>CM046843.1:850769-959173 GCA_025618425.1 Heliocidaris tuberculata
GGGGGGGGGGGGGGGGGGGGGGGGGGGCTACTGTACTTGGTGCATGAATACGAAAATACAAGCCTAGGACGTTAATTAGTGAGGGTGCTGGAGGGTTTGTGGCGTCTTCTTTTCACTTTCCCTTCCCCCTCTGTTAATTTCTTTCCTTCTCTCCTTTTTTTTTTGGGGGGGGGGGGTGCCATTTGATGAGGAACCATGTGCCCCCATGCTCCGTTTTCTATGCCACTGAAGTAGCGATCGTGTGTGTGCATGTGCGTTGTGTGTGTTTTCTCAGCAAACATTGCATTTTATATGAAAGAGTATTAATTTTGATCATCAATGAATAGGAAAACAAGCTTGAATAAAAGAGTTAACCTTCATCCATTAAACCATTCGCTCTATGGAAAGAATAATGATAAAGAATAAAAGTCAGTCCATCCTCATTTGTGGTTGTTGTGTTTATGTGCGTAAGGGTTTTGGAGGTGGAGAAGGGGAAAGGGCAGGTGTTTCAGCTAATATCGTAATATGTGGTTCAACATACATAGAAGCGGATGTTTTGATAAGTGAACTTAATTGTCCGTGAATTTTATATTTTCATGTTGAAGTTGAATCATCACGAAACAATTGAAACGTGTGTACACCTCTCTCTGTTTATAACATTCATTTTAGAAAACAATATATGAAAAACAAAGTTCATATGCGTTCTGTTTGAATGATGAGTTTCTTTTACAATGTAAATACTTTATATGATTTTATGAATTGGTATCGAAAAATAAATGAATCTTGAATCTTGAATCTTGAACCCAAAATGACCGTCAGAAGTTGGACGTGATCAATGGGAGAACAATCGATCATTTTATGGGAATGTTTTATTTATACTGTGGCTTGCATTTTCCTCCACCGCATATTTTTCCAAACTGATGGAACGTCAAGATGTCAAAAATACCGTAACCTCAATAAATGTGAAAGAAAATAAAAAGAAAGATATATATATACTGATAACACAGCTTGTGTGTGAGATTGTTTAGAAAAGAGACTAGAAATTGGTTTAAAGAGTGAATGTGCACGAAAGTAGAGAGGAAGGACATGGAAAAGAAGTACACAAAAGAATATTAAAATCAACAAATTTTGAAAAAACTGTAGAATACCCACAACACAATTAATCCTTACCCTAAACCTAACCCTAACCCTATAACCCTATATGTGTAACCCTAATGAACTCTAACCCTAACCCTAATCCCGCAACCTCTATCCTAACCCTAACCCTAATCCTAATGAACCCTAACCCTGATCCAGTGGGTATGTAGACCTTGGACTCAGGAGGGGCCAGACATGTCAGTTTACTGTAATAAATTATGTAGTTGGGTAAGGAAACCATTATTTTGAGGGCCGTGGTTTGCTTTATGGAAGGGGGCATTTGTTCGGTAAATGAAGTAGGCCTAAATGTACAAGATTGAGAATTTATTCTCTTAGACATGATTCGTTTCCATGTATTCACTACCCTACTAAATACTTTCTTCCCGCTTGGTCGAAAATCTGTCAGGAGGGGCAACTGCCCGATGTCCCTTGAATCCTACTGACCTGCCACTCCTCCTCCCAAACGCTTGTGCCATAACTCTAACCCTAACTCTGAACCTAGCCACAAACCAACCTCTAGCACTAATCATAATCTTAACCTTAATCTGTAAGTCAGTAGGATTAAAAGTTTAAGTTAGAATATTATCAGGTTTAGAGCTAACTCAAGGGAATAGAATAAAGTTTATGGCTAAGTGTTTGCAGTTTGGTTTCGGGTCAGGTTTTAAGAGTAGATGAATACTTTGGGGAGGGGTCTGGCAAATAATCAGGTTTACAGTATCAAAGTTTATAGGGTTTGTGTTTTTTTGTGTAGGACGTAGACCTCAGTTACGGTGTAAGGGTTAGGTTTTGGGGAAATTTAAGGGTTCGGATTTAGTTTTAACTTGATGGTTTTGGTACAAAAGAGACATGAAAAATATTAGAAGTATGCACGAGAAGAATAAAAGAATAGAAACGCTGGAATTAATAAGGTTCTGAATTTTTTTTTAAAAGGCGTACCGCTGCTCCAAGTGGAAAAAGCCCTCTATTGACTCCTTTGAAATAGGAAAATCCGCAAAGTCATTCATAGTCTGTATATTCAGGCCCCTTCAGAATTTCAACCTTTCCTTAACCTTCTTATTGTGGTATGGACGAATCGTCGCTAAGACAAAGAGAGAGAGAGAAAAAAATAAATTCTACAGCTCCATCAGTAGAAATGTACAATACATCAAACTTTTAATTACCAAATCATCATACACACAAGGACGAATATTTGGGGGCGGGGGATGATGTTGATATACTGAAAATGACAGCTTTGTACGCGAGGCACACAGCAGAGAGAAAGAAAGAGAGAGAAAGAAAGAGAGAGGGGGGGGGGGGGGGAGAGGAGTGCACAGGTAGATATGTTGTGTTTTAAAATGTAATGAAAGTACTTCATAAATCAAGAAGAGACATTAACAAACTTCAACAAAAATTCTCATCGCAAGTTCATGTTTTTCTACATTATATCGCCTTTTTCGTATTCTTCTTCCTATACTTTATAAGGGTGGCTAGGTCGAGATTAAAAAAATATTAAAATTGAACACAAATAAGGGAACGCTACAGAGGCATGCCCCGACCCTCCCTTTGAATGCAGCAGAATTGAGCACATAAGGGTTTGGACCTACAGACTATTTTTCCTTGCTCTGATTGGATGAAAAGTTTCTGGACCGTCTCGACACCGGCCGGCAATACGTGTTGTGCAAATTACTCACACAAGTCCTCCTAGATCCTGTATGTTCATGCACTGCTGAGCTGCTTTTCAGCGGTACGGTCCCTGAGCACTCGAAATGTAAAATGCGTGCCAGTATTGGTACACGTACACAGTGGCGAATTTAGGGGGGGGCACATCCGGCCCGTGCCCCCCCCCCTTTTGGAAGAAAAGTATGCATTGTGGCCCCCCTTTTAGAACAAACTTTTTTTTTTTTTTGCTGGTCGCCACCCCCCCCCCCCCCCCCCCCCCCCACTGAGCGACTTTTCGAGAGTTGGCAAGAACCCCAAAATACGGGTCTCCTTTTTTTTTTTTTTGCTTGTCACAGATTTATGGAGGGAAAGTAGACCCCCATAACCCCCCCCCCCCCCCCCCCCATTGAGCGAATTTTCGAGAGCTGGCGAGACCAAAAAAATACTGGTCTCCCTCAAAGCAAAATTTATAAACCTGCATTTGTACAAATCCTGGATCCGCCCCTGCACGTACACATAGGTATATGTTTCCGATGTCTGGTCAATTTGCCTAATTTGTAGGAAATATGACTTAATTTTTCTTATTAGTCAAAAGTCTCTCATACTTTCTCTCTTTTCTTGAGTTTAATTTAGGTATTATTTAATAGCTGCTGCTATTGCCTATGGTTTTTCCTTCATACTTTGATTCCTATTTTTGTAATTTTCCTACGAATCAATAATAATATTCCGTAATTTTCTTTTGAATTTTCAAAATCTTCTTTCTGATGATAACCTGATTCTCTGTAATTATTCCATAGTACCGTAATACACAGAAATTTTACTGCCTTTGTCATTCATATATCTCAATTAATCAGATGTATTCTGTTGTAGATTACTCAGAAATGTTAACGGCGGAGAGTACTACTATTGTGTATCTTTTTAATTTTTAATGTTTAATTTTTAATTTTAGTTACAAGTACATATATATGTTTACCTTACCTCATTATTTTGTTTTATGTGTGCACCAACCAATGTGGAGAGCCTCTCAACAGAATTTTAACATTCTTTTAGGTGATCCCCAGGCATTGGCTGGTGCTAAATCATGTAAATCTTTATACTGTGGTTCTGTTCTGCTATCTTTGTGATGTTCTCTATGTACACATCTTTGTTATCATCTTGCCTGGAAATGAAATAAATGAAAAAAAAAAATAAAATGAATAAATAAATAAAGTCAAAGAAGATAATGGAATCAATAACTTTTTGTTTTGATGATATGCCGGTACAAGATAAAGGACATAGTTTTTAACATAAAGTATTCGAATTTGAAGTAAAGTTTGAAATATATGAATTTGGCTTTGATAGCCATGCTTGATATTCTGTTTATGTGAGGACAACATATAAAGACAGACCGAATGAGCAAGCTTGTTTCTTTCATTAATCCCTCTTAATGTTGTGGTTTATAGGCCTACTTTGAAGCACTTGACAATTTTTGATGATGTTACTGCATGTTCAATGAAGTGGATAAACCTGAAGATGAGCTTGAGCATTATCAGCTGGCATACACTTGAAATATAAATGGGGTTACAGAATTGTTATCAGAAGAAGCAAAGGGGATGACATACAGTGTGTGTGCATGTATGTCAATAAAAAGGAAACCCATATTCAAGCCCTAATTTCCTCAAAGCAAAGGAAAATTGTAAGTGATAATCTCTTCTTTAATTTGATTGGTTGCCCTCGAAATATTATCATCGATGACTGAGAACTGGCCAATTTTACAAAGAGCATATGCAGGGGCGAACTGGCAACGAGGATTTTGGGGAGTGTTCCCAACGGGCCGCACGATATTTTGGCTTGAGAGCCGGTTGATTTGTGGTCTGAGGGCCGGTCAAAATAAGTTAAGTGGGCGTTCACATCAAAATTTTTAATCAAAATTTTAGTCCTAGGCTGCCCCTGCATGTACATGTAGGCCTATTTGTATGGTTTATTTCACCTATTATGATTGTGTTGATTCAATTTCTAATCACCATAAGACCTAAAACCCACAGTCGGTTATCATAAAATTCCAGTCTATTTTCATATATGATGGTTAGCAATATAAAGAGGATTTTCTTGTACGATGACTATTTTCACAATTTTGCTACAGGAACATGTGTTATACATCCTGGCAAATCTTGGTATGCTGTAGTGTGTCATGAACATTTCTATAAACATTTGAAGCAGTTAAGAAAGATTATGTTACTTTGAAGCACAATTTCTAATTTAAGACAAGTGATGCGCACTAATTTCACAAATAACATTGGAAAAATGCATAAAGAGAATGTGAATACATGTACAGTCCCGAATAATTATGATTCAAATGTTTCCTGAATTAATTAAATTGATCATGCTCATTACAATGAGTTATCAGTGACAGTTGAACTTCCCCAACTGCATTATGCCAAATGCATATTTAGATTGTCATGGCAGAATATTCATTCCTCTCAGTGATAGTGTTTCAATATGCCATATTCATAGTTTTATAGTTTCCATGGAATGAAAACGGTTGTAAATTTGTCTCTAGTTATATTTTTCTATCAAATTTGCTCTGAACAGATGCTATCTCAAAATCACTACAGACTGAGCGTTTACATTTTAGTCAACATTAAATGACAGTGCAGCAGTTTTATGTGGTTGCATGAGATGTCGATATCATGTCGAGTCTTGCAATAATTAAATTTATGTGTTCTTGTAACTATGCAGCAATTTCAAAGGAAGCAGAACCATCACTAAAAATGAATTTTCTATAGCCCATCTTTGATCAAGTGGAGAATAATGCTGGTGCCCCCCCCCCCCCCAACACCATTTCCCCTCAATAAAAAAGGCTGGATCCACACTACGCCACTGCCAGATCAGAGTGTGTGTGGAGACGGGGATGTTCACCACTGCTATTGTAAAGGTATGAAAAAGAGATTAAAAATCAAAATTGGAACGGGTGACAAGTACATGTTAAAGCAACATCATCAACTTTTTTGGTTGTGTCCAACAACAGGACACTGAATTACTCATGCACTGACGTAACATCATGATACTAAAAAGGGAAGTCCAACCATCACCGCAAGTTGTTCTGAAGACAAGTAGAACTTTAATTAGAAGTATTGAAGCTACAAATAGGTAAAAAATAGAATGAAATTGGATCACAATTTAAAAAAGAGAAAAGAAGGAATTTTGATATTTGAGATTACAAAAACAGTGGTAGTGTATTTCAGTTTGAACTATTAATGTCATTGTGACGTGATGTAGTCAACTACACATAAAATGACTGAGATACATGTATAATTTTTTCCAAATTCATGGATGAGCTGGGTTTTCCATGCAAGAAGACATATTTATATAACATGCTAGCAATACTATATATGAATACTACCCGCAGGGATAAATATGTGCAAAATGAAAATTGATGACATCTCATCTGGATAAGTGAGTATTTGCCCATCTAAGATTGATCTGTAAGTAACAGTATCAACTTTCCAACATTCATTACTTGTTAACCAACATTTTTCTGTTTCCTACAATTCAACTTGTTACAAAGAGAGAGATGAGATGATAAAGGAGATACGTCATTGCTTTGGAACAAGTCTTTGTTGTGTCAACTAATATTGTCTTGCTAACCAATAAGAACAATTTTTTAAAATGCATATTAGAGGATTAATCAACACTTTCTCTCATACAAGTACCTCTAAGTTCTTCAAACTATTTATACCATAGAAACTACAAGATTTGGCATACATTTATACACATTTATAGATAAGCTTTTGACTTTTTAATGCATTTCATATCGCATTTGTGAGCAATTACTTTATTTGGTCACATACTTTTTAGTTGGTAAATGTATATTCTAATCTTTAAAACCTTATCAGATCATGTCAAGATGAAAATCTATATTCACCAAGCATCTTTACTGTTGCCATCAATTTTCCCTTAACAAATATTTAATTTCAAATGAATATACAATTATGTATACCCTAAAATTGGGGGGGGGGGGGGGGAGTTGAAACTGGGTCAATACAAAGTTAATTATAATAAATATAATCATACACAACCACACTCCACAATGTTCTAACATTTTATCAATGCCCCTATCAAACTGTAAATGATTCCTTCTAGTCGTGTCTAGTACTTTCTGTAGATATTCAAAGGAATAGTCAATGTCATGCAAAATGGTACTTTAAAAATAAATATAATGCAATTTACTAAATTCAACGTTTTGATTCAGTGAATGACTCACACACATATAGATTCAGATCATTGATGACGTGCTATGAACCCCCCCCCCCCCCCCACTAAAAAATGTAAAAACTTAAATGGATACAGAATATCCAAATAAGTACGAATTACCTTCTTTGTTCAATAGTTCTTAACACAACAAACTAGTAATTATAATGCATGCACTGTATCACTGCCAATAAAACCAGGATGAAAAAGAAATTCACAAGAAATATACATTTCAACACTTGACTGTATTTTATGAATACAAAAAACCCCAAAAAAGTATGGATACAGCTTTAAATACATTGTAACATTTGTACATAAAGCATGTAATAATTGGACATTAGAAGTTTACATGTATGACAAAAATAACAAGAAAACAACAGTAATTATAACCATAATATAAAAATAACATGAATTATAAAGACAACAGTGAGTTATTATCAGAGAATCCTGCATGCTATATGGAGGATTGCTGGAAGAATTACTCCTAGGAAAGTTACGAGCTACCACTTGAAAAGATGATAACTTGAGCTAGATATTAGTTGATGTTTTCTCATCAATTAAAGTAGTAAAATGCTAAGCACATCAATATGATTGCGGACAAGTGAACATACTTGAACACACTTTGCACATGTGAATTAAAACCAAGGTGTAAATGTTACATCTCGATGCATAGCATTAGACAACTGGATAGTGATAATAATTTCAATTTGATTTCATGTTTCATAAATTTTGACTGAAAGGGTGTCCTCCCTACATTTCTTACAATGATGTCGAGACTGTACCCTATCAAACACTTTGTAAGACCCGACATACGGCTCCATGTACGTGGCTTATATTTCATTTGGAGCTTAGTTTGTAAGGAAACTTAACATTAAATCTGAATTTCCAATTAATGTGGATTTGACAAGAATTTCCACATATACATCTACATGTATGACAGAATAATAGTACCCCCCCCCCCCCCACCAAAAAGTCAATTGCACAAAGTCAATAGAGTGTGTGCATAAAGTGCTGAGTGATCTATGAAGCTAAAATGCAGGAAACAATAGATTAAAGGAAAAAATACAATCTCAAATTTGTGCAGACTTGGTATGTATACCAGTAAGTATACTGCGCAGTAAAAAAAAATCCATGGAATGAAGAACTAATAAGAATAATAGTGAGGATGCTAACAGACACTTAGAAGAAATGTAGTCCTTTTGGGGGAAAACAAATTCATCTGTCATAATCACTGAGGTCATCAATGTAAATCCACCATCACTAAAATGTGTATGAAAATCCTATGGTTGTAAATTCCTTAATCTGTTTATCAAAAATGGAAACCTGACATTATTTTCCTAGCTAACAGTGATGCCATTAGTACAGTACTTTAGCTAAAACAATGACTTTTTGACACTACACTGCTTTAATTAACTGTGACAATTCATACTTAGGAAATTAATAAAAACTTTGATAGTATATTGTAAAGCAATATAAAGAGAGTTGTCAAATTACCACTTTGCAAATTTATAACTCTCATATAGTTATCTCATGTTTTTCCAATTTTCAACAAAATGATTACTCTGCTTCCACTGATAGGAGCTTGTGGGGATGTAATCACCCTGTAATAAAGCACATAAACAACAATGGGACTGAAGTGGAATGATTTTTCATTTGATGATCTACTGAAAAGTAATTTTGACATTTTTCACTGAATGTTCAACACCAGGCCTACAAATAAATAATATAAATGTGTACAAAACCAATGTTACAACAAAAATATAAAATACTAAAGATCAAATGATAAGACATCAAACTGATTGTCCAAACCCACATAGATATAACATCCTGTGCAAATTTGAGTTGTGCTCTACAGCATGTACATGATATACAGCATGTACTTTACAGCATATTTTTGTTAACTCTTAAATATTTTCCTGGTAGAAACAACCTAATCAATGCATGATGAGCAATTCAAATTTCTTTGCACCAGTTCCTATCAAAACAGAATTCCATTAGAAAAACACAAGATTATGATACAATATTGGTGCATGAGTACAGAAACACTGGCACTCATTTTGTGAAAAACTTGTAGATTGTAGACCATTTTAAATTCTGAACATATGACGTAATTTTCATCACACTTTGCCTTCACAATGCTTGAGATAATAATTCTTTTAAATGTTACTCAAACTCCCAGTCCCAATTTCTTTGAATAAGTCATTACTTATTATGCAATGGTTATACATTCATATGGCTTAAAGGCCAAGTCCACACTAATATCAAGTTGATTTGAATAGATAGAGTAAAATTAAACAAGCATAACAGTGAAAATTTCACTGAAATCGGATATAAAATAAGAAAGTTACAGCATTTTGAAGTTTTGCATTATTTCATGAAACGGTGATATGCATAACATGGGCGGTATGCAAATGAGTGAACCGATGATGTCACACACTCACTTTTCCTTATGTATTTTATTATATGAAATATCATATATTTCAATTTTTTGCTTCAATAAAGTAAAACATGGTTTGACTCCTTATGGAACATGTAAAATCATCATTATTGTAACTTATTTTGATACAAGGGAGAGATTCTTTATTATCACATCCATAAAAATTGAAATATTTGAAATTTCATATAATAAAATACATAAGGAAAAGTGAGTGTGTGACATCATCAGTTCACTCATTTGCATACCGCCCATGTTATGCATATCACTGTTTCAAGAAATAATGCAAAACTTCAAAATGCCGTAACTTTCTTATTTTACATCCGATTTCAATAAAATTTTCACTGTAATGCTTGTTTAATTTTACTCTATTTATTCAAATCAACTTGATATTAGTGTGGACTTGGCCTTTAACTCTTATACAGACATTGATGGATATATGTAAAATGTGAACACCTGGATGGGAAAAAAAATCATAAAATTACATCTCAATTAAAGCTGTAAATGCAGAAGGTCCTCTACTGGTCATTAAAGTCTTCATTTCAAAATGTTTGATACGTTTTCTATTCAAATATGTTGGATACAGGGCTATGACAAGGAATATGGGGCAGATTATTCATTCTGAATCAGGTAATACACTTTTTGCCTTATTTTATTATATTCACTTTGACATTTCAATTAAAATCAGAAGTTATCACATCTTCAATACAAACTTGAATGCGACAAAGTAGCGCCACATCCAACAGCTTTATAGAACTGCAGCATACAAATTACTTGATGAAACTGATGCCACTTGGGTACCTCATGTCTGTCCAGACCTGCAAAGAGAAATAAGAAATGGCAGAATGGATGGTAAAAATAGAAATAAATTCAAATCAAAACATTCGAAGATGACATTTAGTATTTTGGAAAATACCTGAAGCTAAAAGCTCATCATTGTCTTTGCTAAGACGGGTCACCCACCACTTTTTATAGAAGTTACTTAAATCTGCCCTTCCAATAAATGAAAATTATACTGGCATCATAACCTACAATAGTGATTTCAGAGATTGCCTTCTTGGGCTTTATAAAGAGACTTGTGACACCAGAATTTTGTCTAATGCACATTTGCTCAGTACATCAAGGCACATTAGGGTTTATGCAACAAACCCTACTAAAGAATTCTGCACTATGCAAAGCTGCTTACTAGCCATATGTACATGAGCAATTGAATCAGTTTACAAAATACATGTACATGTAGCATGAGTTGAAAAGTAAGCATTGTTTGTATTTTGGTAAAATCTCAAAACAGACAAAACCCTTAGGCAATGGGAGTTAGCAGACTCATGATCAGAGTTTAGCAGGTTATCATTCACATTATAAACTAACAATGAGTGTACATTAAAAGTATATAGGTATGAAATTGTTTTTAAAAATATTTGGAGTTGGCATATAACTGTACATAAAAAAATTGTTAATAATGAAAATATGCCAATATACATGCATATTTGCAAAGATGGCTTATCAATGCATTGCAGCAAACCTTTATGTTTTAATATTGTGGAAAATTGTAATTATTTCAGAGTTCGAGAATTCGCTACCCATGGTGACGAAATGTGATAGTTAATACTTGTAGACATTATCACATTTTTTTCCTCAAACAAGCACAGAACACAAATGGAATGGAATAAAATTCCTTAAAAGTTACAAGCTCATTTTGACTGAGGATCAATAAATGAGCAAGGTCTGAATTAAGTTTTCACATGTCACTCAGTACATTTACATGTATCATTGTAGACCTGTCAGACAAAAGAAAACAAGTTCCATCTGAGGGTAAATTTCATTTGGCTTCCTACAGTATAAATCACAAAATATTTGAGAGTTATTAGGACTCTCTTAATATCAAGGCCAGACATGGACGCCCTCTTTCTTCCGTGATGTGTATTATATCTTACGTTCATAATGATGAAAGAGAGCAAAATTTCCATTTTCAATTATGATCATCTGGGCATAGGTCCAGGGGCTCGCTCCAGTATAGGAAATCATAACAAAACTTTCACTTCAAGATTTAATGAAAAAAAACATAGAGCTTGTATATGAAAAGGAGACACCAATTAAAACAAACAACAAACAAAGGAAATACATATGAGTCATGTCAACAAAAATAAAACAAAACATAACTACATGTACCTGATACTGTTGCATGGGATCAGTCCTGTTTGCTGAGAAATAAGCTTGGAAGTCTTTAACTAGTTGACAGCAAACCTCTTTCCCCAGTTTTATATTACATCACTCCAAAGTAGACTGTAATTAATACAAAGGAGCAAGAAAAACATAATTACAATGAAGTACATGAATGAACATATCAAGAAACAAAATAAAATGACTTTACTTTTCCCCCAAGTGTACACTTCATTGAAATAATCATAGACAAACTTTTAAAGGGAAAGTCCACCCTGGTATTTCGTTGATTTGAATAAAAGCAGGAAAGGAGAGAAACAGAATAGTGAAAGTTTGAGACAAATCTGATAAGAAATAAGAAAGTTATGAATTTTTGAAGTTGTAATCAATCAAACACAAATTGGCAACTCTGTGACGTACCTTGCGAGCTCCTCTCCCATTTGCCCTGTACCCATAAGTCATTAATTTCCGTTTTCTCTAAAGAAAATATTCAAACATACATGCACCTTAGATATAATCATTGCTCATATGTTTTTACACAGAACCTGTATGAAACAAATTTATTCCTTAATCAGAAACTAAGAAAATGAAAATTTATGACATTTTCTGTACTGAGCAAATTGGAGAGGAGCTCGCAAGATACGTCACGGAGTTGCCAATTTGTGTTTGATTGATTACAACTTCAAAAATTCATAACTTTCTTATTTCTTATCGTATTTTGCTCAACCTTCACTGATCCGTTTCTTTAATGTTTCTGCTTCCTTTAAAACCAACTTGTAATCAGGGTGGACTTTCCCTTTTAGCAATGATAATCTTGGAGCGGGTTGATTTATTACAAGATTTATGTAAGAGACCCTTGGTATAGGCCTACTACATGTAATAAAATGTGTAAGTGACCAACAAAGAATTAGCTCAGCTACCTGAAGAGAACCTGCATTAACCTTACCCAATGCACATTGTTTCAATCTTCTTGGGCCACTTTCATCAAACCGCAAGTCAATTCTTTTGAATTGCATTTTTTCTTTAATTTACTATGTATTTTTACACAAACTATCAATATCTCTCATACCACATTATCATACTGAATACACCGAGAGTTATTTTGTTTCTGCCTTGTAAGTCATACGATTACATACACAACTCGTGTACTCGTAAGTCGTAACTCAGTTTGATACTCATTTTACACAAAATAAGTGGAATTCAATACCACAGGCCTCATACTGTACCAACACTTTGTCATTTTCTTTGTCTTTTTATATCAGTAATTGTTTCTGTGACTTTTCAAGTATTTTGATTGTTTTATTATGTATCAACTCTTCTGTGTACATGTATGTGCATGTAAACAAAGCAAATTTCCATTGTTTATTAATATATTATGGACAATAAAACATTGAAATGAATTGAATTGAACTTTTTCCATTTCTAAATCTTTTTTCGATGCATTGTGTTTAATCATATTTATCATGCAATACTGTGTTAGCATGAATATTCAAATAAAAATATTCAAATAAAAAAATTCAACAAAAAAAATCAACAATTTACAAAGATATGCAAAAGATAACAACAGTTTCACACACACAAATTGTGTTTTAGTGCAATTACGATGATGATGTGCTATTTGATTTTGGATTGACATGCAGGAATAGACCGCCTCTGTAATGTATACAAATTTATACCGGTGTGTTGGCTCAGTCAGTAGAGCGTCCGCCTCACAACCGGGAGGTCGTGGGTTCGAACCCCGGCCGCGTCATACCAAAAGACGTTAAAAGATGGGAGTTGCTGCTACCTTGTTTGGCGTTCAACAATAAGGGATAGAGCAACGTCGATCTGGCGCTGCTCAGTGGCTGCCGGGCTCACGATCGATTGGGCAAAAAGAATTTCCATTTCGGTTTAACTTAATAAAATTTGGAGTGGACTTTAAAAGATTATTATTATTATTAAATTTATGCACATAAATTCTCTGAGCACCTAGTGACGAGCTATTCCATTAACCTGCTTTTTATAAATGAGCCTCAATGCTTGGAATACAGTTTGCATACATTATTTGTTGCTATGTCCGGCAAGCCTCCGGCAAGCTTTCAGGTTGTCAAGAACTACCTTTGTTTGAAAGGTATGTATAAAATTTGCATACATTACCGAAGCGGTCTATTGCAGGACCTCACAATGGATGGTCTGATTTTCAGCAAACTAGGTCTCAAAGTAACTCGAAGGTCTGTCAGAATCTGCAACTGTCACCGACTTGGCACAGACGAGAAGAATGACTTCTTGAAATGAAAATGAGTTTTTGTCTTTCTTCTTCTCATAGAGCAGATTGCTATACATTTAATGAGATTTGGGGAGCACTAATCGCTGGTTACAATAGTACAAAAAACAGCCTGAAATTTGCTTTCATTAAGGTGATATTGGAGGAAACATAATGACTTTTGGATCATCCTTTTATCCCTGTGCTACAATTCCAAAATTTTGTGGTTTGGCTCAATAACTTTCGATTTAGAGCCTTACAAAAATACCCTACATGAGTGAAAACAGTAAAAGTTTCTACACACACTGTGTCCATTTTGGTTGCTTTGTCATGTTGGTTTGATGCCCGGAACTTTAAGAGAAAAAAAAATTATTTTTAAAATCCTTATAGAGAGATTCAGAATGACCATTTCATTACAATTATCAGCAACTTTTTAACTTTTAGCATGATCAATTTACATGTTTATTGTTTTCAGATACACAACAATGTCTAAGAAAAAAGTAGGGATAAAATGACAGTCATAGTGTAATAAATTGAGGGAGAATAATGTAGGTATTAGTTTAGTGCTTACCAGCTAATAAATTCCTGGCCTGAAAGGGTTACTGTTGAACACAAGTTTTTTTCCCCCGGAATTTTACAGACTATCATTTCTGTCATAATTACATCTGCTCTGACTTGTGAGTAGACTAGTGAAATGCTAAGCACCGTTAAAACTAATCCAGTGGTGTATCTAGGGATTATGGCACCCGGGGCAAACAACGAAGTTGCACCCCCCCCCCCCCCTCCAACTTCCCCACTGATCTAAGTTCTTGTAAAAGCGAGGGAGCAAAGCGAACGAGCGATATATTTTTTTTTTTCTTGCATTTTTAACCCCTCAAAATGAAATTTCTGATGCATTTTACCCAGCAAAATTCAAAATTGAGCACTGCATTCGAGGGGCAGAATTTCGAATTTTGAACATTGATAAACGGTTTTCTATTCCCTTTCGTCTCAAATGGGGAGCAAAATTAACAAAACCCCTTCAGAAATAGACAAGGAATTCAGCAAGACATTAATGGATAGTTGAGATTTCAACTTTTGCAAAATTCATGCTATACACTTTATCCTGTATTGGGGCCGCAATATTAACAAGAGGCTGATTAAACTTACATAATAGAGAGCAAAGCAACAAGAATTACATTTTATTTTTAAATTTCTGAACCATTTAAAAACCCTATTTTAAAATGATATCCTTCACTGGGGCGTGAAATTACGAGATCCTGGAGCATCATATGCGAGGGAGGAAAGCAACCGAGTTTTAGAAAATTTTGCATTTTAATACCTAAAAAAATGTGTTTCTAATGCATTTACCCTGCAGATTAGGGGCGCATAATTCTTAATGATCATGATTTTTCTTCATTTCCTTCTCTTTTTCTTTCTAACTTTTAGCAGTTTTTGCACCCCTTCAAGTGCCGCCCGGGGCAAACTTGTCAGAGTTGGGTTCCAAGTTCACATTTTTATGTTATCCTTTATTTTCTTCATACTCCTTAAACATTAAGCCATAGCTTGCCAGATATTTTATCACCCTGCAATGCAAAAAGCAACCATTTTCCCAGAATTTTGCTGATTATTATGGTGAGTTTACATGTACCTCTTCAAGTTGATCACCGCAGATATTGACACAGCTCCACATAAGGATGGTTCCCTGTGCAGGATGAAAAAAAAAAGTTGTTTATCAACCCTCAACTGCGTAGATGTAGTCAGTAGAGCCAGGGCATCATTTCATCAAACCGTCGTAAGTACAGGTTTGCCGACATCCCATTGAAACGTATATTGTTAATCTTAATACAGTTCAATTTAATGGGATGTCAGCGAACTTGTACCTATGACGGTTTGATGAAATGCTGCCCAGACCTACATGCAGTCTCAATGAAACAGTCGTCAATGTACACGTAACAGGGTTGGCAATTTCCCGGGAAATACTGGGAAATACCGGGAAATACCGGGAAATACTGGGAAATACCTGCGCAATACCTGGGCAATACCTGAAAGTGTACCAGCAGATGTATTAACAATCATTCAAAGCTTTCATGTGACTAAAATTCCATCTTTTGATTGGACTTCAAATGTTCGAAGTTGATGGTTTTCAATTACTCATTGGTTTCTTAGAACATACATGTACATGTACATGTACATTGGTTGTTGTATGTAAAACAGTGCTGTTTTATTCACATTTTAAAGACACAAAATTCAAGACACATCGCACCACTTTCTTCTGTTGACTACCCGTAGGTTGACAATATGCTGGTAGTGCATATGAGGGTGAAGTACCGGGTGCACATTATTTTGAATTGTCTGTTGTTTTTAAATGTTCTAAATCAACAGATAAAATATGAATTACGGTAATGTACAACAGTGTGAGTCATAGAGTCAAGCTACTTTTCATACAGGCACCATCCAAAGTATGCCTCATGAATTTTTAAAAGTTGAAAAATTGAATGCCCATCATTGACAAGCAAGCAAGCACGCACTGTATATGGGGTTAGGGACCCTCATAGTACCACATCCCACTGGTCCTATACCTATTCGTTTAATGAAAATGGATCCTAACCCCAATGGGACACAGGATAAATTGAGGCTGCAAACAGTGGGTCATGTGACCCACTGTTCTAATAGGACATAATAGTATATATATAGGACTGATGCCTAAGAACTACAGAAGTGCCCTCTTGGAGTAGTGTTGCATAGAATGGAATTGGTGTGAGTTTATCTTCACATTCATATGTTCTACCTACAATGGCCCACTTAAATCTCTTGATTGGTCAGGTAATAGGTGATCTTTTAAACTGAATTAGACATAATTGATTCAATTTGATTTCTGTTTGATGAAATGTGAGTGCTTACAAGATATAGACAATAATGATAGATAAATCACATACTGAAAGGTAATAAGGTTAAGTTCAAATATACCTCTTTAATAATGCCAGGCTTTTAACACTTGACATGTTAATTATTTGAATGCCATTGCATTTCAACATTCTTCATGAAGGGAATGTGTTAGAAGTTTAATTGATTTGATTAAAAAAAACCCAACTGTATATCTCACTATAACAGGGCTGTCAACCCTCCCGCTTTTGGCGGGAGTCTCACGCCACCACGCTCATTCTCCCACCGTCCCACCAGCATCGTGGCAGGAGACTCCTGCCACGATGCCCTTCCTCCCACCAAACGTGTAAAATTGGAGTAAAAAGACACCTGAAAACACTGATGACCATTTTTTTTTTTGCTTGTCCAAGAATTTTGGACTAAAAAGAAAGCAAAAAACACAGAGGCCAGTGCCAGTGCCCCCCCACTTTTTCAAGTACCCCAATTGTGCCCCTTTTTACCCATGAAAAGTGCCCCCTTTATCTTCGCATAGTGCCCCTTTTTCTTTACAATAAGTGCTGTTTTTACCTTCTGATAAGTGCCCCTTTAACCTCAGACATTACTGCCCCTTATGAAATCTAATAATTGCCCCTTTTTTCGTCTAATTAAAGCCCATTTCCCGTTCTAATAGTGCAATTTTTCCTTCTGATAAGTGCCTTTTTCACTTCTGATAAGTGCCCCTTTTCCTTCGTATAACTGCGCCCCTTCTTCTTTCTGATAAATGCCCTTTTTACCTTTTGATAAGTGCCCCCTTTAACTTCAGACATTATTGCCCCTTTTGAAATCTGTGCCTTTGTTTTTCGTCTGATTAGTGCCCATTTTCCGTTCTAATAGTAAAATTTTCCCTTTTTATAAGTGCCCCTTTTCACCTCTGATAAGTGACCATTTTTCTTCGTATGACTGCCCCTTCTTCTTTCTACTAAGTGCCCTTTTCACCTACTGATAAGTGGCCCTTTTAAGCTAAGATAAGTGTCCCCTTTGAAATCCGACAAGTGTCCATTTTCCTCTGATTGGTGCCCATTTTCCGTTCTAATAGTGCAATTTTTTCTGATAAGTGCCCTTTCCACCTCTAATAAATGCCCCTTTTTAAGTGCCCCTTTTACTTTTGATCAGTGCCCCTGTTCTTTCTAATAGTATTATTTTCCCTTTTGATAAGTGCCCTACCTATATATATTCAATATATTGTACCTATATGCTCCGATGTCGCTTACAAACTGTGCCCTAAAGTCCACAAAAGAGCCATATACCTAGCTCCAAATCAGAGAGGCTTCATAATAATAGATTCCCCTACTGATCTCAGCACAATGAGAGGCAGTGGAGCAGGGGGCAGGAGGGGCACAATTCCCTAAAGTATACAAGAATGAGCAGTGCCCCTAAATCATAACAGGAAGGACATTTTTTCTAAAAATTTTCCAAAGCTCGCTCGCATTTACCATTGCCTTATCATATTAGGAAAATCGCTGCTATTCAAAATATCTTCAATATTTTGCTCGCTCACTTCGCTCGCTCGCAAATGAATAACCATTACTCAACTGCAAAGTAGTTTTTTTATCTACACTGTATAACCATGTTAAGACATAAACAATAATGTGTCGAAAATGATCCTCGATAGTGTATTAATCACAATGTAGCGGTATACTACATGTAATGTTTCAAAGAGGCTTTTTCCGCCTTGTTTTCACCCTTTATAGGTGCCCCTTTTTTCCCCAAAAGTGCCCCTTTTTGTTGGTGCCCCCCCCCCCCACTTTGAAAGACGCTCCGCCGCCCCTGATAAATGGTATGGCTATATGTATGTAATCATGGTTGAGGAAACCACTCGTTTGTTGGCACACAAAAATAAAGACAAGTCAGAGTCTATGGACAGGGAAAGAGAAAGCTAATGCGTGTAACGCAATGTCAATGAAGCGCTTCTGTGCAGAGTGAACGGTGGTTTCCTCAACCACGATGTGTAACTTTACTCTAGTTAGTTTAGGATCCCAGGCCTACTCTAACATAGCTTTCATGGCTGAATAGGCAGCCTTCAATAGCTATTGTGTGCAGAAGTAGATCTACTACCTGACTACATACTAAAAAATTACTAGCGGGGATTGGTCCAGGATAGGCAGGAAAGATCATTATTAATATTACATAATAAACAGATAAATACAGGACCATGAGGACAGTCTCAGGAGAAGAAAATAATTATTTAAAATTTCACTTTGAACTTTGAAACCCCAAATGTGTAGAAAAGTGGGCATGAGGATTGAAGAGTCCCTGAAGCAGGTAATCAAGAAAATAGAAGGGCTTAAACTGAATCTTGCTTAGACTCTTAAACTTAAAGCTAGAGTAATTTTGGTGTCTGGTTTACGCTAGTGCAGAAGTGAATTTATCACACAGTCCCACATACATGACATATCCACACACAGGTTTGGTCCGTTTGGTCCCATGTAAAATAAAACCCAGGATTACCCCGTACGGTACATGTCTGATTGTCAAATCTAGGTGCACATTTAAAACATTGATTACACAAATAAACTCACCTCATAACAAGAGCTTATCTTAATGATGTCCACTGTTCTTCGCACCGTACCATGCACCAGGCCCAAAGTCTAAAGATTCATCGCCAGGCGGCCGGCCGTGCTAATTGCCACCGTACCGCCGCCCGCTATACAGACACTGCATGCACAGTTAGTAGCTGGCCATCGCATCCACCGGCGGCCGGCCGGCGCGGCGCGGGCGGACCGAGCGTGGGCTGGATCATGGAGCATGCGATTTAGCGCTGTAAGCCTTTATTTCGCAGGCCTCATTGGCATTCACATGGGCCCATGGCTGCGTGGGAGCAGCCTTATGCACATATGCTGAATACGGTTGCTGGCCTCCCAGGTTTATCCAGGTTTATCCTGGGAGTATTTGGCAACTTATGAGCCAAAATGTGGAATTTATCAGCAGCAGCATGCAGCACGACGTCGTCACGATCAAACGTCTAGTCTCGATCTGCGGTATTGATTGCCCCTTTTTTTAGTCATCGATATTCGTCACAAAAATTAAAAGTAGGGCTATACCCCACCCTCACTTGAATCTCATTTGGGTAAAAATGTTAGGGTCTATTTAAACTTTAAATAACGTTTTTACCAAAATATTAGTTCTAAAATGAATACATTTTTAAAAGGTAATTTAAAATTTGAATTGATTAAAAATTAAAAAAAAAAAAAAAATCTATTTATAATAAAGATTTGGAAAAATAAAAGTGACAAGATAGCCTACATGTAATGCGTATACATGTACATTTCTCTTTATAGAGAAAGGGAATATTTCATTGGTCTGTGGTCAAAATGCATGATCATTAGAAAGCGGCTCTCGGGCGTCGTGAAATGAATTTGAATGGGGGGGGGGGCGGCTAATGGCCCTGACCATTGAAATCAGCGGACGATAGGCCTACCGGTAGGCCCCCCTCCAACCCTAGCACGTGCACAACTTGCCAAAATTCTGTTAGTGTACAAAAATCGACAGAGCTAATGTCGTACAACCAAATAAACACAACACACTTATTAAGAAGTCCGAAAAGTAAGACTAATATAAAAGAATTATTTTTTTTTTCTATTGAAACTTTTTAAAAACTTGATAAGGTGGCAGAAGGAAGAGTGTGTGCAGGGTCATCACTATAGTACTTTCAACTTGTGTGTGATGGATTGACTTGGCGACTGCAGCAGGAAATTGCCGGCTATACTAGGCGCCGGGGGGAGGGGGGGGGGGACTTGAGAAAAGGGTCTCTTTTATAAGACTATTACTGAAAATAATTAATGTCAATTATATATTGCTGTCAACAATCTCATAAAAGTAAAAT
The DNA here is from genome assembly GCA_025618425.1 of Heliocidaris tuberculata. Lineage (NCBI taxonomy): Eukaryota > Metazoa > Echinodermata > Echinoidea > Camarodonta > Echinometridae > Heliocidaris > Heliocidaris tuberculata. The sequence continues at coordinate 871,317 of CM046843.1, forward strand.
CATATCAATAAATATGATCAGGAATTTAATAAATATAAGTGGATATATCCTATAATTAAGTAATGTAGTTAGGTATCATGTCTACAGTATGTGTATTTGTTTTGGATTTTGTAAATTGATTTTGGTAAATTGGCTATTTTGATGAGTCTAACATGCGATCAATGATTCATTGTCCATAAAATGTAACTTTGATAATTGTATTTTTCAAAATATCTTGAAGGATAATCTTCTATCAATTTATTTGAGGTAGATCTATTTCAATAAAATGTTCAATAACAATATATATATTTATAAAAAATTTATGAACAATTCACATTGATAGCAGAAGGTTGTTCTACTTTAATTCAAACCATATTCCGCAAAAAACAACTTACTACATGTCAAATTGGCAATTACTTCGCTCATTTTAGTGCATATAAATTAATGCCCAATGGCATTGGGATGCTGGGCAACACATGTTGGCTGTGTTATAATAGCATTCATTGTTCATTGGACCTTTTTCCCCAAGGTATCCAATGTCCTATTGGGAACGCTAAACGAATCGCCTGACCTTAGTGCCGCACTGTATGTTACAATCAATGTATTAAATACTGAGTAGCGACTGACATTTCCCCCCTCTTTTTTTCTTTTCTTCAGTCAAAGCCACGAGTAAATATGAAGTAAGAATTCGTTGTCATCGCTTTTATATTAGCACTTCCTTATCGGTTACACCTCCTAAGTGCCACAATATATGGAACAATAGTAAATTATTTTCTCAAAATTGAATAATTTTAATGTCATCCGCCAGTCCTCCCTCTTCCTTTTGAGGCGTGAATCTGAAACTTGATGATAGTATTTAGCACCATCGAAGGACGATTTTATTAAGATTTTAGGATAAATAGGACAAAAGTCACAGGCCTAGAAGTCAAATTCTGTTAATACAGTGTTTTAGCCTCGTTATCACATTATCAATATGTTTTGACACTTCGCACAGACAATTTAGTCAATACGTTTAACCTAGATTTTAACCGACCAAGCAACGAGTTACCCTTTTTCCCTTTTCGGTCTAACTTCTGACGTTTTAAAGTGTGGTTGGCTTATAGGGCTAGCGGATATTGTGTGTGTGTGTTGTTGTTGTTGTTGTTGTTTTTTTTTACGTCGGTCACCTTTGGTTAAGAGTGCATGAACTTAAATGCACTGCGAGACGTATATAGGGTTCGGGCTTTGATCTCATGATTACCTTACTTTTGCTTTTAAGGAGGTGGAGTAGTTATGTATGTCTGAAAGAAATATACATTTAAAATACATAAGGAAAATCGTATCCGGACACCTACCCCCTGGACAACCACCCCCCGGATAACCACCCCTAGGATAACCACCCTCTAGGACAACTACCCCCTAGGACAACTACCCCCTAGGGCAACCACCCCCTAGAACGACTACCCCCCGGGACAATTACCCTCTAAGATGACTACCCCCCCCCCGACTAACTACCCCCTAGGGCAACCACCCTCTAGGACAACTACCCCCGGACAACTACCCCCTAGGACAAACACCCTCTAGGACAACTACCCCCCGGACAACTACCCCCAGACAACAACCCCCTAGGTCAACCACCCTCTAGGACAACTACCCCCCGGGCAACTACCCCCAAGACAATTACACCCTAGGACAACTACCCCCCGGGCAACTACCCCCAAGACAATTACACCCTAGGACAACCACCCTCAAGGACAGCTACCCCCTAGGACAACCACCCTCAAGGACAACTACCCCCCCCCCCCCAGACAGCTACCCCCTAGGACAACCACCCTCCAAGACAACTACCCCCCCCCCTAGAAAACTGCCCCCTAGACTGATCATCCTCTAGGACAACTACCCCTCCCCCCCCCCCCCGCAGACAACTACCCCAAGGACAACCACCCACTAGGAAAAGTACCCCAAGGTGGACTTAGCATCACATTGAACAAGATTGTGCTTGTTCGCTACGCTTGCTCGCCAAAATAGAATTAATATGGCCTTTAGCACAATTTCTGCCCCGACCTGCAACAATAAAACCAAGATAATATACCAAAATGTATTAAAAGTGAAGTGTTTGTTTTCGCTCATGCTTGCTCGCTTAATTGTTCCTACTCCAACCTCAAACAATAAAACCTAGTTGTGACCAGGCACCACAAAACCACCAAAAAGTCGCCAGTTATGAATTTTCAGTTAAGGTCTGATTCTGAAAGAGGAGATTCTCAGCTTTAAAATGATATATAACTCATTAACATTGGATGTTCCTAACTCACTCTACAAAGAGTAGAATGCATAGTCCCTCAGAATGTTACTTCTGAGAAATAAGGGTTTAAAGTTTGCAGTCTATTGAAACACTCTGACTTGCAAGGTTTTGCGCTAAGGTGACAAAAGGAGGATAAGAATTCAATAGAAATTTCTATGACGGGATTACAGATTGTCCTAAAACTTGGCATACTCATTAGGCACATCCTGTTCATGATAGTGCGCAAGTATCAATGCAAGAACTTACTCTGTTTTAAAGTTATAGGAGATCAAAATGAGACAAGTATTCAGCGTCATAAAAAAAGAAAAGCAATACAACAAAATCCAGAGAAGACAAACATAGATCTATTAAAATAACTGTAAAAAATACCACTTTTAAATTGTTTGGTGCCTCCAAATTTTTAGATTACTTAGAAAAAAGTATACTCTTTCAGGAAATACCAAAAACAAAAATTTGACCTTGCCAACCAGAAACACATTGATTGAGCTCTAGAGCGACTGTTTGGTGGTTCTGTGGTGCCTGGTCACAGTTTATCTAATTCAAAAAAATAAACTAGTTTATGTATACAAACTATCATTTTTTTTTAAAAAGCGCCTTTTTTTTTTTAAATGATAGTTTGTATACATAAACTAGTTTATTTTTTTAATTAAAAAAATAAATAAATAAATAAAAAGCGCCTTTTTTTTTTTTTTTTTTTTTTTTTTTTGCTCGCTCGCTATGCTCCCTGGCTGAAATGGAAGTACCATTAACAGCACATTGAATACGATGGTGCCCGCCCCGAGTTACTAGTACACTTAATTGTAGAATATTGCTTTAGATTTCTCCAAAGCATGAAGGCAGATATTCCCATGTGCAATATCAACTCTCTATTGGACGTTTTGCATTGTCAGCAATTAAGGGGGACGGGACGGAAAACAAATTATAGGTGATTAGGATTTAAGAGTTGACACAGAAATTTTACCTTGAATATTCTGATAATAGCATCGTTTTGACTTTGGCCTAAAATGAATAGAGGGAGCAACATTTATACATGTAGATTCTGGGAGAGAATTCCATAGGTCTGGACCATGGTGTCTTATGGATATGTAGGCAATCAGTAATTTCGGGTTGACTAGATAGAAATGTGAGGAATTGCACGAGTGGGGTAAGAGTGAATGGATAAGAATAAAAAAAAGAAATATTAAATCTTTATATCTAACTTAAAGATTACTTATTTCTTAGGCTTGCGAAACCGTACCCCCCCCCAGAAAAAACAACAACAACAACAAACAAACAAACGAAAAACAACAACAACAAACAAACAAACAAACCCTACAGCCCGTGGCCTTTGATACAATTGAACGCGCCATGCCGCACGGGGGCCTCAAGTTGTATGATTGAATTTATAGATGTTGGTCGTCGGTAATCAGTGGCAATATTTTTTGTCATAATCAGGGGCCTCTACCCCCCCCCCCCCCCCCGCCACTCAAAAAGAGCATACAACCGTTTTAATTGATTATGCGCTATACAAGTGTCTGTTATAATTATCATTTGGGGCCATAGATTCAGTCTGAAGGGTGGTTGCCCTAGGGGTTTGTTAGCTGGGGGGTAATCATCCTAGAGGGTAATTGTCCCGGGGGTAGTCGTCCTAGAGGGTGGTAGCCCTAGGGGGTAGTTGTCCTAGGGGGTAGTTGTCCTAGAGGGTGGTTATCCTAGGGGTGGTTATCCGGGGGTGGTTGTCCAGGGGGTAGGTGCCCGGATACGATATTTATAATTCATTCCGCTTCCAAAAAGTAACACGGGTTGTTTATTATGTGAGATGGATAAATCAATATTCAAAACAAAATGAACTGTTTTAAAACATTTTCACTGGGCCCCTTTCTTCCCCCCAAAATTAATATACATGTACATACCCTGTATTTCAGAAAAGAATTTGATAAATGAATCAACGAATGGATAAATATATGAATAGATAAATAATTGAAACAAAACACTATACGTTTCATCAAAGGGCACATGTTTGATACACTAACACCTGATTTGTGGGAGAATGACCCGACGGTCAGTATGCGATCATTCATGAATGATGTCATGCTGCCCTAGCCTGGGATTGTTCACTTTGATGAAAAGGTCATCGCTGCATTATTATTATTATTATTATTATTGTTATTATTATTATTATTATTATTATTATTATTATTATTATGCGGTCTGTCGTAGACAGATCACCTCTTAATTTCGTCAGAATTTTCTTTATTTTTATTATTTTTCTCCCACTTTCTTATGCAGTCGATTACTAAAAGTCGTCTCATTCATTTTTCATCAAATTTCAGGCAGTTATTAGACCTATCAAGGTCAAGTGCCATCTTTTTTTGTCTTGGTCATCAGGTCATTGTGACGTCATCCAGGAGCCATTTTGTGAAATCACATTATCGATCATATCTTCATAACGAGTCATTAAAAATGAACCATATTTGACACACATGAACTTCAGGTCAGGGAACAACAAAACATGTCAGCAAAACCTCATGACGCGCACGTACGCGCGCGTCAAAATTTAAATAAAAATGCTAAAAATCACTTTTTAATCAAATAAGAGTACGTTTCAGGAAATTTTAAGCATTTCAAAATTTTCCGCACGTGCACGTCCGCGCGCGCGTTATGTGCGTGCAGCGCGTACAGAAAGTAAAAACGCCGTTTTTTTTCGCATGGTTTGTCTTCCTTACACTATTCTTGACAATTTTCAACCATTCACAGTCATTATCGACATTCCGTAATGCCACACGCGCACTCAAACTTTCAAATTCTTGCGCGCGTCAATGGGCAATATAATGTAAAAAGTGCGATTAAAGGAGGCATGTTAATTTTTCGCATTTTGCGTGTATTCTCTATGGGACATGACTTTTTCTCAATTCTTGATTCTACATTCAAGTCTTCTTTGAGCAGTATCTCTGTTACATCTGCTCATTTTTCTTCCAAATTTTAGTATGTTATAGCTGAGACTATAAGCTTTCATGAATGTCCCCTTTAATTTTTGATCAGATGTCTGGATCATGCCCATATTTTAACTACAAAATGTAATTTGAGAATCCATTTTTTCGTTGGGGGTAACCTCGCTAGTCATAAGGACCGCTATTCATAAGGACCACTTATTCATAAGGACCGCTATTCCTATGAATAGCGGGCCTTGTGAATAGCGAGTGGACCCCTTTTCGTTTACAGTACGTGTTATCTCTATTTGAAATATTTTGGTCTATTGGTAAAGCACTTGCCTCCCATTCCGGTGACCCAGGTTCGATCCCCGGTGGGTTCATTTTCTTTTCTTTTTTTTTGCCCTTTATTTTACAATCTCCTTCCACTATATTATAACATATACAATCACAAACAATGTGATAAACTGCCTTATTTTGTGTGTTATGTCTATTGCAACGTAGGGTGCAGTACTTTGTGTACAATCTGATTCCCTGTCGTGTATTAAAGCTATGAGGTTTATCTCCCACTTGGCCTGCAATATCAAATCGTCCAATTTCTCAAAATCAGTTCAGTCATTTTTCTTCAAATTTTCGTCAGTCATCAGTCCTAATAAGGTCAAGTTCCTGCAAATTTTTCATCAGGCGCCATTTTGTGAAAATCAACTTATGGTCATAATGTCCATAACGAAATGTCATTTTTCTTTCATATTTGGCATTGTTATGGTCAATGTCATTCCAGCCAAGATCATCCTTAAACGCGCGCGTACGTCCGCGCGTCAGTGCGCACGAAAAATTTAGAAATGCTCCAAATTGTCCCAAATTAATTTGCACACGTTTTATACCATTTCAAGCACTTTTCAAAAAATCGCCCCAAAAAATTGAACCTGAAGGGACGCTTTGCCACTTAGGTTATCGTAGTTATTGTCATCATTATTTTTGTCATTATGATCATCCATCATTATCGTCATTTTATTTTATATGACCATCTTATCATCATTGTCGTCAACATTATCATGATTATTATCTTGCAGAAATATTATCACATCTTACTAACCAATTTGCCAAATGGACAGACAGACCACCTAATTCGTCTTCAGTGACGAATTAAAATTCTAGTTATTATCATTATTAGTTTATTCGGCACATCAAAGGTACAGTAAAATGGTAGCATGGAATACAAAAAATAAATAGATAAATAAAATAAATTGGCTTCCCCTGCTGCGTCTCCCGAAGTTGCCTAGAAGAAGAAAATGAATGTGAAATTCCTATGACCCTTGAGCCTTTCCCTCCGACTGAAAAAGAAAATACATAATATTAATATACGTTCGTTGTATACAAAATATGTGTATAATCTCCTAACATGATTTAAAAGGCAAAACATAATTGTGTTGCTTTAAACATATACATTTATTTTTAAATAATAATTTTTGGAATTAAACTATGTACAAGCTTACTCCAATTTGTTTTCTCTCTTTCTCACTTATCAGTTTAGCCAACATGTTACAGAGCAGCTGGGTTCTTCACTTGTAGGAGTAAATTGTGCAATTCTGTCGTTCAGCAACGGGAGTGTAATTGGTGACTTGCGACTGGAACTTGCCGCTACTAGTCAAAGTGTAGCTGATGAGCTTGCTCTGGATGTAGCTGCCCTATCTACCACCATTCAACGAGCTCTATCCGCCAACGGTCAAACTCTGGTAGCGTCTAGTATATCAGCGAAAGGTAAGGTCACCAAACAACCTTTCTTTTTACTTGCCTTTCTTCTTTGAAGACACCTAAGAATACTCATTCATGATTGTGAAAAAATGAGTAGCTCATAAATTAATTTGTCAATTTGCTATCACACTATTTCATTTACTCGTTTAGTCCTTTACACAATAAAATTTCCCTATCATTTGTTATGCTAATTAAAACAAGTAAATCTTAAAACCTGTTTATAAGCCCAATACCTTTTCAAAGATTTGTGATTTGTGTTGTTGTTTTGTTTGTTTTGTTTTGGTTTGTTTAGTTTTGTTTTGCATAGTTTTTTGTTTTTTGTTTTTTTTTTGCATTGGTTTATTAGACATTTGTATAACTTTGAATACAATATAAACGGATTAGGTAAATGTACATTGGTTTTATTTCTGAAATATTGTTTATTATAGACGAGATAATGTGATTGCAGGGCCCCTAGGAAGAATAGTACTAATAATGATAAGTCTACGCTGAATAAACAAAATATATTATTGTCGTTATTACTAATAATACTGGTACTAGTGGTAGTCGTATTAGTAGTGGTAGTAGCAGTAGCAGCAGCAGCAGCAGTAGTAGTAGTAGTAATAGTAGTACGAGTACTAACAACACTATCATTGTCATGTAAACGTAAATAGTTTATGAAGTTATTATTGTTCCACTATATTCAGATAAGAAATAACGACAGAATGAGTTGTTTTAGAAGTAATCAGAGTCTTATTTTCATATATTTGTTTTCTTTTAAAGAAAGATTTTATTCAATCATTCTTGAACAACAACAAAACAATAGATGTGAACAAAGTGCATGTTGTGACATATCGGTAAAAAACAAACATTGTTGCATGAGTTGCACATGTCCACTTATCTAGTAATACAACAAATGTATTGCTATATATTTCTGTAACAAACAGTTCAGTGTGATGCATCGAATTGTCAGAATGGTGGAGAATGTACGAATACTGGAGAGCCTTGTGATTGCCCAACTGGTTTCACTGGTGATCTCTGTCAGAATGGTAAGGAGTGCAATAACGTTTTTTTTTTCTTCTTCTTCTTCTTCTTCTTTCTTTCTTTCTTTTCTTATTTCTTTTTTTCTGAATGTTTTGTGTGCCATTGGTGCAAAACGTCACAGAGTTTTCCCCATGTATACAAAAATAATTTTCATAAGCAATGCATGTAATTTTAAAATAATATTGATAAGAAAAAGCTAACATCTTATTCCAAAAGAGGGTAAATGGTGACCATAATGTAGTCATTTAACACAAGCTAAAATAAAATCCAGTTGCGATTTATTGGTCACATTGATTTTATTAATGTCTCGAATGATCAATTTTATTTAATGGGACAAATCAACTATAAACTCATTGTCAAATTGAGTCGTACGGAACTTTCGAAAGGTTCGTTTACTTGTATACATAGCCCGTCCGTCATGCGAGCCTGTCAGACTAATGCAATATAAGATCGGATGGCATGAAGTCGAGCGAATGCAGGCTAGTCGAATGCTTCGGGATTTTACCAATGCCAAGTCCTTGGACTCTTAACGGGTCTCACCATCGTTCACTTAGTATTTGTCAATATCCCAATTATTCTACTTTAAATGCCCAAATTGTAATGATAATGTAATCATTGAATGTGTAGTAAATATGATTAATATGGGCGCAGGTCAGTTGCAGTTGTAGTGCTTTTTTTCAATTTCAGCTTCTGAAGGAGGTTTATCAGCTGGAGCAATCATTGGTATCGCTCTCGGAGTATTTGGATTTGCTATCATCTTCATAAGCTGTGTCTGCTGTATTTTCATGCAAAGTGTCAGACGTAACCGGTCAACCAAACTAATGTTGTCGTAAGTATTATACAACAAAATTACATAATTGTGTGTGTGTCAGGAGGGTCCTCTCTGACGTCAACATACTATTTCCATCAGCAAAATAAAATGACTTTAGAGTGGTGCGCTTCTGACTGATGTATCTTATAATACACACGAATAAGTACATGTATTTAATGGAGTAGCGTTTTTGCGCGCACGGCTACATTTTCTTTATGTCTACTTGCCTATCTTTTGAATTGAATTGAATTGAATTGTAATGGTTTATTAAAAAACAAGACTTGCAGCTAAAAAGCTGATAATGTTTGTTTTCACAAAGTTTGTACAAAATTGATCACATCATAACGAAACATCAAAAAACAAAAGAAACATAATAGATAATATTATCATTATATAGCAAGAAAACACATTTGAAAGATGAAATTTAGATAACGAAGTTTCCTGTAACATAGGTAAAATCATAGTAAAGAATTTAGGTTACATGAACGGAAAGTGAGTTATAAGCGTTTGTTTAACAATATGCAACCTATGTCATTGTACTCAAAACAAAACAAGGGAATTATCATAAAATACAATACACAATAAAAGTTGCATAAAGTTGTATAAAAGGATATTTACTTAGTTAATCCAGTCCAAAAATGAATTTTAAATTCTTTCGTATAAGAAGATTGTAAAAGCAGGAATAGGATCAATAACAAATTGTAATGTGTGACCAAGTATTTGCACCATATAACAATTCAGATAAAAACATTCATTAAAAAGTTCTAAAAATATATAGCAAAAAGATTGAATAAAAAAGATCAGTGAACCGCATGCATGTATAAAGAGAGAACCGGACTAACAGAGATCATAGCCATGAATTATTCATTGAAAAGAGGAAGTATAGAAGATGAAAACAGAAGATAGAAAGAAGAAGGATAGGAAGAGAGGAAGGAAATAGAATAGTGACATTACAATGAATAAAACAACAAGACTATAACAATATAGGAACATTATTGCACTCACAAACGGTTATCATTAAGAAGACGATCGTATACTTAATAGCGGTCAAATATTTTGGTAGAAAATCCCGAAAGGGGATAACGTATAGAAGACCTTCGTTTATACTGCACCAAACATGCTTACCTTCGTATAGTTAAAGTACATAATTAAAGATCTTTACAACTTTAATTAGTTGAACATGAAGAAGAAGAAAAAAATGTTTAGCTTATGATGTAAAGCATAATATCGCTGTAATACAGAATGAAGTAGCTACATACAAAGTTGTTTCCCTCTTCAGAGAATATAGGTACAACGATTCAGGAAGGCGCAATGTAGATTTATATGGAGTTGAAACTTGGAGTGATGTCCAGAACAACGAATCCCTTGATGAACGTCGGTATGCTGTCGGTCGAGCATTGGATCGAATCCGAAGAGATGAAAGGTCTTCTCTGGACAGCTTTGACGGAGAACGTGGTATACCGGTAATAAAACTTCACTTGTCCATGAGTTAAATCAAGATCTATAAATTGATCTGAATTCAAAATAAACTTGTGTACAAAAACTACGGTTTTATTGATAAGATAATTAATTAGAAACCTTAACGCTTGGTGAACCTGCTCCTCACACAGTGGCCCAATTTCTGAAGTAGGAAGCAGCTTTTTGAGTTCACGACGACCAATAATAATTATTTGGTAGTTACGTAACCGTAATAATTAGAAATACCAACTATTCCATGATTGACTTGACACAAAGTTACTGACATAATAATAACCATGTTATTTTAGAAATTCACAAAAGTAATGCCATAACTTCATTTTTTTGAGAAAAAAAAACCTTAATGCCCAGTACAAAATGAGTGTACCCTCCACCTTAGCCGATGACCTCGTCTCGAGAAAGTGTTTATGGTCAACGCATTCTTGGCTCATGAGAGGGAATTTAAAGAATGATTCCCTCCCTATTCTTAATACCATACTGCTCAACTATAAGTCTTCTGCATGTGTGTTCATGGTTTATTGATCACGTTTGAAAAAAAAAATCAAGAACAAGCCATTTTTGTGTTAACCCTTTCAAGACAATTGACCACATTTTGTGGTTTGGCTCAATAACTTTTGATTCAGAGCTCTAAAAATATACCAGATGCATGAGTAGAAAACGCTAAAATGTCTGCACACACTATGTCCATTTTTGTTCCATGACAATATTTCGTTTGATGCCAGGAATTTAAAAACAAGAATAAGCTTTAAAGTCCTTAAATTGGCAACACAAATTCGACAAATTTCCTAACCATGTGTATTGTTTCAAAGACATTACACCTTATTAGAACCTTGTAGCACTAAAAGAAAAATATTGTTGCCAATTTGAAGAACAAAATGTGATCAATTTAGCCCTTAAATAAACAATTCTTGTCATAAAAGGGTTAATTGTCTTCCCAACTGAACAGCTTCAAGACGGTCGCCATTTCAGGACCCCGTATGTGGTGGATGGGAGTGAAATGGTAAGTACAGGGTTTATTGAATTTTAGTCAGGTCAATATAGGGTTTGACCCACAAAAATTGCAACAAAAGGTTTTTCAACCGTTTCCGGCAGTGTTTGATGTCAGGAATAACATACTAGAAATCTTAGAAATTGGGAAAGTGGTTATTTTCAAAATGGCGTCCAAGGTGACCGCAAGCAGAGCTATACATACGGAGAGTTGCGACACTGACGGTCGCTTCTGATTGGTCAGTCATTTCATGGAGCTTCAAGTTCCTTCCTATAGAGAATGTATATGAAAGGGAACAATGATCCGCCATGTTTTAAAGAAAGACCGCTTACGCATAGGCTTATGTCACAACTCGCTCTTTCAAAGCGCTCTGGCCACCAGCACCTGAAAATAGCTATAAATCATGATATGCATCCTAGAGATGTAATTTTGGTATCTATACGTAGGTTTTGGGGTCGAAAAATCCATGCAGACCACTTACAATGTGTCATGGGGGTCAGGAAACCTGGAAATCCAGGGTGGCGTCCAAAAACCTAGGGATAGATACCAAAATTACATCTAATACATACAAATCTTGTCAATTTTAGACACCGGAGCCAGAAGGGTTTAAGATTTGGCAATGACTTAATTGGGGCAGATGGCCAAGTTTAAAGTAGACAAAAAAATCATTGAAATTTACAATATTTCCATTGATTACCTAATATACTTTATTATACATCAGGAGATTAGTGAAAAGTTGGAAAGTTTTTCACAACCTGTCGATGATTTTGTGAAGTTAACCATCCCATTTAGACCCATATATCCTTAGACTCTTAAAAAAGTTGGGCAAAAAAATGCCCAATTTTTAACCAACACTGGGCAACATACTGTCCACATAACTTTTGGTTAAAATTTGCCCAACTGATGTTGGGCAATCCATTTACTATGTTGTTGGGCAAATTAAATTGCCCATCAGTTGGTGACCCATTAGATTTTACCCAACTCTACAATTGCCCAACTGTTGGTTATATTCTCAGTTGGGTAATTATTGCCCAACCAATCTTACCCAATAGGATTGCCCAACCCTCTATTTGTTCAGCTGTTTGGTAACAAATATCATGTGGTTGGTTGGGCAAATCCAGCTGCCCAATTTATTGTTTCCTTTTTCCTCCAACCTAGGTAAAAAAAAATGAAATCTGCTTGTTACGTCCTTCTGGGTCTTAACCTAATCAATCCTAACCTATCCTATTTTAAGCTATCTTATCCTATATCTTAACCTATCCTATCCTAGTCCTATCCTATCCAGTTAGTGCAAACTAGTGCAAGCTCTTATATACCCCTTATATTTTTTTATGCATTCGGTGACAGTTAGTAAATCGGGCCACCCCAAACCATACGCTACTAAAAATTCATGAATATTCATATAAGTGTTTTCCCCAATATTGGGTAAAAAACTTTAGCTTGATTTAGCGGTCTTCTTGGGAAGCAGCACTGCTTGGATGTTTGGAAGAACACCACTTGACAAATTAAAAAGAACTTTGAAAGTATGGTCTCAAAGAGACTTAACTCCTTTGGGCAAAATAACTATCGTTAAGTGTCTGGGCATATCCCAACTAATTTTTTTTATTATCAGTTTTACCAAAACCCCCTGAATCTTTTTTGCAGGAATTGGAGTCCATCATTTTTTCATTTATATGGGACAAAAAACCTGATAAAATTAATCGTAAGACAATAATTGGAGATTATGAAGCAGGGGGGTTAAAAATGCTACATATACAGTCAATAATTATGGGCTTAAAAATTGCATGGATTAAAAGATTTTTAAATGATGATAACAAAGGCAACTGGAAATGTTTTTTTCAGATTGTTTATGAAGGGTCTTGGTGAAGATCTTTTTTGGTACTGCAATATTAAAAATAATGAAAAATCTTTGCAAGTGAACAATACTTTTGTGAGAGAAATATTACAATCTTGGTGTGAATTATCCTTTAATGAAAATCCCCCTAAAGAGTTTATTCATAATCAAATTATATGGAATAATTCATCTATCAAGGTAAATGGTTCTTTAGTCTTTAAAAAGGATTGGATAAACAAAGGTATTAATAGAATTAATCATTTACTGAAGCACAATGGTAATTTCCTTACATATTCTGAGTTCGTCGATAAGTTTAAATTGCATTGTAATTTCCTTGATTATTATTCAGTTATATCTGCTATACCATTAAAGTGGAAGAATATTTGCAAAGAACCTCCTACAAAAGATGTTAATTACCAAGAAGAAATTATTTATAGCATGAAAAAGGTAACAAAAGTTTGTAAACTTATACATAAAATGTATGTTGATAAAATATTTAAAACTCCAATTTCACAAAATAAATGGGAAGGTATTGTTTCAGATCCAATAGTTAACTGGCGTAAAATTTATATAATTCCTTTTAAATGTACTTTATCCACAAAGCTAAGGTATTTTCAGTATAAACTAATTCATAACATACTCGGTGTTAACAAGTATTTAAAGCAAGTTGGCATTTCCAACTCTGATTTATGTACTTTTTGTTCAGTATATACTGAAACTATTGTCCATTTATTTTGGGAATGCCCCTTTACACGTAGGTTTTTGGATGATTTTGAAAAACATATTCTTAAAAGTGAAATTAAGTTGACTTTTAATGATTTTATCTTCGGCATACCAGGTGGTAATTACTCCTCATTCAATTTTGTTATTCTGTATGTAAAATATTATATATTTTCAACTAAATGTTTAAACGGCTCTTTATCATTTTCTTCGTTTCAAAAGAAATTAGAATATCAAAAAGAGTTAGAAGAAACCATGAATATGCAACAAGAAAAGTTTATTTTATATCTTGGTGGACAGAGGCCCATCCAACTCATTTGAATTCTACATTTTGTTTATGTATTATAAGATTTTATGCTATCATGTACATTTTGCATTTGTATATATTGTTTATGGAGAAATATTGAATAAAGACTTGATTTGAAAAAAAAAAAAAATATTTACCACAAGTTGGGCAAAAGCGAATTTCTAACCAACCATCAGTTACCCAACAAAATTTACCCAACTGGCAAAGGAAATGTGACAAAATTACACAACTACAGGGCAACAAGTACCCAACCCATAATTACCAAATACTGTTGGTAAATATATGCCCAATATTTAGGTAAAAAGTATTGACCAATATTGGTTACACCACTCGAGTGTCCAGTTGGTTAATAATAGCCCAGAATTGGGAATATTTTTAACCAACCAGCAGTTACCCAACTAAATTTACCCAACATTTTAAGAGTGTAGTATTTAGATGAAGCAAAGAAAAGGGCGTTGTTTCAATTATATACCTTTTCAAACAATGCAAGATGTTACACTCAGACGGTTCCAATACTGCTTATAATCAATTGTATTACTCCAACAAATTTGTATTTGTGTAAAATTCAGGTTAAATCAAGCAGTACATGTGCATTCTGTTTATTGCATGATGAAACTATTGAACATTTGTTTTTTGAATGTCACCTGGTTAGGAAAGTATGGAAATACTTTGAAAAGAGATGCAAATTTGTAATAAAAGTAACTATCGAAAATGTTCTTTTTGGAATTACACCCACTAAATTCAATAAAGCCTTAAATTCACTTATCATTTGGCTTAAATTGATAATTTATAAAACTAAATTGGCTGGAATTCGCCTCATACCACAAAAAGTTCTTAACGAGGTAAAGAGTTATTCCGTTTAAGAAAAAGCTATTTTCTGTGAAAATATGAAGCAAGATTTATTTGAAAGATGTTTTAATCGACATTGTGCTATTTTACAGTTTTGCATCTTAAGCTCTTGTCCTCTTTCATTCTTTTAATTATGTTTGTATACAGTCAGTGCCATACATGTGTTACACTATCACAATATTTGTGATCAGTTATTGTGTTTTTTTTTTGGTTTTTTTGTTGTTGTTCGTTTTGTTTTGTTTTTGTTTTTTGTTTTTTTTTAAGAATTTCACTCAGCTGTTTTTGCACATTATGAAAATGTATACTGTGCTATATTTAGGTGGGCTCTACTACAAGTACAGACCACCTTCTGTTTTTGTACGAAATTTTCTTTCTTTATTATTATTATTTATTATTTGTTTTTATTTCTACCCAATTTTTTGTGTCCGCTATATCTCCAAAACAGCTTATTCAAATGCATTCAAATTTGGTAAGATGGTATATATGGTTATTATCTCAGCACAGATTTTTTTTTCAACATATAATGCCTAGTGACGTCATCTAGGCGCAATTTTGTAAAATTCTGACATATGCTATATCTCTGCAATACAAAGTTATAACATAGCAGTATTTGGCATGATGCAAGTTAATTAAAAATGAAATTAATTGAACATAGCGTGCGTGCGCGTACGCGCGCGTCGGTGAGGTGGCGCGCGCGTAAAAAACTGAAGATGCTCTTAATGGTCTATAATCAATTTTGGGCATGTTTAAGGCCATTTTAAAGGGAAATCCGTCCTTAATAGCAAGTTACTTTGAAAGAAAGAGGAAAAATCAGAGAAGCAGATTGGTGAAAGTTTGAACAAAATCGGACAAGCAATAAGAAAGTTATAAATTTTTAAAAGTTGTAATCACTATGCATATGGGAATTTCAAATTGGCCGAATAGGTAATGTCACTTTAATGTAGCTGTGGACAACTCCCCCATTCGCTCTAACACACAAAACGCCTAAAATGTCACCTTTTTTTTCCAAAATGCATTACTCAGGAGGATCTTTTCGTTCATGAGGACCTATAACAATATGCTATCTCCAATATATTTTGAGTACTGCCCCGAGGGTAAAAGCGCCTCGAAGAAAACCGCAAATTAATGATATTTTTGTGTACGGTGTACGACAAATGGGAGAGTTGTCCACAAAAATGTCACAATCGAATCACCAAATTGCCAATTTGAGATTCGCACAGATGTAGTGATCTCATTTTTCAAACATCCATAACTTTCCTATTCCTTGTCCGATTTCTTTCAAACTTTCACCATCCTGTTTTTCTTATTTTTCTGCTTTCACACAAATCATTACCAAGGTTGGATTGCCCTTTTAAACATTTCAAAATTTTCCGCGCGTGCGTACATGCGCGCACGTCAGTGGCCTTAAGTTCCATGTACAGCATGAAAATGACTTATCTTGGACTGTTTTAGCATTTTAATTGATCCTACATGATTTCTAGAACATTTTCTTAAACGCGGGCGTACGCGTACGTACGCGCATACGGGCGCAAACTGTAAAAATGCCTTAGATTGACTGGAATAGACTGCATGGCCCGTATTCTGATAGCCGGGTTTAACTTAACCCCAGTCTAAGTGTGGTAATAACCTTGGTCTAAGTCGCCATATTTAACCCCAGGCTAAAATTTGGTATTCCGATAGCGAGGTTTAGTTTAACCTCAGTCTAAGTGTGGTAATAACTGCCTCGACATTTAGACTAGCGCAGGGGGTAGTTTAAGTCGGGTTTAACTGTGTCGCGTAGCCAGAACGCTGTAGGCTGTATTACCGGTGATCTCGTATAGTCAGTGTAGCGAAACGAAATTCTCGCAGACCTGGCATGGAAAGGTCGTTTACTGGACATAGTCTAACGTTGGACCCTAAATTACTTTTATTTGTTTTGCAGCGAAGTTGCCTACATTTGAGTCCAGATCTTCAAAAAGGAGTCAATTAACAAAATGTTGAAAAACACATGCATAGATCTACAGTAGATTATTCTAAACAAATTTTAATTTTGCTTTTTTTATGCGTGTGTGTGTGTGTAGCGAGCAACGTTACCGTGCCGTACTTAGATTAGATTAAACCTGCTATCAGAATACCGGCCCATGTGTTACAGGGCGTTGTTGAACATTTGCAGTTGGTGCGTTCATTATAACTCCTAGTACTCGCACGCGCGCATTACCCGCATTCGCGCAAACATATAGAAATGCTTTTAATGGTCTATAATTGATTCTAACGTTGATTGTGCCCCTTTTTGTGCATCATTTTGACATATTAATACACTGTACTGTGCACGCGTCAAAGCATTTATGTAGGAACATGCCTACTTCACACTTCAATATTATTACTCTATCGCATTTCAACTCTTCCACAGCCCACCTGTATAGTTGTACTTGTTCAACTCTAGTTCATTAAACCTCCCTACTGTGGGGGGGGGGGGGGGAACAAACTGAAAAAAAAATACATCTGTAGGATGCATATGTCATGATTTATAGCTATTTTTAGGTGCTGGCGGCCAGAGCGCGTTGGAAGAGAGAGTTGTGACGCGCGCATAATAAGCTTATGCGTAAGCATCACGGATCATGGAGCTCCCAATTCACCAAAGACACCAAACACTGCCGGAAACCGTTAAAAAACCTTTTGTTGCAATTTTTTTTTTTTTTTTTTTTTTTGGGGGGGGGGGGGTTGAGGTACTTTTTTTCCGTAAATTGACCCGTCTTTTTGGTGATTATCGTGCCATAGATGGAAAAAAGTGAAAAATCCTATAGAAAACTCATAAATAGCACTGCAACCTTTATTAGATGAAAATGGAAGCATTGATGAAATAGACAGTTGGCCAAATTTCAAGTAAATGGGGATGTTACAAAGTGGAAACTACTTAATGTATTTATGTACCAATGCCATTAAAACCTCATCTTTTACACATGGTGAAAAGTGACACAAAAATTGCTAGATTCGTTCGGTATTACGTCACACTAAAATTAGCGACTCCCAGTCTCTGAATATGTAAATCCATTTGTATGAAGAAAAAAAAAATGCAGTGCATGTCGGGCCGCACTTCTATCCTTTCTCTAACCATCATTTCATTGTTTGGATTTATGAATATTTCATTTGCCTTTCGTTCAAAGTGCGATTTGTTTTACAGGGTGGCCCAAAAAGAATGCAACACGTGAGATCTGCATTTTCATTGTTTATTTGTTACGTAGAAAAAATACCCAAAAAAATCCCGAGTAAAATGGCACCAGGGTCATCAATTTGGGGATTAATAGGATTTTTTTTTTATTCTACAACTATTTTATGTGAGGCAATGTCGTTTTCAGAATGTGCTACTTTGAAGCGAAGAGATATGTGTGCATGTTGGCTTCCCATACGATCCACAGAGTTCTTTTTTAATTCATTGTGTATTTCCCAGGTAATGAGCTTGTCTGGGCACCGAACAAATGTGCTACAAATTTGGTTACACATGATATGAATACTATGTAATATATGTTGTTACTTTCAGGTGTCATTTACGTTAAATGTGCTTGGTTAGATACCCACAACTGACGAAAAATGGCCTAACAAAAAAAAATGTAATGTATTTTTCTGTTCAAAATTAAGAGAAAAAACAAAGTGCAAATTTGTAATTAATACACATGGAGAAGAAGGGCCCTATGTCATGACCAGATTACTTTCTTGCATGCCAAATATTTCAAGGTTAAAATAGAAAATAAAATGGCCATGATAGGTTGGGGGTTCGGTAGGCCTATCGTGTTTGGCACCGGCATAGCCATGCAAACTTGTTCAACGGGGTGACACACAAAATCATATGAGTTACATAGTTACACACCCGACATCTACAAACACCTGGGGTAGAGGTAGGGTTATAGGGGTAGGAGTAGGATTAAGGTGACCCTAGGTTATGACCTTTTTGTAGTGGATGAATGGGGGAGGGGGTGCGATGACCCCTTGGACCACCCCTTGCTATGCCAATGGTGATTTTTCCTGCGTTGAAGTCGGGAATTCGGATACGACGGAGCAATTATCGACAGAGAATCAGAGTGACATTGGCCTATTTCGTTTGTAAATGTGCCATTTTTTTGTGAGCCCTGTAACATAAAATGTTTGATTCTTTCAATCAATAGGCCCTTTTGACTTACGATGGATTGTTATATAAATGATAGATATTTATTATATTAAAGATGAATCGCAGAAAGAATGAAGATACAACTCGGCCTTCTTCAGAAGGCCCACGAGACCGGGATTGTCGGGCCCGTTGGCTCTCGGTCTCCTGCACGAGTAGCCAATTAAAGGGCGAAAATATAAATTCATCTCTGTCCATATTTTTGGCAACAAAATAGCTGAAGAAAGAAAGAAACAACAACGATAAACAAACAAAAAAACAAACAAACAAAAATAAATAGAGAATTTAGTATAACGAACGAAAGTAAGAGCCTTATCCCTTCAGTATCATGCTCAGCTCCGGGGTAGCTCCAGAAATTTATAAAGAGGGTGGAAGTAATAATTGAGTGTTGGATACAAGGACAATCAGGCTCTCAATCCACAACCAGAGGGTGTTTTACAATGAGTTCAGTTTTACTTTAAGTCGCACTTAAATTCCTAGTTGCGTGCGGTATATGACACATCACGCACTGGTCAGATCAATCTCAGGGGACGCGTGCTATTGGGTTTAAATGGGTTTAAAGGTTTGATACAGGAGCTACCCGGCTCCCGTACGCAATGGGTTAAATCAGTATAGAATAATTATATCTGACTAAAATCATAATGAAAGAATCTTGCAACCCTCTTTAGTTGCCCGGCGTGGCAATAATTATGATCTGATGGTGAATCACCCTGCCTTAAGGCCACAGCACACCTTACGATCGGTCTGCGATCCGATTTCAGAAGAAAATGTAATATCATTTGACAAATCATTTAAAAACGAAAAATATTTTTGATTGAGGTTCTGAATAGTCATACAGATAGTTAAATCGATGATACGGACTTTGCCGAGTTTTCTAATCCGTGTAATGGCCAAATCGGCTACGAGTCGTAGTGACGTCACAAAAATCGTACGACTGCCTACGATTTGAAAATAATTTTGCCCTTATTCCCTGTAGAAAGCTGACAGCTCACCAAAGCCCTATTTAGTATTCATATTACTTTTCAGAACCTGAATAGGGTAGATTTCATTTGTTAAAAGGCCAATATTTAATGCCATAGCGATTTATTTCACAAATCGGATCGCAGACCGATCGTAAGGTGTGCGGTGGCTTTTACGAATAGTTTGATGGTTCTCCATGCATTCCGAGTATGTTCCAATTACATATTTGAACAACAAAAACAAAACAAAACTAAAGAGAAAAAAACAAATAATATTTTGGAGTGTAACACTGACACTGCATATTGATATTCTACTGAAATCATTCAACACTTAAAAACAGTATTTCATAAATGAATTACGTTTAATCATCATCAATATAGGTAGGCGTATATGCCTAAAACAAACATTTGCTGACATCGTCTAAAACTACATATTCCAAACTCCAATATCATAATAAACATGATAGAAGAACTACATGCGGCAAGAGGTAAAAATCGATTTTTTGCCGTCGTTTATTTCAGCCTAATGGCAATCTCCCGTCAAAAAAATACTCACAATAACTTGTAAAAAATTTTCCCCCCAAAATCAGAAAATTCAATCTCTTATTTTAAAAAGAAAATATGTTTGTCACTATTTTTTGGTCCAGTATCATTTTCATGATATCCGCGCGAGAGCGGAATTGGGAACGGGTCAAGCGTTAAAGGGACGGGAAAATGCTTCGTGCAGTCGGCCTACTACATGACTGTATACGGTCGCTTAGAATTTCAGGAGTACGAGTGTCATGGTACAATTAGCTATAATTTTTTGCATCAAAGTGATGTACATTACGGCCTGTATAATTCTTTAAAAATAAAATTCTCCGTGAAAAAAACTGCATAAGTGAGCGGAAACCGGACAGTCTGCGGTATATTATGTAAATGCATTTATATACAAGATGTACAATGTGAAAGGAAATGAGAGAATAATGGTTGCATAGCTTAAATCAAACGTTTTGATTTTTTGCAAAGGTTGAAAAATAAGTCATTGTTCAAAACTCGACTGCCCCAACAAATGAATTGATTAATTAGGTTGCATTATTTGTCGGTCAATTGAATCTGCTGTCGTCGAAACCACTCTCCCGTCTCTGTGGTCTAGTGGTTAACTAGACCATCACAGAGACGGGCCAGTGGTTAAGGCAATGGCGTTCTAAGCCAGTGACCCGGGTTCGATTCCCGGCGGAGGGAGGACAGCTCCGTGGAACTTTGATTTAAGCTACGCAAACATTAGTCTCTCGTTTCCTTCCACATTTTGTTTATTTGTACGAGAGTTGCTAAATCTATAAATACATATTTATATTTTCTATCACAGAGCAACACTGTGGAGAGAAATCCAATTCATTATTGATCAACATGGAACCTACTTACGGACACGGAACGAACATGGCAATGGAACTCTTTGAAAAAGAGATTATTAAGTATATTAAAGTAGTCATATAATTATATTATCTTACACGATAGTTTTACATTGGTGCATATCAGGTAGTTTTCTGAATCCCTCATTAGTAGGTTATATGATCAAGTATAAACATTCGTACTATTAAATATACATAATGTATATATTAGTCTAGAACGACTTCTCCGTTATTCTAGCAAGGGGCTGATATCATATGATATATAATTATATATATATATATATATATATATATATATATATATATATATATATACCAAGCCATTTATGTTCATGTAAAATTTAAACAAAATTAAAAGTAGTGAACATTTGCTTTTCATCAGAACTGTAATATTAACGTGAGATTGGCATCTCAAGCTGTTTTCAATTCGACCGGTTTAAGACCAACAGTTGAAAACTTGTTTTCAATTCTTTAGCATAGTGCTCATTTAGAGTTCTATGATTTAATTTTAAATGCGTCTGTTACTTTGTAGTTTAGCATTTCTCCCTTTCTCTCTCTCTCTCATATATCGTATTACTTTTTTTATTCAAGTGACCTTTTATCAGTGTGTGTACAGTGCTTATGATGTAGATTAAGGCTTGCAAGTTCATAATGGCTGTATGAGGTTAATGTACTCACAGCAAAACGACTCAGTTCTTATTTTCTATTCAATAACAAAAAAGGAAATAACTTTGAAAATGAAATATACTATTGATTACCATTTTAGATTTACAAACTTGTGTATATCAGATGTAAAAATTATTGTCTTTAAGGCGCTTAGTACTAAGACAGTTTCTAGGCCCTGTACAAATTAATATGCAAATGAAACTTTCCTCTGAAATAATGATGCAAGCATTTATACTTAATGAAGCATATAACAATATATACATTCTATTCACGTTACGTGTTTATCTCCTGCGACTGTTCGTACTGATGTCAGTTTTTAGAGAAAAAAATATTTACTCAGTGGTTCAAGGTATATGAATTTCTATATTAATTACATTATATTATGTTTAAGTTCTAAGTTCATTTAACTATCGGGGTGTGATCCTAACCCAATGAAAGGATCAATGACTGTAAGAAATTAATGATATTTTTCCCAACATAATTATGCTTTCCATTAATATTTTGTTTTTTTTTTTTTTTTTTTTTTACTTTTAATCATATCAATCTATGAAAAACTTATGCTGATTATATACCCCCCAAAATATGATTTACAAATTTCGATCTCATCTCGACCATATCTCTCATTAGTTTTGTAAGGTGTCGCTACAGTAATCAAGGTACAAATGAATCTGGTCGAGAGCAATTTAATACTTACTTAAACGTGTGTCTGATGCATTGATATACAACAACAACAACAAAATAAATAAATAAATAAAAAAACGCTGAATTGGTGTGTTACGTTGCACGGTGACAAGGAACTTTATCGATAAACACAAGTTCTCTTTTGTCATGTTACACATTTTGAAATATCACATTATTATATTAAACAAAAATATATATCCTTTAATTTCCCAATGTGTTATTTTTTAAAGCAATTGCATTATACGGTGTCCATTGAACTGATATTACTCTATATAATTATGTCTTTCATGTTCTTATTGAGGCTGTACGTATTTACTATATGATTACGTAAATATAACTGGAATAAATATTCCGATAGGGAAACATGCTGCATACTCAGACGAGTCCTTGTTTGATTTCAGTTGACTATGTTGCATTGAAATTCAACACCACTTTTATATCTAGTGCACTCTCATTTCGCATAAACGAATACAGCATATAACACGTACACTAAAGAATAAAAGAAATACATAACACTAAACCATAGTTTTCGAATCGTCACGTTATTGCTAGTTAAACAAATCGAATAACATTTTTATGATTTACAGTCGCACTTATAAAGATATTACGCTGGTGGTATTAATCCATACACGCTTCAGAAAACAACCATGATATGAAAAAGGCATCTAAAAATCAGTTTGTGACACATATGCATCCAATCACCATTTCAGAAATTACCTAAGGCATTGACCGATGCCAATTGCCGGGGGTGGGAGAGGCGTACACCCTAGATTTTCCCAAAATATCCCTCAAGCGACGAAAAGGTCCCCTCCTGAGGTGAAGCACATATTAGTGAACGTCTGACCGAAATTCGATAAGAAATAATAAAGTTATGAATTTCTGAAGTTGTAATCAATCAAACACAAAATCGGCGAATCTGTGATGTATCTTGCGAGCTCCGCTACCATTTGCTCTGTACAGAAAATCTCATAAATTTAAAGTTTCTTAGTTTTTGATGAAGGAATAAATTTGCTTCATACATGTGTAAAAAACATAGCAATGATTGTATCTAAAGAAAATGTATGATTCGATATTTCCTTTAGAGAAAATGGAAAATAATTATTGTGGGGGTGCAGGAGAAATGGGAGAGGAGCTCGCAAGATACAGAGTTGCCAATTTGTGTCTGATTGATTACAACAGTTTTAAAAATTCATAACTTCCTTATTTCTTATCGGATCTCGCTCAAACCTTCACTGATCTGTTTCTTTTATTTTTGCTGCTTCTTTTGAACCAACTTGTAATCAGGGTGCACTTTCCCTTTAAAGGAGTTACAGTTCTGAAAAATGTAAAAGTCGATGTCCATAACGATTTAGGTAAAAATATACCTTTTCTTTAATAATAATAATAGTACATAACATTTCTATAGCGCCATTATCCATTTTGATTAGATGTTCAAGGCGCTTTACAACATAAAGAAAATTATACAAACATAAGAAAATGAATAACATGAAAAAAAAATGAAAAATAATATCTGTTTTTAAAACGCAAGATTGAACGAATGGGATATTAGGTTGCTCTTAAAAGAGTTTGAGTTCTTCCGCTCCTGTGGAAGTGAATTCCACAGGGCTGGTCCGGCATGAGCAAAAGCTCGTTCCTCCAAGATTTTTTAGAAAGCGTAATATAAAGAAGCCCAGAGTTGGAGGATCGTAGCGTTTGTGTGGGCTGGTACTGACGTAACGAAAACTTGTTATATTCAGGGGTTGTTTCGTTAGTAATGTGATAGACCAAAAGACGGATTTTAAAAATAATACGTTCCTTTACGGGCAACCAATTGAGATTTTGTAAGATAGGAGTAATGTGACTGCGTTTGCTTGGCAGAGAAACAAGGCGTGCAGCTGCGTTTTGTAGCTTTTGTAATTGGGCAATTTATGAATTTGGTAAGTTGAGGAAATAAGCGAGTGTACAAGTTTCTCTGTAGCAAAACGAGTGAGATAATTTCTGATGAAGCCAATATTGGGCTATTGATAGCGAACTGATTTGCAAATGTTAGTAATTTGATTCGACATAGACATTTGAGAATCAAGCATAACGCCAAGATTGCAACATGAGTTTGACCCCCACTATCGACAAAAACTCAGCCATCCTTTATTTTATGGTGAGGGCATCATCCTCACACTCATTTCTAAATGAAACATGTACAAACAATCTTCTAACCAGTGGGGGGGGGGGGGGGGGGGGGGGGGGGGGGGCTTCACAAAGAGTTGAGTTGGACTTAAAGTCGCACTTAAATTACTCGTTGCGTGCTGTATATTACGTATCACCGCATTCCTCAGATCATGCTCAGGGGACACGTGCTATTGGGAAGTATATCAATGAGATTACGCGTTAAATACCGGATGCGAATTGGCGCTAACGCATGACTCACAAGTCCAACTTAGCTCTTTATAAAACACTCCCCTGGTTTTAAAGTTTGTTTCCTTCAGGGTCATATTCATATAACGTTTTCAAGGTTTTGCCCACATCTGGTACAACTTGGTTTTTTAATGTTATTTTCAAAATAATACTGCTCGGTCAGGTATTGACCGATGAATGCCATCAAGGTATCAAATGAAAGCATAGTACTTCTACTTTCCAGAAAATAGAAAATTATTGTCGTAGTGCACATAATTTCGTCACAATAACCCTTCTATTTATTTATTTCTTTTTTATTTCTTTATTTTTTTTTAGGGGACGCACAAAACATTGAGGTAGAGAAGATATGTTAAAGGAGAGATATAGATAAGAGAGATAAGAGAGATGAATAAAAATAAGAAATAAAGACATACTTTCTAAAATGCAGAGAGGTAGAAATTCACTGCTTATAGGGGGGGGGGGGGTTAGAGATCACTTAATTTGGAGTAGAATACATCCAAAGTATTGTGCTTTAAGTGTTATTACCCTAATAAATTCATCAAAGATTGTACCATAGTTGGTACATAGAGCTTTGGTACACCCCTGAAGTGAGCTTTGTTTTTTGATAAAACAATATTGCCCTAGGTCAGGGATAGTTGGAATAATGTACTGAAATTGTGAAAAAATTAATTACTGCATCATTAAATTTATCCTTCTTATTTTCTTTCTTTTTTTCTTCGGACATGATGGATAAATACTCTTGAAAATTAGATTCAAAGGGTAGCGAATGCATTCACTGTCGTATCAATGAGTTCTCAGCCCCTAGACTAAGGCACGCTCTACGATCAAAATTTCGAATTGGGAAAGGAATAGATACTACGCGTACAAACAATGAGTACATGAATAAGATAAGATATTGGGATTATACATACACACACAGAGTACTGGCCACGATTACTAGGTCACCTTCCAAAATTAACAAATTCGATGTTTATCAATACAATATATTTCTGAATTACCTCAACATCACGTTGTCCAATTAAGTATGTGTGAATTGTCAGACTATAAGTAACCCCTCGACTATCATCATGTTCAGTATAAGCCAGATTTCAGTTACATTTTCTTCAATAACCTTCCACACCACAGCAATTACAGTATGGCATTCTCTAGAATCATAATAATGTATTTCCATCATTTTCTTTTTCTTTTTTTTTTTTTTTTGGGGGGGGGAGGGTTGTTTTGTTTTTTCGAAGCTTAAAACCCTGTTTTAGCATTTCTGACTTTCATTTATATGAAGTGATTATTTGTGAAGTGCTTTCTTAATCATTTGTCCAATATTTTGTTGATAAGGTACAAGTTCTTGATCTTGGTCCTTTAGGGATGACCCCTACATCACTGGGATAAGAGTGTGGATGACTGTCTTTGTCTAAAGGTAGAAATCAGATAGAATTTCATACATTGTTATGGTACAACTTCTTAACCCTTTGTCCATCGCTTTTGACGAGTCGTTTCCAACACCATGAAAGAGCTTTCCTAAGACATTATATACCCACATCCACTGTGGCGGACAGTGGATGACAGTGGACAGACACAATTTCAAACGACTCTAAACCACATGATCCGTTCTGAATAGTTTGCATTTCAATCAAAATCTTCAGAGTTCTTCATACAATTTTTTGTAGGGGTGTCTTTCTAGAATCAGACTTTTCTTCCGTTTTTCACCGCTCCGTAACAAATTTCTCTGTGACACTCTTTCAAACAGAAAACCAAAATATTGGAATAATTGATGTAGGACGTATACAAGAGGCTTTAAGGAATCAGATTGCGATGAACTACAAAAATGTTAGAACAGCTCAAAATATGAAAATAAATCAGTATAATGACTAATGCGAGAAATATTTCAAGTTGAATTTTTTATTGGGGCGGGAGTGGTTTTGGTATAGAAAAATAACCAACTTTCGCTATATATGGACTTAATAATGACCCAGATCTTTCCCACGAGTATCAATGATTACCCTATGAAAAAATCACCAACCATTCAACGTTGATATCAAACAAAATACTGATAAACAAATCAAACATTTTAAACTGATCATTTCTGCTTGCTGCTGATCAGTAATTTTCTATACAAATAAAATTAAATGAAATAAAAGAAAAAAATAGCAATTATTATCGTTATTATTATTATCATTATTATTATTATTATTATTATTATTATTATTATTATTATCATATCAGATACTGGTGACGCATTATACTGACAACAGAAATTCTAATTCATTGTCCTTATCAGGGACAAGACGGATTATAATTAAAAACATACTCAATTGACAAGTTATTCTCAAAAACTTAGGTGGATTACATGGGTTTACTTTGGCCATGTGTACCACAAAAAAATAAATACATGGTTTAAAAAAAATGAATAAATAAATACTAGTAGATCAACACAAATGTATAATCCTAACCCTATACCATTGTAACAGTTGCCGCAAAGATTAAAGCCAAGCAGACAGGTATGCCAATGATAAAAAAAAAACAAACAAAACAAAAGGGAGGTAATTTTGCAAGTGGAAATGAATTTGTAAAAAGGGGAACGATTATAATTTAAAGTCAAAGACAAAAATTGTTTAAGTCTACGCAGGGGCGTAGATATCGGGAGTGGGGGGGGGGGGGTATGCATCCCCAGCTTTTCAGGTAGGGGGTGGTGTGTACAAACATCCACCCAGCTTTCACAAACATCCCCCCCAATAAAAAACAACAACAACAACAAAACAAAAAACAAAAAACCAACCCCCCAAATGGTGGAAAATATACATTTCTAGTATATGTTATAGATAAATATAATTTGATATAGTATATCTATTAATGTTATTTAAATTCATATATTCTTTATTTCAATGTAGATATTATTTATTTACATAAAATATTGTAGATTTACATAAGTTTATTAGTATTTATCTACAATTCTGTCGTTGCTTCTGATTTTTTGTCCCGATATATTTTTACACTACTAGAAAGTGGAAACCATCTACTTCAAATTATACAACATGGTTGTTTATCTTGGAGGGATATTGAGGTAATATATATATATATTGTCAGATATTAGTCCTGTAAATACTATTCTGACGATAAGTTAGATCCTGTATTGAAATGAACATGTATCAAAGGCACAACAAAATAAACAGGCGACTTCACCAATACATATATAGTAAAAATAAATTTAATTCAGAGCCATCTGCTCAATAATGTATTAATGCGAAATAATTGACAAAGTAAAATAATTTGTAGTCAACAGGAAATAGAGTATACAAGGTGATTAAATAATTCACAAGTTCCAATATTATCAATGTATAATCACATGTAATTACATTGTGCCAAGTTTCAATATTATCATAAAGAAAAAACAATATATTGCCAGCAATGACTATTTCATCCTTCGGAGTATTATTATTTAATTATGAAAGAATGAAACTACCTACACTGGACCAGTAATTGGTGTGTACACACACTAAAAAGAAACACCCGCTCTAGAGTCCATGTGAAGGGTTCATGAGGACAACCTCCTCTTTGAGTCCATTGAAGAGATGCATGAAGTGACCAATGAAGTAACCCGATGTGTGAAGTAACGTGCGAAGTCTGACCGGTGTGTCCCTGACCCGCAACGTTATGAACTTGAGTTGAAGACTACCAGTTAGCTACGATGTCTGGGTATATCGACCTTGAGCACCAATCCATCGATGAATTAGGACTACGAGCCAATATAAGTATCTACGAGTGACTACGAGCCCAGCTCGTCCCTAAAAAAGTAAATCGAAACAAACTAGCCAACCATCTACCAAATAGTCAAAGTCTAGCTGTAACAATATTATCCTAACAATTTACAACATTGGTTCAAATCTCTCTAAAGCTTGGCTTCCTTGAAATAAACAATTGAAATAGGCAAGATTTATAAGCGACTACGTACGGTATCTTTCCTATGTAAATTCTAAAATGAAATAGCTGTCTTTAGATACATCACTTCTATATAGTACAATTTCTACTCAGGATATCTAAAGCAGAATAAACTTGTCAAGTTTACCTCTTCTTCATTCAATACGATAAAATAATCATTTGACCTCAGATACATGTGTAGCACATAGAAAAAGACTTTCCGTTCATGCAGTGTACAAAATATAATCATGCTTTCAGATAATAAGAAATATGAAATTAACTGTATTTAATCACTAGTTTTCTTATGTGCAAAGTGGATTTAGTATATTGAAAAGAAATGTCCCTAGTCATAAATCAAGGATACCGTTTCTTTCCGGTTAAAGTTCACATAAATGAAATGAATGAAATAAGACACCATTTAACATACGCTTTTTTGGATTTCCTTCACTTTTCCCAAAGTTAGAACTTAACATTAAAATTGAGACTTTGCGAATTTCTGCAAGTCTCTACATATATTTTTAATACATTAAATTACAAAATAAGATAACTACTTAGAACAAAAATACTACTATAACTTACAGTTCAGATGAAAACCATAATGCAAGGTGAGGTGAGGGCTGAGGAGGCTTTCTACCACGGCCTGTACTGTCTGGAACCTGCCGGTAAGGAAAAACTCTGCTATGCCAGCAGCATGCATAGCCTGCAACAATCACCTTCTTGGCGGCCTACACTCCCTCATCACTCAGTCAACATCAGACAAGGTCTGACTCTCTTGAGATCTCCAAAGCAATCTGACCAAAACTCTAAAAACTCTAACCCACAATGATTCTCTCAATACTCAACTCCTCCTCCACCCAACATTCTTCTTACTCCCCTAATACTGAACCCTCTATACAAAATTGCCCCATCTAAATTCCTTTTACTCCCCTCATACACACACACACACACACAAAAGAACTTGCCCAATTGCCCCACCAAAGTTTGCTGACCTAATAGTGCCTACATTGCTTGGCTACAAATCCTATTGAATTTAACTGGCCTACTACATTCTATGTCTATTGAACTAAGCATGGTCATGAGGGTTTAGGATGAAAGGGAATGCAGTCGCATTGTGACATATATATATATATATATATATATATATATTGAAGTGGGGGGGGGGGGGGTGGCCTATGTTACCATTCCCAAGTATATTTTTTCAAAGCCATAATGAAGAAAAATTATTTAGCTTAAAAGTACATCTGATTATTCTGGATTTATAAGGTTCAGTCGGTAACTTTCCTTTATAATGCAGTTTTTCCACACGCATGTTGTTTGTAATACTAACAATTTTCAAAATTGAAATGAAAATATAGTCACAGGAATGGAATGTGGTGGGGAAAGAGGGAATACATCACCCCCAATATTTATCGAGGATGATGACCTGTGTCACCATCATCACCCAACTGTACATAGAGGAATGATGAAATGACAACATGTAGACCTGATCACAAGCTCCGTTCCGGGGGTTGCATGTAGGCACAGTGCCCCCAATTTTCCCTTTAACTTTAGATAAGTATCCCCATTTTTCTTTCGAATAAGTTCCCGTGCCAATTTTGATAATTTACACCTCATCCCTCACCTTACCTTTGATAAATGCTCCTATTTCAGCAAGAGCATTTATCCCTTTTAATCCCTTTTAATGTAACAAGTCATTTTTTTCTTTATAATATATAGGCACTGGTTTAATTTTTCTACTTTATAAGAACATTTTTCGGTTCTTATGAATGCCCCTTTTCATGTGTAATTAGTGCCACTTTTCACCTATGATAACTGCATTTTCTACCTTTTCTACACAATCATTTATTTTTTAAATGATTGTCATTTACCGTCAATTGTAACTCTTCAGTACATGGTTTGCCATAGACTTACGTTTGATATCATTCGTAAGATTGATTTATCTCTTTATGTTACAGACCCATTAATTTGGAGTTATTTGGATAGTTTGGATCTTTTTACACATTTAATGGGTCGCGATTACTGATTTGAAATTCTGTGTGGCAGAAGCAGTTAGGGATTCAATACTTTTTGTATAGGGGCCTACAGAGAAAGGTGAGGGAATCAGGGAAATTGAACCCAAAGATACATACGGCCTATACAGAGAGAGAGAGAGAGAGAGAGAGAAGGAGTGAAGGAGAAGGTGAGAGACCGACCAGGAGAGGAATAGTGCCAGCGAAAGAGAAAAAAGAAAAGAAGAGGAAGAATGCCAGCGAAAGAAAAAAAAAAGAAGAGGAAGAATGCCACGAAAGAGAAAAAGAAAAGGAGAGTAATGAGGGAAAGAATGTTAGGGGGAGAGGGATAGAGAGAAAGCGAGAGAGAGAGAGAGAGAGAGCAAGAAAAAGAGAGAAAGAGACAGAGAGAGAAGTGGTACGTGATAGAGGGAGGAATTGTCATTACTTTATATTTTGAACTAAGATTGTCTACACTAGACATATCACATTTATAGAAGTACGGTATAAGTATATTGGATATCGCCCTATATTGTGATGCTTTCTCAAAGTGACAGAAAGAAGAAGAAATTGATTTTTAATGTCTTTCGTATGGCCGACCCTCAAGGAACTCCATAAATCGTAAATATATTATTCGTTATTCACGACTTACTCTGCGATATCGCACATTTAGTTGCAAATATCTCTACCAATATTTACGTCTCGTGAATTTATTTACGACGAAATCTGCTACTTTCGCACATTTCGTCATGAATATTGGCAAACATATTCGCGACGAAATTTGCGACTTCGCACAATATTTTCTTCGTGAATATTGCCAAAGATATTCACAACGAATTGCGCTTTATATCGTGAATAAATTTTCAAATACCTAAGCGGTCTATCTCGCGCGCGGGCCGGTTCGGTATTATGCACTATTCATACATGGAACTCAAACATGTAGAAAGATTATGCGCCCGTTCAAGAAACACACACCGCAGCAGCTATGGCCCCGCTCGAGCACACACGCCGCCATTTCGGATAACACTAAAACTCGCACGCGCCAACAAGCTAGACTTGAATTCTGTACAATTTCAATTCCATATCAAGGGATGGGGGGGGGGGGGGGGGGGGGGGGGGGGAGGGGGAGGGTGAACTATGTTTGGCTTGCAGTAATAATTTTTAACAGCTTCGTCTCGTAAAATTATTGGACACAATATTCTTTTAAAAGTTATGGCAGCATTTTCAAGGCTCTACAGAGTAGATATTGGGCGATTCTCTTCAATGAGTGCCGTCTGACATTCATTTGAAAAAAAAATTATTATGAAGATAAGCGAAAAAGAACGAAATAGGTATGAGGACCCCGCTCCCTCCTTCTTTTGTGACATTTCTATCTCTCTTTTTTTCCCTTTTTTTTTTAGCTGGGGGGGGGGGGATTCCCCCTAAAAAAAGGTTATATGGCCGTGCTTTTGTTTATTTTTACTTTCTTTAATGTTACTTTATATCTTCCTCAGCGGCAGGTATAATCCTACTCAATTTTATATTCATTATTATCATCATGCAATACTAAGTCCTTCTTTCCCTACACCAAAGATTTATGTTATTTACACCCCCTCCCTCTCCCCCCCCCCCTTTCTCTCTCTCCAACTTTTTTTTTCTCTCTCTCCTCTTTCTCCCTCATGCTCTCTACTACCTTGTCTGCCTCTCTCCTCCCCCCCCCTCCCCTCTCTCTCTCCTTGTCTTCTTTCTCTCCCTCCCTTCCCCCTCTCTCTGTACTAGCTGAAAGTTTTTGGTATTTACAATTTTGTTATACACTATTACCAAATGCAGCAACGATAAAATGCTGATATATCAAACAAAATACTGATAAACGAATAAAAAAATAAACTGACGCTTTCAGCTTGCTGCTGATTTTATATATATATATATATATATATAGTTCTGTGAAATTTCCATGATTAATGCTCTTAAATTGATGTTCTGAGATTTTCAGGTTTTTTGAAAAATGAAGGCCACAAAATCTGTGTATCACTAACAACATTCAGAAAACGATAATACCATTGTGCATTTCTGCCAACCTTTTACTATACAATGTCATTAATGACTCATGACTCTGGGTTAAAAGAGCAGCTCTGGAATTTCAGCTGCAAATCACAACGATAATTGTTGTGCTCTGAATAACTATAATACACACAGATTTTGTGACCTTGATTGTTATCTTCAAGTGGAAATCTATATAAGTAATAAATATAGGATGTAGTGCCCCCTCAATTTTTTGAAGTACCCGAAAGTGTTCCTTGTTATTTCTGAAATTTACTGCTTTCTGATAACTGCCCCTATTCCTTCCTAGATAGTGCCATTGACCCCTTCTGAGTGCCCCTTTTGAAAGACTTGTACAATATTTGCTCCTTTCAAGTCTGCCCAGTTGTCTCTCTATATCCCCTTTTATATTGCAGATAGGTGCCCCATTTTGCTCTGTTATGAGTGCCCCTTTCCCCAACTGACATGAGTGTCACTTTTAACTTTTGATATCTAGTGCTCCCTCTGATAGCCCCTCCCCCTCCTCTTGTAATGAGCACAACCCATTTTACCTACATTTTCCACTTATTCTTACAAAAAGAGCTATACATAGTTTCAAAGAATATGTGCGGCTTTTTATAGTAACAGGTACCCACATTACTACATGTACTAGTAAAAGGGCAGAGGAGCTGGAGTCAAGAGGGGTACAGTGCACCTCCCCTCCCAACAGCAAAAGATGTCTCTTTCCATTCGCTCGAACGTGCCCATAATTTCAACAAAGTCGGGGAACATTTATCAAAATTATCAGAAAGAAAGAGCCCTTTTCGGGTACTTGTAAAAGTCGGGATCATGTGCCCCTAGCCCCCCCCCTACACCCACACACAAACACACACACCCTGAGCCCCCCCCCCCCAGTGTGTGTGTTGTGTGTGTGTGTATGATTACTATTTTTACCTATTGTTCATCATTTGAAAAACTAATTCATTTTTTAAATATTTAAGTGTAAAGAAAATGGGCACGGATATGGAACAAGACTGTGATAGCTGTATGTTTCCTGGTGAATATACTCCCCCCCCCTTTTTTTTTTGTCCTCCTCCCCAGTGATTTTCAAAAAAGAACAACAGACCCCGATGGCAGTGGCAAAGACCAAGCAAAAATGCACGTATTCACAAAGAACGTGTAATAGGTAGGATGAAGTCGTTTGCGATCTTCAAGGAGGCTTTTAAGTGACTCCAGTGCCATTAATTAAATATGTTCTTGTTATTTGTGCTCCACTTGTCAGCTTATATCGACCATTAGTCAAGTAGGATGTAGTGTCACAGGTACAGAGGGGCACAAGCAAATTTTTAAAAGGGATTCCATTCCACAACCACGCCGTGTTCAGTGGTCACTTTTTTTATCTAGTTAGATAAATGACCCCTCCCCCCAAAAAAAAAATAATAAAAAAATAAAAATAAAATAAATAAATAAATAAAACTAAAAATAAAGAAATAAAAAATAAAGAAATAAAGAAATAAAGAATAATAAATTAACAAAAATATATAAATGAATTAAATAATTTTTTAAAAAGAAAAAAAAAATGACAGCCCCTCAAATCCTGGTCCTAAGCTATGCTACAATTTTTTTAGTTTCCAAATTTATTATTTTTGAAATCGTGACTTGTTTCCCAGAAAAAAGTTGAAAAATGTTATCTGATGTTTCAGTTAAGTGTGATATACTGTATCTGAATATGTATAATTTGTTAACCATAATTATGTTACGTCAGGCATTAGTATCACAATCTCAAGTACACATCTGCCGCTCCATAATCATCATCATCATCATTTTCCATCATCTTAATACTCATCAGCTCTGTATTCATCATCATCACTGAAACCATCATCATCCGTTGTTTCATTGTCATCACAAGCAGCATCATTGCCATCAAAATCAAAATCATCATCATCATCATCATCACCATTGATGTCGGCCTCATCATTGTCAGATGTGAATACTTTCATTCTTTGACAAAAATCCATAATTTATTATCTCTATATAGCAGAAAGCTCTTTTATGTTTTTTCAGGACCTGCAGAATGGGGAGCTACATTTTGGCTTGATGAGTATCTATAGAAAGTGTGTGAGAGCTTGAGTGATTCTGAAGGGGAGGGAACATGCTTTTCATTGCTGAGTAATTAAGAGTGTTAGGGGTTTCTTTACCTGTGTAGCATGCACTGACTCTGCCTATCTGTCCTTGGAGAGGGAAGACCTGTGGCTTGGCTTTAGCTATCTGTGTAACACGGCCAGATGGCCTTTTCGATTTTAGAGAACCAAGCCAGTGTCCACAAGTCAATTTGTAAGTGGAAATGACTTTTCGTTTACTATACCTTGATGTGTAATCAGAATGACGTTGTAATGTGGGTTTTAATGCTCACTCTAAAAAGGTAGCATTAATATCGTCAAATTGGTGAACGGACTTATTTTTGTGCATTTTTTTTATTTGGCAGTGCCATGCAATGATAACACTGCATTTTGTAATATTTATAGATGTGTAAAATTAAGAAAGACAAACGATTATTGTAGGTACCATTCTTGTCTTATATATGGTCTCATTATTCGAAAATTATGGAGAAGTTACTTTTACATGCAAGGGTTGATTCTAATTTTCAGTTAGCTCCGTTTGATGAGGTCTCATCTTTACCTCGACCACGTCTCTGGCTACCCGTTTGTCTGGACTCAACCAAGAAAGCCGCCTCGGTGGGCTTTTTCTGCGTGGGAGTAACTTGGGTTTTGTGACCGTGACCTCCTACTATCTCGGTGGAACGGCATACATTGCGAAGAATCTACCTCTTAGTGGATTTGCTTTGTGGAACTATAATGACCGTTGCTTATTGTAGTGGCCCAGCGCTCCGAGATTGAGAATCATATTCTACACAACCACGCCTCCCGCTGGACGTCGTCAACCTTGCGTCAACCTTGCAATCATCATCAAACCTGGGTGATTTTGACAGATATCACAAACTCTAGAGCACCATTCCAGGTGTCGCCACCAACGGGGTAAGACTGCTCCTTGTTTTATACTCAAATTTTCTGAGATCGTCAACCACACATAAATAATTGGACATGATTAAACTCGACCTCCTTCATGGACAGAGTCGTGATTAGTAACTTCACACTCATACATTTTCAAACTTGGACATAATTATGGACTGTTTTGATTCTACAATGTTAATGATATTGCAGATTCTTTGAAGCATAATAAGCAATGTTGAATGGATGTACTTAATCATTGCTATTGAGTTTTAATTTTAATAAAGGCAGGGGCACAGGGGCACTCTTCACTATCACGCCCTCTTCGTGGTCGACATTCAAGTCTGCACAAATCTCAGCTTGTGTAACTTTTCTGGAATTAATGTGCTTAGAGATCTGCTTACCAAAGCAAAAACCCTTCTTAATTGTTTATGGGTACAGACCCCCTAATTCCCATATGGCACACTTTGCGAAATTTGAAACTCTGTTACAACTCTTAGAGTTATCCACAAAGGAATATATTATTTTTTGTGATCTCAATTGTGATTTGTTAAAAAGACCTAAGACAAGCCAAACGAAAACTTTGAAGTGTTTGAGTGAAGAATACGATTTGAAACAATACATAAATAGACCAACAAGAATAACATGTATGATGGAGACATTAATTAATGTGTTTTATTCTTCCAAACATGAAAAGGTTTCTTTCAGTGACGTCATCCCACTGACCTTGAGTGATCATTATGAGAGGATGTAATCTTGGGAGAGTAAAAACCATGAAAACATAAGTATATCTATAGTCGCAGTCAAGTACAATGGGATGACGTATCAACTGACCTTGATCCAACAAGTGCTTTTGAAAAATGGAGCTCCAAGTTCAATTTAGTTTTAAATAAACATGGCCCATTAAGAAAGAAAAGAATTCGACATAAAGATTCGCCTTGGATGAATAATGCAATTGTATTTAAAATGCGAGAAAGAGACCGAATGAAAAGAAAAGCTAAAAGATCAGTGTCAGTGAATGATTGGATGATGTACACAAAACTGACAAATGCTGTCACAGCGATGATTAGGAAAGCAACAAAATTATATGTCTCGGAAAGTATTGTAAATAATGAAGGTAATTCAAATACTATGTTGAAATCATTGAGACGTATCATGCCTAAAGAGATGAATGATAGCTGTATTCAAAAGATAAGTATTAATAATGAAGAAATAGTTGAATCAAAGCATAATTATTGCATATTTGAATGACCATTTTGTTGAGTTAGCATCTAAACGGAAGGGAACTAAAACGTTTGGGGATAATATGACTCAGTATATATGACTCAAGTAAATTCAACATTTATGTTTAAGTAGATCAAAAATATTGATTGATGTTTTGAAATATGTCCATGATATAGCAAGGAATAGGGCTACTGGCCTCGATCAAATACCAGCCAGTATTGTAAAAGATCCAAATGAGTACATTGTTGAACCTCTAACACATATTATCAATGCGTCGTTTAATAAGAGAGGGGAAAATTCCGGGCCCGGGTGACGCCTATTCACAAATTTGGTGATACGGGTAATCCCTGCAACTACAGGCCAATATCGATCTTACCTGTATTATCTAAAGTGCTAGAAAAACTTGTGTTTAATCAAGTGTATGATTACCTTTCAAAGAATGAACTATTATGCCATAACCAGCACGGCTTTCGTCCTAAACATTCCACTTTGACAGCACTCTTATCTCTCACTAAAGATTTCGGAAGAAAATTAGACAACGGGTATGTTGTTGGTATTGTAACACTTATTTCGTTTGAGATTTTGCTTAAAAAGTTAAGTTATTATGGTTTTGATCGAAATTCAATATGTTGGTTCTAGGATTATTTTCATGGTAGAGAACAATGCACTTTTGTAAACGGTAACTTGTCACCGAGCAGAAAAGTAACAAGCGGAGTGCCCCAGGGAAGTATCCTGGGGCCGTTGTTGTTTATTATCACCCTGAATGATTTATGTAAATCAATCAAACGATGTTCCCTTTCATTTTATGCGGATGATACATGCATGCACTTTGCTGCAAAAGACCTAAAGACGTTAGAAAGAGCAATAAATAATGATTTAAAATCTGCTACGACATGGTTTTCAAATAATGAATTGTTGCTTAACGTTGACAAATGCCAATACATGGTAGCCGGTTCAAAATTAAAATTAGGTCGTTTCTGTAATGTTGATATTCGTCTAAATAACAAATAATTACTTAGAGTTTTCGAATGCAAATATCTTGGGGTTTTGCTAGACTGCAATCTTTCATGGAATCTACAAATTGACCATGTAAAGAAAAAGGTTTAAAAAAGCGTTTTTTGCTTTAAAGCGAATTGGGTAATTCATGAAAGATTAGCGTTAATACTTTATAAAACCTTAATCCAGCCTCATTTCGACTATTGCAGCACAATTTGGATGAATGGTCAAGTAACTCAGTTAAAACGACTCCAAACTTTACAAAATAGATGCTTGCGGTCTGTACTTGGAGTGAATAGAAGATTTCACACTGAAAAATAATGTATAAAACTGTTGAAGTTAAACAGCTGAAAGAGCACTGGATCAAACAGGCGTTGGTTACAATATTTCAGTTGTTAATAATCTTGGTCCACCTATGTTATGTTCTTTGATCGAATTGAATACGCTAATTCACAAATTGCCATTCCAAGACCCCGCACAAATGTTCTCCAGCATAGCCCATTATACCATGCTGCAGGCTTTTTAATACCTTGTCCGTCGATCTTAGACTCATAAATGATGTTAAATTATTCAGTATAGAGATAAGTAAACAAAACCCCCCCAAAAAACCCAAAATGGTTCAATTCTTTCGTCTACTGGATACTAAATGTGTGGAGGTTTTTTTTTTTTTTTTTGGTTTTTGTTTTTGTTTTCTTTTCATCTTTAGGTAACAATTTTTTTTCACTATCGATTCGATTTTTTCTTTCTACTCCTGTAAATATGTTCATCTGTAACTTGCATATCTTTTGTCTGTAAATTGTATTTTCCTTGTTTATATCTATTGTTCAATGTTTTTATCACGGCCTCGCTGAAAAACAGCTTTTAGCTGAATGCGGGCACAATTGTATATTGTTTTTATCCGCGAATGAATAAAATAAATAAACAAACAAACAAACTTGATGACTGCATGTTGATGCACTGGAACACAGCTGCATCTTCAACGTGCGGAAAGAGTTCTTGTGTAAATGTTGCTACTTGTGTTGGGTTACTGGATGACCCGGCACCAAGTGGAGAAAATAACTTTTGAGCTCTTGGGTTGATCCCCTCACTGTCTTGTGAAGAACCTGCATTTCAATGAAGACAAAGACATTTATTGCTCAAAAATAGATATGGGTTTGAAATATTAAAATAACCTTTCGTTGATGTATGGGTAAATAAGTACACACATTTTTAGGCTATTAAACAATTCAAATATTTGAATATACACAATGCATTGTGAAAATAACATTTATGTTGCAAATGAATTGACAATTACAAGTGAAGCAATGTTTAAATTATTTTGAAAAACAGCTAACCTATCACTACATTGATCAATTGTGAGTTATCCTCTTTCAAACACAAATAATTTCAGAACTTATTGATGAAGTCCCTTCATGACTACATAGCTTGCTCAGAGAACTGTGGTTTGCTCCAAACTAGATCACAGATACGTAATTGGGCTCAACAACACGCCGTCCACTAAAGGCCATTGATGTGCATGTAGGGATGTTTAAACCATGTCGCCAAGCAAAATCTACTTTGAATAGTAGGGTACCAACATGTTTGCAACTGGAGCTGAACTTGCAATAGTTAAAGAAAATAAAATAAAAATGCTTGATGTAAGTAAATGTATATGTAGATCTATATGTTTTAAAGAATATACTGGTACACATTTCTGCCAGGACTTTTAGACTCTGATTATAAGCGAAATCCCACAACTGCTCACCTCTCTTTGGTTAAAGTTTAAGTTGCTTTCACTGGTTTCAGACAGCGCAGGGCTGCATAGTACATGTATTTCAAAATACACCTAAATTGGATCAAACTACTCGTCACTTGTGCTACAATAAATAAACAATTTAAATAACCAGATGTATTTTTTTTCTAAATCAATCAAATCATAGTAAAATTACAACTCAAACACTCACCCAGCAAAACATGTACTGAAAAAAGTGTGAATTTTCCCACTCTACTTCTCAATTGCAACCCACATTTTATTTTTATTATTATCATTATTATTATTATTATTATTATTATTATTATTATTATTATTATTATTATTATTATCATTATTATTATTATTATCATTATTATTATTATTATTATTATTATTATTATTATTATTATTATTATTATTCTTCTTCTTATTATTATTATTATTTGGCGTCACCTGTGCCTGTGAGGGGAAAAGCGGACTTAATCACTGTAACCCTCGGGTCTCTCCCCCCGATATAATGACTGGGATGTGTAGGTGTACCACCACACCGAGGTTTCCCCCTACACTTCATCGAATAGTGCAGTGGGTTCTTAACGTGCAAAAGTAGTGACTCTCCTTTACACGGGGCCTCCATTTAATGCCCTATCCGAGGGACAGAATTTGTGTGTGTGTGTGTGTGTGTGTGTGTTTACTGTAACATAGCCTGCGCCTATGAAAATAGACACACAACGTAGGCTTCAGTCATCCGCCCGGGGTGGATTCGAACCCACGATATTTGGTTCGACAGGCAGACGCTTTACCGACTGAGTCAACTCGCCTCCTCGACTTTCCAAGGAATATTACGGATCCGCTGAGATGGAGTACAGTCCGCTCTAAATACACAATTAATAGTCGCTCTGTGGACCAGTCTCATTGTATTCCACCTCCCCCATCCAACCAGAAGCAAAGTTTGAGTAGGCCTTCTGTTCCTTGTAGTCGGCCAGTAATCTAGTTTTCAAGTCAATGTTGTCACAGCTGCCCAAGTAAATGCCAATATCAAAAGCCATTGTTTGAGGCCGTTTATGTAAACCTTTCTCCTCTGATTCCCAGTTGGTCAGGATTCTGGGGTCCGGTAGACTTCCATTTTGAGTTTTGAGCAGGTCCTCATACTTTTATATCTTTTCCGCCGTTGCTTCGGCTGGGCTGGTGGACGGAGGTGCGATGGCTTGCATAATCTTCGCAGCGTATACGACTGCAACAAGCTCATCCGTTTGACCTGAAACTTTCAAATTTCTGATAAGAAGGAAATCTTTCAGGGCACTATAACTGTCCAAAGCCGTATCTCATCTACGGATACTCTCTAATTGTAAAGGAGTGAATTCGTCACTTTACATTAAGAGTGAAGCAACTTTCACTCATAATGGAGTGTTAAAGCATTCCTGTTTGAGTGAGCATGCCGATATTTCTTCATCAACCTTCTCACTCACTGACAGAGTGCGCCCGTGTGCTCAATATCTTATGCAGACTGAATTATTTTCACTCGAGGGCAACGAGTGACGCAAGGCAACCAATGACAAGCCGGCATGTATTGAGGCGCGAAATCGAATTTCCCCATCGATCTCTACCTCACCAACGAGAATCAGGCACGTATGTACAACACATTGGGGCATGATCATGATCTGCCTTTCTTCGTTACCATGGATTTGGTGACGAAATCATCAGGATATTTGAAGGTAATGCATGCACTACAGGGTCCAATGTTCAGAGACCAGCATATAGCTGAGATATCCACCCTGGGTTTTTTTAATCGAACATTTTAATATACGAAACATGCTTATGCTGTTAACAGTTTTGAAAATACAGACCGACTAGCCTTGAAATTCATTGTCTGTGTCATGTCTTTGTTATGAACTAAACTACAGGCACCACTCTTAAAAAAGAGTGGTTAATACTCTTGAGACTGAGTCGATGATTTTACTCAGAAAGGAGTGAATTATCACAACTTTGTGCACATGAATGATACAGTTTTCAATCTTTAAAGATTGGTGTTTCACTTTTTCCTGAGTGAGAAAAAATGACCACTCTTTTTTCACTTGAAAAGGGGTTGCCCCTCATTCAATTCCTTGTGAGAATGGAATTTTACTCTTTTTTTTCTAGTGCCCTTTCACTCTTTTACATTTAGAGAGTACGTCAGCTTGATCATCCATACTTTCGGGAATAACGGAAATATTCTTCATAAAATCAGAGGTAATCTATGTCAGAAATGAAGGAAATGGTAATGCGAATAACAACAGGCCAGTGGACACCCGCGAATTTACATTTGTTTTGGACATGTTCAGCGCGGCTAACGGGCGAATATGACCTTTCTCGGTAACGCCGGCACGAGCGAACGTACTATTATTCTGCAAATGCCCCCTCTACCTGTTGCATCAAAAACCGTTGTCGAGGTATGTGAACCCACTTAGTGTATAAGTCTACGTCTTTACGACACCGTTCAAAGTACGCTGCATCTAATGCACACAGAAACCCACCCACCCCCTCTCTCTCTCTCGTTCTTTCTCTTTCTCTCCCTCTCTCTCCATTCACATTTCAATAAGATAGTATGGGCCGCTTCACACCAACACTCACCTGCATTGATAAAGTTCCGTTTTTGTTCCATAATAATGAATACTTCAACATAATTATGTAAGAAAAAATAATTTGATAATCATATTTGTCCTGCCTTTGTATTTATCCATGAGTTGTTCAGCAGTGTTCTGAATCAGGTGTATTTCAAACAAGCCGTATTTAGGTCGTATTTCTTGCTCTGGTCGGATGTTTCAGACCTACATGGAGCTATAATTATTAGAATACCGTTTTTGAAATGATACCCTTGGGAGAAAAAAGCTAATCAGATGCCAGCAAACCTTTGGATAGTTCATAAGAAAGCAAAAAATGTTGGTTCCAATGCAACATCATATCCATGCAGTGTTTTTCGATACAATGCACTATTGTATGATCAGAATTTGGAGGTATTTGGATAGTTTGGATCTTTTTAATCATCTCATATGGATTGTGATTTCTGGTCTGATTTGAAATTATGCATGGCAGAAACTGGTAGGGATTCAATACTTTTTATTTAGGGGTCTACAGAGAAAGGTGGGGGAATCAGGGGAGTGCAACCAAAGACACATAGGGCCTATACAGAGAGAGAGAGAGAGGAGAAGGAGAGAGATAGAGAGAGAAAGAAGGAGTGCCTGCGAAAGAGAAAAGGAAAATGAGAGTAACGATGGAAAGAATGGGAGAGAGAGAGAGTAAGATAAAGGGATAAAGAGACACAGAGAGGAGTGGTACGAGATAGAGGGAGGAAATGTCATTACTTCATACAGTAGACGTATCATTTTTATGGGAGTATAAGGAGATTGAACATCGCCCTATTATTGTGTTTCTTTCTCAAATTGACAGCAAGAAGAATGAACTTATTTTTGTTTCAAAATGTATTTCGTATGACTGACCCTGAAGGAACTTCGTAAATCGTGGATATCTTCGCAAATATCCCTGACTAACTTTGCGATATCTCATATTCAGTCGCTAATATCTGCGCCAAAATTCACGACTCTCGCTGAATATATTCACGACGAAATTCACGACGAGTCACGAATAAATTATGTTTGCTGATATTGGCATCAAGTCGTGAATTTCGTCGTGAATATATCACTAATTCTTAATTTACGGCTTCGCACATTATTTTCTTCGTGAAAATTGGCAAAGATATTCACGACGAAACTCACGACGAATTGCACATTCTATGGCGAATTATTTTTTAAGTATCTAAGCGGTCTATATTGCGCGCGCGCCGGTTCAGTATTATGCACTTTGAATGCATCGAACACACACCTCAGCTATTGCCCCGCTCGAGCGCACATGACGCTATTTTGGATAGCGCAAGATAAACGTGAATTTCGTACGATTCAATTCCATATCAAGAGAGGAGGGGTTGGAGGCGGGGTGAGGGGGGAGGGGGGGGGGGGTAGTGAGATAACTATATTTTGGTTTGTAGTGATATTTTTTTTTAAACAACTTTGTGTCGAATATTATTGGGCACGATTTTCCAGCCGCATTAGAAATTATGGCAGCATTTTCAAGGCTTTACAAAGTAGATATTGAGCGATTCAGTACAATGAGTGCCGTCTGACATTCATTGAAAACATTATTTACATGAAAATATGTGAAAAAAGAAAGAAATAGGTTTGAGACGCCTCCCCCCCCCTTCTTTTTATTTTTATTTTTTTTTAATTTTTATTACTTCCTTTTTATCAATTAATTCATTATTACTATTATTTTTTTAAATTTATTTATTTATATGTTTCTTTATTTTATTTATTATTAATATTTTTTTTGTGGGGGGTTCTTTTCAGAGAATTGCGAAGTTCGACGGCATGCAATATTCCCCCACATCTTTTTTTTTTGTGTGTGTGTTTTTTTTAGTTAGGGGGGGGGGGGTCCCCCTTTGAAAGGTTTTTATGTCCATGTCCTTTTTTATTTCATTTTCTTTAATGTAATTTTATATTGTTTTTGCTCAGCTGTAGGCCTGCTCAATTATCATCATGCAGTACTAACTTGTTGTTTCCCTACAACAAAGAATTACAAGTTATTGTACATCCCCTCCCTCTCCAAGGTTTTTTTTTTTTTCTCTCTCCTCTCTCTCTCGTCGTCTCCTTTCTTTCTCCCTCATTTTCCTCCCTCCCTCCTCTCTCTCTCTGTACTATTTGAAAGTTCTTGGTATTTTTAACAATTAATCGTTTCCAAGCATGCAAGTCATGACAAAATGGAAAATTCATTTCAATTTTTTTTTCACGTGTTTTCACGAAATGTATTGCTTTATTACTTATTAATGTTTCATTTCTTCATTCACTACTAAAAAAAAAACCTTTGCTGCAGAAGTTGCATAATGTATAGATATTGATCTATTCATGATCTGTTGCAGCATGGATT
This sequence comes from Heliocidaris tuberculata, assembly GCA_025618425.1. NCBI lineage: Eukaryota > Metazoa > Echinodermata > Echinoidea > Camarodonta > Echinometridae > Heliocidaris > Heliocidaris tuberculata. The sequence continues at coordinate 916,283 of CM046843.1, forward strand.
TTCATCAAAATTCTTATGGCACAAATTCACTACAAGCAAGAAACTGCTTGCATTCTCTTGATTTAGTTGATAGCCCTATATACGCATAGACCGGTTGGCAGTAAACGTTTATTCATTACGCATGTCGACATACATGTATTTGTTGCACGCTTGACGAACCTTTTTTTTTGTTGTTTCTTTAATTTCTTTTGTTAAGAAAAGTATTGAAATAGTTCACACTGAAAAAAAGGCATCATGTAAAACATACCGTACTTCATTACACTATGTAAACATTATATTAAGGAAAGTATTGACAATCTGATAATCCCTTCATAGAAATTTATAGAGAGTTTAAATCCTCATTTTGTCACCTTAGCACAAGACCTTGCAAGTCAGAGTGCTTCAATAGACTAAAAAACTTTAAACCCTTATTTCTCAGAAGTAACATTCTACGGGACAGTGCATTCTACTCTTTGTACAGTGAGTTAGGAACATCGAATTCTAATAAGTTATATATCATTTTAAAGCTGAGAATCTCCTCTTTCAGAATCAGACCTTAACTAAAAATTCATATCTGGCGACTTTTTGGTGTTTTTGGGGTGCCTGGTCACCTTTTCCCCTTTAAATAATTGCCCATTTTCCACTCTAATAAATGCCCATTTTCAAATCAAATAAGTGCCCTCTCTTCTCTTCTGATGAGTGCTCCTTTTCCTCTTCTGAGTAGTGCCCCTTTCCATCTCTGTTAAGGCCCTTTGCTCTTCTAATAAGTATCCCTTTATACCTATATTTCCCGCTGTTTCTCACAAAAAGAGCTATATCTAGCTTCAAAGAATCAGCGCAGCTTTATGTAGTTACAGGTAGCACTACAACTACAATGTAAGGCAGTGGAGCTACCGGGGTTACATTACTGAGTGTAGAGGAGGACTCTCGGTGCGTGTAGCACTTTATGCGCGTTTGTATGGCAAGCCATCGGGGTCTACTTACGTCTACTCACCACGCGTACTTGATTTTCGATACACGTACCTATATTGACCAATCAGAAGCCAGTATTCAGTACGTGTACTGTTTTTGGTCATCACGTCACGTGTGTTTAAGGGTACGTGTACTTTACTTTTACAGACGTTCCTGACCCCTCCGGCCATAGGTGGCCAAAGGGTTCAGAAGCGTCAGTTACTGTAACGTGTGCTTTGTCATTTAGGTAACGTGTACCTTGACTAGTCATTACGTGACGTCTATAAAATTACGTGTGCTCTGGTCGTTACGTGACGTCAGCTAAGAGTTAGTCTATTTCCAGGATTTTTTTTTTTTTTGTCAATAAAGCAAACCATGTACGTTAATAATATTGTTCAATAAGGGAAGTATAGGGCTTGGCAGGGGCTCAGGGTGTTTAATATATTTCTGTTTGTGACTGATTATTAATTCGTCCTATAAATTTTTAGAGTAGTAGTAGTAGGCCTACACTCTTTTTAGCAAATTAACAAAAATCAAAGTAAAGTATAAACCGTGCGGAGTTGGTTTATTATTGTCATTACTACTACTACTACTACTACTACTACTCATTTTTATTTCATTATCATGATTGTTACTATCATAATTATCATCATCATTATTATCATTATTATTATTATTATTGTTATTATTATTATTATTATTATTATTATTATTATTATTATATTATTATTAATATTGCTTTTATTATCGCCATTAAAAATTTGCCATAATGAAATTAATGTATAAAGTATATTCATAAATACCATGTAATGAGTGGAGGAAAGAGAAACAAGTTGATGATTTAGATTAGGAGAACTCCCCACATGTACAGCTCATGTTTACTATATATAGTCAAAGCTATATAGTGCATACAAAGTATGCAAACTTCTACTACATGGACACTATTCATCACGCTCTTATCCTCCATCTGTTGTGCAATTAAGGGTCATGACCTCTGTGGACTCGTTGTCATGACCACTGGAAGGCCGCCTGTTTACCCAAGGATTAACCAGCTAATATCCAGTGCATAAGGGGTACTAATTATAATACATGAATGGGGAGATGGCTTGCCTATCCTTGCTATAACCAGGGAATCCTAGTTACATTAATACATTCCCATGCTATAACCAAGGAGTTATCTGCTATAATAATTGAAACGAGACATCCTCGTCCTCCTCCCCCCTCCCCGGGGAAAAAATGTGAACCCCCTCCCCCCCCCCCAAAAAAAAAAAAAAAAAAAAAAAAAGAAGAAGAAGAAGAAGAAGAAGAAGAAGAAGAAGAAGAAGAAGAAGAAGAAGAAGAAGAAGAAGAAGAAAAAGTAGTGTAAAATAATAATGAGTAAATGATAAAACAAACGGTTTGTTTTCTTAACAATAAGCCAGTTCGTATAGATACAATCTGAGCATGAGCAGATAAAGGTCATTTGTACCCAAATTGTAAAACCCACTGAGACGGGTACTGGATACATGCTCATGATAGTCATGTAATCATTATTTATGTATTTATCAGAGGGACATTCTTTGATACACAGCTGGAAGTATTCTTCTACAGTGGGCTGACAAAAGGTATTCATGAATCACCTTCACCCTTTTGGGCAGTGACTATTCTAAAAGGCACAAAGTAGGATGTCTCTATGTGCAAAAGATATGTGGATCTAATGGGGGGTCATTTGTACCCAAGCTAACTCCGAACTGGTCTATTAAAGAAAAAAAATCTTCTTCATCGGTTGTTACACTCCTTGGCATTATATACTTGAACTTTGAAAAATCATAGAAGATTTGTAATCCATGTGGAGGCAGAGCTAGATTCCACTAAATTTCGTCATAGGGCCTATACTAAGGCCGGGGGGGGGGGGTGTATCGGCTGTCAATGTCACACAGGCCTAATGAATATTCTAATCGCAAAGGCGTTAGTGAAAAGACTGTTGATAAATTCAATGTATTCATTAAAACAATTATGTTTTTAAAGACTGAATGTTCGTACGTTATACAGGGGAGGGGGTGGGGGCGGGGGGTGTGACTGTTGCTGGGATGGAACAAGAACACACGCAAACAATTGTATGCCTATTACAAATTAAGAGAGATCATTTTCTCCATGAAGCAGTCTAAATCAGATAAATTAAAGGACAATTTTATCACAGGATTGGCAATTGACAGGAGGGGCATTTGTTCACTCAGAAGATTTTATTTTGTCACAGCAAGAACACTTTTCTTGATTTCGGAACTCGGCACAGGGCCCATCGAGCCCCTTGCCGAACCCCGGCCGCCATGATAATGTACATATTATGTTTAAATCATCATCATCAGCATCGATCCTCCTTCTCCCCTACATAGAAGAGATCGAGCCTCTGTCCCACAAAATCATGGCCTCGCATGTAGACTGAAAGAAAACTGTATAAATTTATCTGAATTTTCACTTTTCAGTTTGAAATTCAGTGTTCAGTGACGGCACTGGGATTTTAAAATTGCACAGTGGCAGGATGGGGGCATTATTAAAAGAGGATGAGTGGGCACAGCTCACTGGAAGTGATAAGGGGCATTTATAAGAAGGGGAAAGGAGGGAGGGTACTTATGAACAAAACCGTCACTTATTAGACAAAAATAGGCTGAATCTACTTGAAAATGTGGGGGTATTGGAGGTGGAGAGGAGGGAGGCTGTCGTTGTGATACCGAGGGCTAATTGTGCTGGGGGGTAACCCTCCGGCGGGGGTAATTGTCCTTGTCTTAGATTCATCTCTCACCTCCCATGAATTTTTTGAGATTAGAAATAATAATAATGATAATGATAATAATAATAATAATGATAATGATAATAATAATAATAATAATAATAATAATAATAATAATGATAATAATAATAATAATAATGATATTAATAATAATAATAATAATAATAATAATAATAAAAATAACAATAATAATAACGATAATAATAATAATAATAATAATAATAATAATAATAGTAATAATAGTATTAATAATAATAATAATAACAATAATAATAATACAATTATGTTACAATTATATTTCGTATTCCGTGAATACTTCATTGCGCTTTACAATGTCATTTATTATTATTACCCAAGAGAGGTAAACGATGCACGAATTTTACTAGTTTGGAAAGAAAACTGATAGTATGAAACTGCATATACACCTAGGTGTGGATGTGGAAGGGGGTTCTCCTGCAACCCTGAAAAATTATAGTTTTGAAATCCCTGATGTGTGTCATCATACGAGAGGGTCTTTAAAAAAAAAATCAGAGGATAAGACAATGCAATTATACATTCGGAATGGATGTGGGAAGAAGGGGTTATAGAAAGATGTAGAGCGGGGGGGGGGGGGGACCCGGAGGCGGCCCTTGGGGGCTTCCGTTGCAATGAAGTGGAGCACAGCCTGCACAGGAGTGTTGGAGGAGTGTATTCCATAACATGGAACCAAGGGGGGGGGGGCCGGGGGGCTGCAGCCCCCCTCCCACATTTGTTTGAGTAGACACGTTTCATAAATTCCCCGAAAAAGGTGCGAGATTGTCATTATTCAAGTGAAATCAATTAAATCAGCCCCCCCCCCCCCACTTTCAAAAATGCTTCGCGGCCCCTGCATAACTATAGCTTATTCAAACTTTTAAAAGACTAACTGGATGATTATTCACTATAACGATATAATTTCCTCACTTTACTGAAAGTTCCTATTATTTCTAGAATTTTCAAGGGGGTAACTTGCCCCTCCCCTTTACCCCTTTAAATAAGATATCGAAGTTCCTTCGCACTGTAGGGAGCTTTTGTATTTTCAATCTTCTAAATTTGCAAAGAGAGATTTAAGGAAAATGAGAAGTCACTGCCCCCTCTGGTGACGCTCCTGCGCCCTTTGAAATTTATTTTATATATTTCAAATTAGGCTGGTTGGTGAGGAAAACTCCTTTCGACATTTCATAGAGTGACCCTTTCATCCATGATTTTCTGACAAAGAGTGCGCAGGTTTGGCCAAGAATTAACATTCCTCTGTGTGTGTGTAGCCAGACCCCTCTATCCCATAACGGCATCAAAAACAAGTACCTTCGGACGGGCTCTCGTGTCTTCTGGTAAAGGTTATGCCCCCCCCCCCCCCCCCGGCAGGTTCATGTTGAAAAGGACATGGGAGCGACCTTATCAGGTACATTCATTACCACGAGTGAGTTGCCACTGACTTGAATTTGAAGCATCGCAAATGGCCGAGCACATTGACGTTCGCCCCCCCCCCCCCTCCCCGCCGTTCCACTCTATTTAAGAAAAAAGAGAAAAGGGGGTGGAAAAGGGTAAAAACTAGGAAAGACCAATTTTGGGGCGATTTTCACCTCCTATTCCAGCAGCGAGGTAGACTGTTAATTTTATTCCATGTTTAGTATATTTTCATGACAAAATTAAATTTTTATTATAAATAAAGATTCAAGTTTGGCTTGGTCCCTTTGCTCACTCGCAGAAAGATGTTTCGTTAGGATCTTGAAAGTTTTTAAAAACTTCATGTAACTATCCAAGGTAAAGTGCCTCAAATTCATTTCCACAAAGTGTTTGAGGTTAATATCAGTTTTGTTTTGTTTTTTTAATCAGGGAGGGGCGGGGGCAGTTTTATAGTTTGTCCCGGGCACCATAATTCCCTAGATAAGCACTGTTTATGACATTCCTAAACCACAAGTTAAGTGCCTATCAAACGCCATAGAATGCCCACCCCCCACCGCCCCGCCCCCCCCCCAAAAAAATAGGACGGGGGAATTGACTGGATCAGTAAGAGAAGTGCAGTATTAGAGGAAGTCAGGTTGTACCTACCGGTAATGTTAGAATCCGTGTATAATGAATGGTCACTGGATGCCTATATTATGCTGCGCCCGTGAAAGGCCTCCCCCCCCCCCCCCCCCCCCATTTTCGGACTATTACGATATGCTGCTCCACTACTACGTTTCTGGTTAATCTAGCAACTTTTTTTGTGCAATTCATATTCATGGGCGTTGGGCAGACATTTCCCCGTAACTTGGTCTCACTCCGTCATTTTCTTTCCACCTACGACTTGAAATGTTTTGCTGAGTATATGTATCTATCAACTGAATTCACTGGTTCAGCTCACTCGGAGGTGGGCGGGATAGGATGGAGCACGGGGGCGACTCGTAGGGCACAACCCAAGACTTGATGCCAGCCAGTGGCTCTTTTTAATTTGTAGGGTCATAGTATCAAGGCCAGGGGCGGCGGAGCGTCTTTCAAAGTGGGGGTGGGGGCAGCAAAAAAGGTCACTTATTTGGGGAAAGGGGGCACCTACAAGGGGTGAACATAAAGCGAAAAAAGGACCATTTTGTGACACTGATATCACCCTACAGTCTAATTAGTATAGTTATTATCAAGCATCACCTTCTTCCTTTTTATTGGGGTTCTGGGCATCGTTTCATGAAACCGTCATATTAAGTCCAAGCTCGCCGACACCCCATTGAAACGCATGTTAATTTTGATACACGCCTTTCAATGGGATGTCGGCGAACTTGTACTTATGACAGTTTGATGAAAGGCTGCTCTGGTCACTACTTCAGCTTTCCTGATACGCAGTTGTGTGTAATGGTCTAACGATTCATGTGCGAGAAAGCGAAGCGAGCGAGCAAAAATTTCGGACTTTTTTCTATTGCTGGACTCCTTGAGTTATACATTATTTACAGCGATATACATGTACAATGAAAATGACAAGAGCAAATCTAATGGGGAAATGTAGAATGATCTTTTAATTTGTACATTAACCCTGTCGTTTTCTTTAGGATTACACCGATATACATACTTTATGCGATCGGCTTGATTTCATTATATACTGTAAGAGCTAGCGAGCGTAGCGAGCGAGTTATGGGGACATTTTCAGAAAATACTGCACTTACTTGGTGTAAATTATTGGCACATTCGAGCGAGCGGAATGAGAAATCATTTGCTGGGGGGGGGGGGGGGGGAATTGTGCCCCTTTTGCCTCAAGCTCCGCTGCCTTGCATTGTAGTTGTAGTAATATGGGTACCTGTAAAGCCGCACTGATTCTTTGTAGCTAGATATGGCTCTTTTAATCCAAAAAAAAAAAAAAAAGTTGGAAATATAGGTCAAAGGGGGCACTTATAAGAAGAGGAAAGGGCTCTTTATCAGAGATGGAAAGGAGCACTTATAATAGGTGAAAAGGGGCGCTTATGAGAAGAGGAAAAGGGCACATATTAGAAGGTAAAAGGGGCACCTATCAGAAGTAAACATGCACTTATCCAAGGAGAAAAGGGCATATATTAGAGAGAAAACGGGGCAATATTTAGATTCGAAAAGGGGCACTTATCAGAAGGAGAAAAGGATAGTTATCAGAGAGATAAGGTGGCAGTTATCAGATTTGAAAAGGGGCACTTTCAGAAGGCGAAAAAGGGGCGCTTATCAGAAGGGGAAAGGCACTTATTAGAAAGGAAAAGGGACACATTTAGTAGTAAAGAGGGGCACTTATCGGAGGGAAAGGGGGCATTTTTCAGAAATAAAAAGGGCACTTTTGGGGTACTTGAAAAACTGGGGGCACTGTGCCCCCTGCCTCCCTTCCCCCGCGGGCGCGCCGCCCCTGATCAAGGCTTTTCTTGATATAAATTTATTACTGCTCTTGCTAATACAGCTAATACTTTTTTTCTCTCTCTCTCTTCTTTTTTGTGCAGGGGCAGTATAATATAATATGCATAAGAAGCCACTTCATATGACATACACCATACGAACAACATACATTACGTAAATTTCTTTTGAATACTTTCTATCCCATCCTGATACCTCTCCAGCTGACGTATCTCAGTGAATGGGGATTAGGTCATTTATTCGGGGGCGTCTGACGGACATCCCCACCATTTCAAATTTAATGTCTTACAGTGGGCACTTACGATAGAGGGAGTTCTGCCGCATACTTTCATCCTATTTCATTTCGTTATTTTTCCTACCCATTTCTATTTATTGTCTTGCAATCATGAACATTTACGACTGGAATTCACCAGGCAGCCCTTCCCTGCCAATCATTATTATCATTCTTATCGAGAGGGGGGGGGGGGGGGGGGGTTTATCACTGTTGTAGCCCAATACTGTCATCCAGATGTCACTTGTAATACGTGGAATCATGCTTGATATTTATCCCCTGACTTTTTTAAATATTGAGGTTCTCCTACTGATCCATTCAATTCTGCCCTCCTCCATTCACCCCCCCCCCTTTTTTTTTTTTGGGGGGGGGGGTACTTGGCAGGTACAAGCAACCATTTAAGATGACGTGTGGCATTATACAGTCGTGACTATATTATTTTCAAGTGCATTGGGTTTGATACCTTTCCAATGAGGGAGGGGGTGGGGGCGTCTGGCGGGCATCCGCGCATCTGCCGCAATTTAAAATGTCTGACAGTGCATGGCCATTCATGATAGCGGGAGTTTTGCTGAACCTTTTCCTTTAGGTTTCATCCAGTTATTCTCCCCCCCCCCCCCCCCCCCCCCGCTAATCCAGCTCAATTTTGATTGTCCATCGGAAGGGTCCTTCTGATTACCCCCACCACACTGTTCGAGTCACACGTCCGTTTCCTTACATGAACAAAGCAAGAGAAATCTGAAGAAGACGGGAAGGGAATAAATGAACAAGGAAAACAATAGACGAAGAGAATATTTTAATAGGACGATACAAAAAGTGGCAGAGGGGAAATACAGGGCCGCACCGACGTACCAGTGCACATACAAAAGGTGATTATTTTTTTCTTGTGATTATTTGTTATTTATTCCCTTATGGAAACCAAGTACAACAATGAATATATATAAAACCAGAAACAGACATGCTTTCAGAAATATTGTCCTGCAATAAACCTTTCTAATTTCAAGTTTGTTAACACTGTAAATGATGTTTCTATAAGTGGAAAATATAATGCATGATTTTTTTTTAAATGGAGGGGGGATTCAGAGTTTTATTGGAATTCCACGGTATTAATAAGCATAATGAAACGAATCTCAAGTGTGTAAACACGGAGGGCTGCAACCCCCTAGCCACAAACCGCAGTATACATGTCTTGAAAAAGGATTGAAATGAAATAGGGCACCCTAATATCAAGTTGGCTAGCCCTGAAAACGATATTGGTATACGTGGAAAGACATAACAATTATTAGTTCACGGGCCACAGAGCGTTTGAAAAGTGGGGGCAGGAGGTTGAGCATGAGTAAGAGCATAATATGTTATTATTAATAAAAGCAAAGGGGAGTGTGTGTGCGCGTGTATGTGTGTTGAGGGGAAGCCTGCACTCCCTAGCTAGATCACCCCCCCCCCCCCCCCCCCGGTTCAGCGACCCCCGAACTTGATCATGATAGAGCCATCCATTTTCATAACAGAGAGAGGATAATCGGGATTTGAATTCCCGAACTCTCATATCCCACATCCCCTATGTAGAGAATAGAAGCGGTCTCATTAAAAAAAAAAAAAAAAAAAAAAACGCCTGGAATTAGACCATTTCAAAGAAGACGTGACGTATTGAACAAAGCACACGTAATTGAACAGACGTGACGTGACGTAAGGTCACGACAGAGTACACGAAATTGGGTACACGTCACGTAACGAGTAGACGTGACGTACCGTTTGGTTTTACGTGACGTCTACTGGGTACGCGTACTAGTAGACGTAGGTAGACCCCGATGGCTTGACATACGTTTGAGGGTTAAACTTTTTCATATGTACATCACATACTTTTACTATTAAGGTTTGAATGGAATAAAATGACGACATCTGAAAGCTTGATGAGACATTGGTCTAACAAGTTGGCTCTTTCATGTCCAGTTATGCTATTAATAAGACAATACGCTACAGGTATCTTCCATCTTGCGATCAGGGGGGAAACCATGCATACAAGTGCTTCCGTAGTTACATGATTCGAATCATCACTGCAGTATGTGCCCACATAAACATATCTATCGATTTTCTTTTACCCTCCTACTGCACGTGCTTCTAAATAGCCATTTCGTCGAGTATGAGACTGCACTGCACATAAGTTCATGTCCGATATGCCTCTGCTGAATAAAAATGCAGACTTAAGGCAAAGGCACGAAGAGCGTGAGGCTATTTTTCCTTGCTGATGCCAGCTTTGTCTTTTGCCTTTACAAGACGCTTCATCAATGCTGCGGGGACATTGGATGATGCTTGAAGCATTTCCACTACGTGCTCTGACAAGAAACGTTTTTCTCTGAGTGTTTTTGCTACAGTCTCCAGTGTGTCTATTTTTTCCTAACTCTGCGTGACTTTCTTTGGGTATTATTTGAGCCGCTGTCGTAAGGAACTGACAGTATCTTGCAGTTTGTCCAGTTTTCGTTTCACACTTCTAGGAATGTCAGAATCAGAGTATGTGTGATCGTGTTAAATTAGTTTGATAGGAGTTGTGGGCAGAGATGGTTTGCAAGATGTACCAGCCTCGAGACGTGGTAAAGTTGGTGATGAGCTAGGAAGTTCAGCAGACTGCAGGCTGATTCTGGCATGAGGAGGTTTGCGTTGCTTCACAGTCTACATAGAGCACAGATTTAAAAAAAAAAATTGGGGGGAAAAAATGGTTCATTCTCCTAAATTTTGCTGACTGCGCTTTTCATTGTCCTACTTAAAATAAAACATACATTATGTTTGCATTTCCATGGTAACTCATACTACATTTTAATTTCAGATAGATTTGTTTAAACACAAATAAAGACGTTATTTTATTTGCAAAGGGACAACATAAACCTTCATGCTATCTGATAAGAAATAAATTAGATAATAATATGAAGCATATTTCTCTTATAAATGTCAGGTTCTTTTTACCATGGAAATGCCAAAACACAGGGGAAACATCATGCCTTCAAATGGTGTCTTTATATCTATTAAAATAAAAACTTTTCAAATATTTCAGTGATATTATCCTTTTTTCTTCTTTAAAGGGATATATACACAACCAGATCAGATTACATTCCATCAAGATATGATTACCATCTAATGCACTTAAGATTTTAAGTACTAACTTTTTTAAACAGGTATCATTTTCTTTGATTCAAACTTGTGGAAATGAGTTGAAAATTGAATTGAACTGAAATTGAATGAAATAATTATTGGAGCAGTAACTCTGTACCAAACGTCGGTCAAGATCGGTGTGGCTGACGAGCTTGACGAAAGCGGAATTGCGCATCGTATAAGCACCCATTATATCCCCCATACCGGACTATCGAAGTCACGATCTCAATGTATTTGAGCAACTCGCGCGCTCGAGCCGGTGACGCCCTGACAGACGCAAAGACCAGAAAAGCAGACGTCCACTGGTCAATATTAAAAATAGCTTGAGCCTTGCTTTGCGGGCGCAGAACTACCGATGACCCCGCGGAACAAAAAATGAAGTTTGAATCGAATAGTCTTGGGCACTTTCCTATTTCAGTGGCAGTCCCAACTTTATAAATTCGCCCCTTCTTCTCCTCAATGATAGCCGGTACTTCTCCGCCTATAGCTCATCGCAAACACAGCTCAGCGTAGCCGGCTGTGGAGAGAGGTTGATCAATGCCCTAAGCAACAGTCAGGGGGTGGGTTGAAGGAGGGGCGGGGATCGAACGGAAGAGGGAACATTAATTTTTCCAGGGTAGGATATGCGCCGCCATGAATATTCATGACATCGTGTGGGTTTACAAGGGGCCATCGGGCCCGGACATTATAAGACGAACCCTTTTCTGACTCGCCTGCATCGATGTCGTTGTCCACCACGACTGCATGTTTTAATTAAGATTGATTGTTTTGATTAAAGATTAGTTCAATTTGTTCAGATATAAAACAATTTAATTCCTATCGAAAATTTGGCTTTTTCCACTAGGCTACATGTTGGGGCTTTAGGTGAGTACTGCACGACATGTATTTTGTATATTGCATTCTCGTATATTAGGCCAGGAGCTTGTCCCGAAGATAGTAACCCCATATTACCAATAAAATTTGACAATTCTAAAGTTACTTAGACCATCTACATCATAAACAAAATGGTTGTTTCATCATAAGTGCCCCTTATCCAAAGTGATTTAGAGCCAATATTCCCAAATGCTCGCTCGCTGCGCTCGCTCGTATTACAAGTATAGCTTTTAAAATTTCAAGGTGAAATTTTGCAAATGAAATCCCGTCAGAATTGTGTTTCCCCTTTTTTATATTACAATGTAATTGCGACCTCAAAAACTGCTAAAGTTGTATCTTGGACATGTAAAGAGACAAACCACATGTTTACACACCCTCACCCCACACTTTATATATATATATATATATATATGTGGTCTTTGAGAGAAAAATCATAACCCCCACTTATGAGGACCTGTGTACGCCAATGATTTTGATGAAGGTAATTTTCTGCTTGCAAAAACACTAAACCATTCCCAAGGTTTTGTAAACACCTTACGATGCTAGATTTGGGCGTTGCTAGGTTCAAATGTATAATGATAGGGCAGTGTGTGATTCTTTTCAAATGTAGAGAATGCTATTACCGCTCTTTCAGTAACGGTGCTTGCAGTTCCATAAAAGAAAATGTGAACATGAATAGCTGAGACTGGTGATGACATAGTACGCTTTGAAATGTAATTCAATAACAAGTATGATGTTTACGTAGTCATTTGTTTTGAGGTGATGCCCAGGTGTGAGCAGAAACTTAAATTGAGAGGTAATATAATCAATGCAGATCATTTTATCTTCCTCTGTTATCCTTATAAAAAAAAACACTCAAACAAAAAATAAAAATAAAAATAAAATCATACTGCTACGTTGGTCACTTTCGAGTAGGAGAAAAATAAATCTTCAATATTCCTTTTATTTGGGCCCATCTTTTGTGGCAGATCCAGAATTATGTGGCTTCGGCGGGGAGCAAAAGTACAAAGTCCAAATATATATGCTATCTAAGTTTGCCTAAAGTATTTCAGCTTTGAGCTACCTGTTCTGAGGGGGGGGGGGATCGATAGGGAGGATATTCACCAGACTAAGCGCAATGCATTAATTTTTAATTCTGTTCGTATTAATGTCAATGTGTCAATGTCTTTGAATGTTGGATACCCCCCCCCCCTCTACATCCCATAATTAACAAAAGAATAGAAATAACCCATTCTGTGTTTGCAATGTTCAAATGTCTTTTGAAATAGACCGGTTCTGTAATGAATCTAAATTTATGCAAATTTCTTCTCTGAGCACCTAGTGACGAGCTATTCCATTAACCTGCTTTTTTTTTTTGCTTTTTTTTAATGATTAAGCCTCAATGCTTAGAATCCAGTTTGCATACATTACTTGTTGCAATGTCCGGCAAGCCTCGGGCAAGCTTTCAGGTTGTCAAGAACAACCCTTTTTTGAAAGGTATGCATAAAATTTGAATATATTACCGAACCGGTCTATTGAGGTTTACTTGACCAATGATTTTGAATTCAAATCCTCAAACAATTTGTACGAACATCATCAAGTATATCCAAAGCCAAAATATTGCTCATTTTGCAACAGTTCCTTTTTTACCCTTCCCCTCATTTACGCCGCCTGCACACGCCCCATTCAGCAAATCATATCAAGTATGTTATGGTTTGATAGGGAATTATCCAAGCTTTAGTATGATACCGAATATGACAGAATTCAAATCATCAAACAATTTGTACGAACATCATTAATTATACCCAAAGCCAAAATATTGCTTATTTTGCAAGATTTCCTTTTTAACCTTCCCCTCATTTACGGCGCCCGCACACGCCCCATTCAGCAAATCATATCAAGAATGTTATGGTGTGGATAGGAAATTATCTAAGCTGATACTCAATACGACCTATATTGTTCTCATTTTAAAGAAATATGATCGATCAAAGTGGAGGCATCCTTTATACAGTGCGTCCCAGAAAAAACGAAACCCTAAAACAAAGGGTTACTGTGACCACACTATGTGCTGTATGACAATCGTTATTCATTTTCCATAAACTAAAAGTAATATGCTTTTAAATGATACCTTGATGGCATCCATCCGTACATTCTTTACCGAGCAGCGGCATTTTTTAAAGTGACATGTAAAAACTCAGTTGTGCCAGAATTGGGTAAAACCGTGAAAACGTTAGGATCATTTGTGAACATAACCCAAATGTAACATGACTTTTAAAACCCTGCGAGAAGACTGTTTTCATGTGTTTCTTTCAATAACGACGGTAAGCATAATGCCCTCATCATGAAATAAAGGATGGTCAATGTTTTTAAAATAAATTGAGATTATCATATGGATCGAAACAAGGTCATGTGAAAGCTTAAATACACTGGATCGCCCCTTAAACAAGGAAGCATTGAAGCACGAAAGAGAATTCAACTTTTAAAAGGATTTTAGACTGATGTAACACATACATATGGCTTGACGCACATTCGTTGCATCAGCACCGACTTGATACAAGGAGATTTTGACGACACTTTTTTTAAAACGCTTCTGCTCAGTCATTCGTGGCAGAAAAGTCATGAACGAGGTATCAGTGACAGAAAAACTTTGTCACATCGGTTACAGCTTTTTAATTGGAAGCAATCAAAGCTTGTTAAATTTAGATATGTGAACAGATATGTCAACCTCATTAATTAATTCCTTTGTTGGGGGCAGGTAAGTTTCTAACAAAAACAAGCCGCATGCCTCAGCTGGATCCAGGCTAATGCTTTAGATACATGTATAAATTGAAATGATTAAAAACAATAGTAAGGGAATAACATATACAGGGGAGACAATTTTTCAACCTTTGCAAAAATTTCAAAAAGGGTGGACAGCTCTGGGGAACTTTGATTTAAAGGGAAGCTTGAGTTATGGAAAAGGTAAAAAAAAAAAAATTGTATTAAAAAATAAATAATAATTGCAAGGCACTGTGATCTTATTGTTGGTTTATAGATACTTTGATTTTGTAGAGGCTCCACGTTGATGTAAAGTTGCATCAGATTTCAAGTTGTTATTCAATGAGGAGGCGAGTTGGCTCAGTCGGTAGGCTAAAGCATCTGCCTGTTGAGCCGAAGATCGTGGGTTCAAATCCACCCCGGGCGGTAGACTGAAGCCTGCGTTGTGTTTCATAGACGCAGGCTATGTTACAGTGAAAAACACTCCGTCCCTCGAATAGGACGTTAAATTGAGGCCCCGTGTAAAGGAGAGTCGCCACCTTTGCACGTTAAGAAATCACCGCACTATTCGATGAAGAGTAGGGGGAAACCCTGGTGTATTGGTACACCTGCACAACCCAGTCAGTTATATCGCCATTTTTCCCTCCAAGGTACAGGTGACGCCATATACTTAATAATGATAAAAATAGCTGTTATGGGAGCACTGTGGTATATTGGTGAAGGCTCTGGAATCTTATACGAGAGGTCTTTGGTTCGATCCTCGGTGGGTGCTTAAATCCTTGGACAAGATGTTTTACCCACATTTGTCCCCCTCCCCCCAGGTGTTAATGGGTACCTGGTAATTGCTGGGGTAAAAATAAGTGCAGGGCCCTCAGGAAGATCAGCATCAATGCCGATGAGGCTTCCCTGGGTAAAAAAAAAAATATATATATTATATTCATATATATATATATATATATATGTGAGGATGAGAGAGAAGACAGAGACGTGGGACGTAGCTGTACTTCGACTTTATTCAAGCTTTCGGCCTTCCTGGCCTTCTTCAGGATCTGAAGACAATACAATGCAAACATAGCATACACACTCGTATAATTTTGTATATTTAACAAATACGTACAATTACATATTTATATAAGCATAATATGGTGATATGCATTAAATATTACAATTAACTTGTGTGAATGATAAAAAAACATGGCTCTAAAATATTGTACAAAAATGAAATGTAAAAGAGCTTACCTTAAGTGAGGTTTCGTTACGGCTTACTGATGTATATGTGTGGTATTTGGATGTGTGTGTGTGTAAAGGAGTGCGGTCAAGTGTGAATAAATTACTGACCTTTGACACTGTCTAAGGGGAAACTGGGATAGCAGGTGAGTGCGATAGGGAGAAGGAGAGAGAGAGAGAGAAAGAGAGAAAGAGAGAAAGAGTGAAGGAACGCATTGGGATTCGGTTTGAGTGAGACGTGGATAAGGGAGAATATTGTTGATCATAGACGAATAATAATAATCTATTGTCACTGAGATATAGATCTCAAACTGATATGGTAAGTAAACCCTGGGTGGTCTAAATATCGTAATCAATATTACAATGTAATTGCGACCTCAAAAACTTTGAATATTGTTTGATTGCTCGCTTCTCTCGCTCGCTTGATATTCAAATCATACTACAAAACTGCTAAAGTTGTATCTTGGACATGTAAAGAGAAAAACCACATGTTTACACACCCTCACCCCACACTTTATATATATATATATATATATATATATATGTGTGGTCTTTGAGAGAAAAATCATAACCCCCACTTATGAGGACCTGTGTACGCCAATGATTTTGATGAAGGTAATTTTCTGCTTGCAAAAACACTAAACCATTCCCAAGGTTTTGTAAACACCTTACGATGCTAGATTTGGGCGTTGCTGGGTTCAAATGTATAATGATAGGGCAGTGTGTGATTCTTTTCAAATGTAGAGAATGCTATTACCGCTCTTTCAGTAACGGTGCTTGCAGTTCCATAAAAGAAAATGTGAACATGAATAGCTGAGACTGGTGATGACATAGTACGCTTTGAAATGTAATTCAATAACAAGTATGATGTTTACGTAGTCATTTGTTTTGAGGTGATGCCCAGGTGTGAGCAGAAACTTAAATTGAGAGGTAATATAATCAATGCAACACAATTTAATCTTCCTCTGTTATCCTTATAAAAAAAAACACTCAAACAAAAAATAAAAATAAAAATAAAATCATACTGCTACGTTGGTCACTTTCGAGTAGGAGAAAAATAAATCTTCAATATTCCTTTTATTTGGGCCCATCTTTTGTGGCAGATCCAGAATTATGTGGCTTCGGCGGGGAGCAAAAGTACAAAGTCCAAATATATATGCTATCTAAGTTTGCCTAAAGTATTTCAGCTTTGAGCTACCTGTTCTGAGGGGGGGGGGGGGAGATCGATAGGGAGGATATTCACCAGACTAAGCGCAATGCATTAATTTTTAATTCTGTTCGTATTAATGTCAATGTGTCAATGTCTTTGAATGTTGGATACCCCCCCCCCCCCCCTCTACATCCCATAATTAACAAAAGAATAGAAATAACCCCTTCTGTGTTTGCAATGTTCAAATGTCTTTTGAAATAGACCGGTTCTGTAATGAATCTAAATTTATGCAAATTTCTTCTCTGAGCACCTAGTGACGAGCTATTCCATTAACCTGCTTTTTTTTTTGCTTTTTTTTAATGATTGAGCCTCAATGCTTAGAATCCAGTTTGCATACATTACTTGTTGCAATGTCCGGCAAGCCTCGGGCAATCTTTCAGGTTGTCAAGAACAACCCTTTTTTGAAAGGTATGCATAAAATTTGAATATATTACCGAACCGGTCTATTGAGGTTTACTTGGCCAATGATTATGAATTCAAATCCTCAAACAATTTGTACGAACATCATCAAGTATATCCAAAGCCAAAATATTGCTCATTTTGCAACAGTTCCTTTTTTACCCTTCCCCTCATTTACGCCGCCTGCACACGCCCCATTCAGCAAATCATATCAAGTATGTTATGGTTTGATAGGGAATTATCCAAGCTTTAGTATGATACCGAATATGACAGAATCCAAATCATTAAACAATTTGTACGAACATCATTAATTATACCCTAAGCCAAAATATTGCTTATTTTGCAAGATTTCCTTTTTAACCTTCCCCTCATTTACGGCGCCCGCACACGCCCCATTCAGCAAATCATATCAAGAATGTTATGGTGTGGATAGGAAATTATCTAAGCTGATACTCAATACGACCTATATTGTTCTCATTTTAAAGAAATATGATCGATCAAAGTGGAGGCATCCTTTATACAGTGCGTCCCAGAAAAAACGAAACCCTAAAACAAAGGGTTACTGTGACCACACTATGTGCTGTATGACAATCGTTATTCATTTTCCATGAAATAAAAGTAATATGCTTTTAAATGATACCTTAATGGCATCCATCCGTACATTCTTTACCGAGCAGCGGCATTTTTTAAAGTGACATGTAAAAACACAGTTGTGCCAGAATTGGGTAAAACCGTGAAAACGTTAGGATCACATGTGAACATAACCCAAATGTAACATGACTTTTAAAACCCTGCGAGAAGACTGTTTTCATGTGTTTCTTTCAATAACGATGGTAAGCATAATGCCCTGATCATGAAATAAAGGATGGTCAATGTTTTTAAAATAAATTGAAATTATCATATGGATCGAAACAAGGTCATGTGAAAGCTTAAATACACTGGATCGCCCCTTAAACAAGGAAGCATTGAAGCACGAAAGAGAATTCAACTTTTAAAAGGATTTTAGACTGATGTAACACATACATATGACTTGACGCACATTCGTTGCATCAGCACCGACTTGATACAAGGAGATTTTGACGACACTTTTTTAAAAACGCTTGTGCTCAGTCATTCGTGGCAGAAAAGTCATGAACGAGGTATCATTGACAGAAAAACTTTGTCACATTGGTTACAGCTTTTTAATTGGAAGCAATCAAAGCTTGTTAAATTTAGATATGTGAATAGATATGTCAACCTCATTAATTAATTCCTTTGTTGGGGGCAGGTGAGTTTCTAACAAAAACAAGCCGCATGCCTCAGCTGGATCCAGGCGAATGCTCTAGATACATGTATAAATTGAAATGATTAAAAACAATAGTAAGGAAATAACATATACAGGGGAGACAATTTTTCAACCTTTGCAAAAATTTCAAAAAGGGTGGACAGCTCTGGGGAACTTTGATTTAAAGGGAAGCTTGAGTTCTGGGAAGGTAAAAAAAATATTTTTTTATTAAAAAAAATAAATAATAATTGCAAGGCACTGTGATCTTATTGTTGGTTTATATATACTTTGATTTTGTAGAGGCTCCACGTTGATGTAAAGTTGCATCAGATTTCAAGTTGTTATTCAATGAGGAGGCGAGTTGGCTCAGTCGGTAGGCTAAAGCATCTGCCTGTTGAGCCGAAGATCGTGGGTTCAAATCCACCCCGGGCGGTAGACTGAAGCCTGCGTTGTGTTTCATAGACGCAGGCTATGTTACAGTGAAAAACACTCCGTCCCTCGAATAGGACGTTAAATGGAGGCCCCGTGTAAAGGAGAGTCGCCACCTTTGCACGTTAAGATATCACTACACTATTCGATGAAGAGTAGGGGAAACCCTGGTGTATTGGTACACCTGCACAACCCAGTCAGTTATATCGCCAGGATTTCCCGAGGGTTACAGTTATTCTGTTCGATTTTTCCCTCCAAGGTACAGGTGACGCCATATACTTAATAATGATAAAAGTAGCTGTTATGGGAGCACTGTGGTATATTGGTGAAGGCTCTGGACTCTTATACAAGAGGTCTTTGGTTCGATCCTCGGTGGGCGCTTAAATCCTTGGACAAGATGTTTTACCCAAATTTGTCCCCCTCCACCCAGGTAGGTGTTAATGGGTACCTGGTAATTGCTGGGGTAAAAATAAGTGCAGGGCCCTCAGGAAGATCAGCATCAATGCCGATGAGGCTTCCCTGGGTAACAAAAAAATTATATATATATATTATTATTATTATAATTATTATCAATATTTGGTGTTGTGTGTTGCTGCGTGTTTCATATTTTTGTCATGCACTTTATCGAAAAGTTTAGTGGATGATCTTTGGCAAATGTTCGTAGAATGTGTTTGTGTTTTTTCTCAATTGTCCTTGTATGATTTTCTGAATGTTATGTATCTTACCCCAGAAAGTGTGGTTATTGGATTGAAATTAGGGGTAAGTTATGTCAAGTTCTTATCTTTCAAAAGTGCGGATGGCAATACATGTACGATTATAAAGTCAATTTAAATTCTTATAAATGCTCTCCGGTTAAAATGATGGATGTAATGGTAATTTTACTGGTCTCAGTAAGATTGGCTACTGGCCTTTCTCCCCGTGGAATTTTAGAAGGGTAACTTTTCTTATTTGAGGCACAATACAGATTTTATTACATTTATTCAGGATAGAAGTAATGAATACATTGGCGTAGACAGGTCCTCATAATTGGGGGGGGGGGGGATTATTTTTCTCTCAAGGACCATATATATATATATATATATATATATATATATATATATATATATGTTTATTTATTAATATATTTATGTATTTATAAAAGCCCCCCCCCCACACACACACACTCACACACACGCATGTACCCTTCATGCATTATGGGTACCAGGTCATGTTCACACACAGCAATTGAGGGACAGTTGGAAATTGAAGGACCGAAAGCCGGTGCTTCAATTTCAAATCATATTTTCGCATAATTATCCTACTTAAAACGTAAAAGAAATCATTTTGCCTGCTGAATCTTAAAATTAAGCCCAGAACATTACTTTGTAGCTAATATCTTTTTAAAAATCATTTGCTAAATTGCAAAATTTTTCGATTGTTTTTCGGTCCTTCAAATGCGGTGTGTACGTGTTTCGTGCGTGTCCGTCGTTTTGGACCTTATGAACACACACTTCTCTTAATTTCCTTTACTGGAATAGCGCCCTCTTGAGTTCTATATGTCGATACAAATTCTCTATTTGATTGCGAGGGCCATGTAGACACTATCATAATTATCCTTTTATCAGACATCCTTCCTTGATCATCCAAGGAATTTTGAATAAACTATTAATGGTATTAATAGAAATATGAATATTAATAATCATAATTATATTATTAACAGTAAATGTAATCATGAATATTGCAAACATTCGAACTGAAATTGAATTTGCGCTTAGGAGAAAAGATTTTGGTTTTCCATTTTCCCATTATACATTTATACATTTTCCGAAACATATTTCTTGTTTTCTTTTTTTTTTTAAATGTTGTCCTGGCAATTAAATTATTTTAAAGTGTGTGTAAAGCGCTTGAGGGGCCAGCACATTTGGATGCGCTACATGCGCTTCGGGCAAAAGAACGTACTGAACTTTCATTACATACGCGATATTATTTCCAAAGTTATATTCTGCACATCACAATATTCTGCTTTCTTCTCATTGTTGCCATGGAAATGACATTATTTTTGAAGTGTGTGTAGCTTCACGTGTCTACAGTGCATTTGAAGGACCGGCACAATTGGTTGCGTTGTATACGCTTCTAGTGAACGGGAGTTCTGAACTTTCATTACTTACGTGATATTTTATTTAAATACATCTTCTGCACATCACAATTTCCCACTCTCTTCTCATTGTTGCCATGGAAATGACATTATTTTTTAAGTGTGTTTGGCTTCACGTGTCTACAGTGCATTTGAAGGACCGACACAATTGGTTGTGTTGTATACGTTTTTACTAAACCGGAGTTCTGAACTTTCATTACATATGCGTGATATTATTTCCAAAGTTATATTCTGCACATAACAATTTTCTGCTTTCTTCTCATGTTTGCCATAAAAATGAAATTATTTTTAAAGTATGTGTAGCTTCACGTGTCTACCGTGCATTTGAAGGACCGACAAAATTGGTTGCGTTGTATACGTTTACTGAACGGGAGTTCTGAACTTTCATTAAATACGCGATATTATTTCCAAAGTTATATTCTGCACATCACAATATTCTGCTTTCTTCTCATTGTTGCCATGGAAATGACATTATTTTTGAAGTGTGTGTAGCTTCACGTGTCTACAGTGCATTTGAAGGACCGACACAATTGGTTGCGTTGTATACGTTTACTGAACGGGAGTTCTGAACTTTCATTAAATACGCGATATTATTTCCAAAGTTATATTCTGCACATCACAATATTCTGCTTTCTTCTCATTGTTGCCATGGAAATGACATTATTTTTTAAGTGTGTGTAGCTTCACGTGTCTACAGTGCATTTGAAGGACCGACACAATTGGTTGTGTTGTATACGTTTTTACTAAACCGGAGTTCTGAACTTTCATTACATATGCGTGATATTATTTCCAAAGTTATATTCTGCACATAACAATTTTCTGCTTTCTTCTCATGTTTGCCATAAAAATGAAATTATTTTTAAAGTATGTGTAGCTTCACGTGTCTACCGTGCATTTGAAGGACCGACAAAATTGGTTGCGTTGTATACGTTTACTGAACGGGAGTTCTGAACTTTCATTAAATACGCGATATTATTTCCAAAGTTATATTCTGCACATCACAATATTCTGCTTTCTTCTCATTGTTGCCATGGAAATGACATTATTTTTGAAGTGTGTGTAGCTTCACGTGTCTACAGTGCATTTGAAGGACCGGCACAATTGGTTGCGTTGTATACGCTTCTAGTGAACGGGAGTTCTGAACTTTCATTACTTACGTGATATTTTATTTAAATACATCTTCTGCACATCACAATTTCCCACTCTCTTCTCATTGTTGCCATGGAAATGACATTATTTTTTAAGTGTGTTTGGCTTCACGTGTCTACAGTGCATTTGAAGGACCGACACAATTGGTTGTGTTGTATACGTTTTTACTAAACCGGAGTTCTGAACTTTCATTACATATGCGTGATATTATTTCCAAAGTTATATTCTGCACATAACAATTTTCTGCTTCCTTCTCATGTTTGCCATAAAAATGAAATTATTTTTAAAGTATGTGTAGCTTCACGTGTCTACCGTGCATTTGAAGGACCGACAAAATTGGTTGCGTTGTATACGTTTACTGAACGGGAGTTCTGAACTTTCATTAAATACGCGATATTATTTCCAAAGTTATATTCTGCACATCACAATATTCTGCTTTCTTCTCATTGTTGCCATGGAAATGACATTATTTTTGAAGTGTGTGTAGCTTCACGTGTCTACAGTGCATTTGAAGGACCGGCACAATTGGTTGCGTTGTATACGCTTCTAGTGAACGGGAGTTCTGAACTTTCATTACTTACGTGATATTTTATTTAAATACATCTTCTGCACATCACAATTTCCCACTCTCTTCTCATTGTTGCCATGGAAATGACATTATTTTTTAAGTGTGTTTGGCTTCACGTGTCTACAGTGCATTTGAAGGACCGACACAATTGGTTGTGTTGTATACGTTTTTACTAAACCGGAGTTCTGAACTTTCATTACATATGCGTGATATTATTTCCAAAGTTATATTCTGCACATAACAATTTTCTGCTTCCTTCTCATGTTTGCCATAAAAATGAAATTATTTTTAAAGTATGTGTAGCTTCACGTGTCTACCGTGCATTTGAAGGACCGACAAAATTGGTTGCGTTGTATACGTTTACTGAACGGGAGTTCTGAACTTTCATTAAATACGCGATATTATTTCCAAAGTTATATTCTGCACATCACAATATTCTGCTTTCTTCTCATTGTTGCCATGGAAATGACATTATTTTTGAAGCGTGTGTAGCTTCACGTGTCTACAGTGCATTTGAAGGACCGGCACAATTGGTTGCGTTGTATACGCTTCTAGTGAACGGGAGTTCTGAACTTTCATTACTTACGTGATATTTTATTTAAATACATCTTCTGCACATCACAATTTCCCACTCTCTTCTCATTGTTGCCATGGAAATGACATTATTTTTTAAGTGTGTTTGGCTTCACGTGTCTACAGTGCATTTGAAGGACCGACACAATTGGTTGTGTTGTATACGTTTTTACTAAACCGGAGTTCTGAACTTTCATTACATATGCGTGATATTATTTCCAAAGTTATATTCTGCACATAACAATTTTCTGCTTTCTTCTCATGTTTGCCATAAAAATGAAATTATTTTTAAAGTATGTGTAGCTTCACGTGTCTACCGTGCATTTGAAGGACCGACAAAATTGGTTGCGTTGTATACGTTTACTAAACGGGAGTTCTGAACTTTCATTAAATACGCGATATTATTTCCAAAGTTATATTTTGCACATCACAATATTCTGCTTTCTTCTCATTGTTGCCATGGAAATGACATTATTTTTGAAGTGTGTGTAGCTTCGCGTGTCAACAGTGCATTTGAAGGACCGGCACAATTGGTTGCGTTGTATACGCTTCTAGTGAACGGGAGTTCTGAACTTTCATTACTTACGTGATATTTTATCCAAAGCATGTTCTACACATCACAATTTTCCGCTTTCTTCTTATTGTTGCCATGGAAAATGACATTATTTTCAAAGTGTGTGTAACATCATGTGTCTACGCTACCTTTAAGGGACCAGCACATGTGGTTGCGTTGTATACGCTTCTGGTGAAAGAGGGTTCTGAACTCATACGTGATATTTCAGATATCAGATTCGAGGGGGGGGGGGAGGGGTGTTTATTGCAGTTTTCATCACAAAACAGATCAACATGCATGAATTCTTCCGCCAACAGTAGCGATTATGGATTATGAACATAGGACACAACACTTAGCGAGACCGATATAGTAAAGATACACATAAGTAACAATGGAATTAAAAAATCTTAAAAGGAGAATCAAAGAAATACATAGGCATATTCATAAAGTGATGATTATAATAATAATAGAGAACAAAGTGACGAAATGGGAAAGTAAGACGGAGCAGATGATAGAACTTGCAATCAGTAAAAGATAAGATGATGAGAATGTGTTCCAATTTCGCACATTTTATATTTGTAAAAGAAATGGTTCCACTAAGGGCAACGGGCAATGATTTTTTTTTTTCATATTTCCTCTTTAATTGGGAAAACAAAGGTGTTTTGGTGAAAACTGCAGAGGCACAAATAGATTCAAAGTCCTATTGTGATGTTAACAGGCAGGGCCGTCGGTAAAGGGGGATGTGGGGGTGTGACACCCCCCTCCCCCACCGCTATGGATATCGTCGGTAAAACTGCGCTGTCGTCGGGAAAAATGAGAAGAGGGGGGAAAAAATAAGTAGGGAGGGGAAAGAAGAGAAAAGGAAAAAAAAGGAAAAAGATGAGAAGGAAGAAAGAGAAAAA
Source organism: Heliocidaris tuberculata (assembly GCA_025618425.1). NCBI lineage: Eukaryota > Metazoa > Echinodermata > Echinoidea > Camarodonta > Echinometridae > Heliocidaris > Heliocidaris tuberculata. The sequence continues at coordinate 941,261 of CM046843.1, forward strand.
AAGAAAACGAGAGAAGAAAAAAAAGAAAAAGGAGAAAAGGAAGAGGAAAGAGAGGAAAAGAGAAAAAAAAGAAAAAAGGGAAAAGACGAAAAGGAAGTAAAAGGCAAAATAAAAATTTGACAATGAACAATGGTAAAGAGAAGAAAAGGTCTCGGAGAGAAGAAGAGATGTTCTGACTGAGGTTGTGCTTGTCGGTACAGTGGAGACGTAGAGTTGGGTCAGGCGGGGCTCTCTGTACCGACATCGGTACCTAATTTCTGTACATTTTCACTACAAAAAGTGTCAATTTTTTTAATTTTTTATTATGGATTGTGTCGGGTCAGGCAGGGCTCTCTGCCTGTACAGTGGGCCAGAATGGCTCCAAAGTGCGCCAAAATTCATATTCACTGAGTTTTACTTAAATTTATAACTTAAGTTATGGGTTTAAGGGCATTCAGACCCATAGAATCCAATGATAATATTTTCAAATAACTCTGACGTCATTAGAATACCGATTTCTGATTGGCTGTCAAAATCCAATGAAAAATAATATATTTCTGGCATTACATTGATTTTCATACTTCAGAAAATTGATAATGCAATCTCTATGCTTCTATATCAATAAGTGAAAATGGTGATAACTTAAAGCCCAAGCATACGGTACGTATGACTTAAGAGGGGGGGGGGGGGGGGGGAGCGCCGTACTGGAAAATATTTGTAATAATGAGAAATTTACAATTTATTGTAATGTATGATGTCATTACTTGAAATTTAACTTTAATAATGCATAAACTGATAAAATAATAATATTCAGCTAACTAAAAAATGAAAAAGCGCCCGCCCTCTGTAGCCTTGATAATTTTGCGAAAAGGAAACGTACTTGTATCACTGAGAAGTATATTCTGTAGGTACTATCAAGTTATCAAAATCATAATACTGACTGATAAGGTCCATACTATTTTGAGTCCTTTTGCCCTACTGTTTAGAGGCCTACTGTCAGAAGAGTGAATTATTTCGAAAAGCCTTCGCCTTGAAATATTCACTGAAGCCATTGAGAATTACTCAGAATGTTGGGTCTGTTAAAAAAAAAAAAAAGAGATAACATTTTGAGAGCTTGGTTTTGGTGTTGGACAAATTATAATACAAATCATACTTTCTCCAAAGCCCTATAATTTATTATCTTGCTTACTTCTTATGAGTGTTAATCATGTTTATATGGGACATTGCCGTGTAAAAAAAAAAAAAAAAAAAAAAAAAAAAAAAATTCATGCGCGCCATGTGGCGCCACATGAAGACAGAGAATCCTCTGCAGCGTCTGCGCTGTCCAAAATAAACATATTTTTCCGGGTAACAAATGTGCAAGGAAAATCGGCTCTAACATAAAAAGTGGCAGAAGGTGGCAGCCAAATCTGTCAACTTAAAGCTGCATGAGACATCAGGAAAAATGGTGGTAATAAAATTGAATTGGAAATCCGTGGAAATCTAAACTTTTCATATGGATTTATAAAAAAACACGAATAATCAGTCTATTTTCTACGATAATTACCCTATCATACTCACGAAGATTGCGTTTCTTTCCATTTTTACCCCATTCATAAAGTGAAATGAACTCTCAGGAATATGTGGGAGCAGTTATAGATCGATAACTTAAAAACTACATGTTGAAATAACTTATTTATTTAATTGGTCACAATTTACACTGAAACTCGCAATATGTTGAATTTTGCAGCTTGAAGTAGGAAATATACACCCTTAATGTACATACCGGAGTTAAATATTTTACTGAAACATTCTTCAAAGTATTGTCATTCAAGAGGGCATGACCAAAAATAAAAAAAAAAAACGAATTGCCCAAAATGACTTTTGGTGCACTTTAGTTTCCCCGTGGCCCACTGCGCGACGTCTGTAGCGTACAGTGCCGTGCATGATTTCTGTACATTTTCACTACAAAAAAGTGTCATTTTTTAAAATTATGGATCGTGTCCGGTCAGGCAGGGCTCTCTCTCTGTACCGACGTCTCTACCGTATTGTGCCGTGCATAATTTCTGTACATTTTTAATTACAAAAAAGTGTCAACATTTTTGACGATGGACCGTGTCGGGTCAGGCAAGGCTCTCTGTACCGACGTCTATATCGTACCGTGCCGTGCATAATTTTTGTAATTTTTCACAACAAAAAAGGGGCAAAACTTTTGCTCGCTCGCAATATAATACCATCACGTAATCGGGGAGCAAGATGCTCAAATATCCTCATATTTGGGTAGTTATATAGGCGAATGTAATTTCTGTACATTTTAACAACAAAGTGTCAGTTTTTTTGCTCGCTCGCTTCGGTCGCTCGCAATAACTACCACCTTATAATCGGGTAGCAAGATGCTCATACTTTGTCCTCATATGTCGGCAGTTTTATACCCGAATATGTAATTTCTGTACATTTTTACAACAATAAGTATCAAAATGTTTGCTCGCTTGCTTCGCTAGCTCACAATTAATAACTACCACCCTATAATCGGGTAGCAAGATGCTCAAATGTCCTCATACTGAGTTAGTTTTATAGACGAATATGTATTTTCTTACATTTTCACTACAAAAAAGTGTCAAAATTTTTGCTTCCTCGCTTCGCTCGCTCGCAATATATAACTATCACTTCATAATCGGGCAGCAAGATGCTTAAAATGTCTGAATATTAAAGGTAGTTTTATAGCCGAATATTGTGTACATTTTCACTACAAAAAGTGTCAAAATTTTTGCTCGCTCTCTTTGCTTGCTCGCAGTAAAACAAAAAAGAGCGTCAGCCCTTTGGGAAACTATGCCTTTACGTCTATGGGAAGGGGAGGGGTGGTGAAACTTTATTTAAATACCGTTTTTTTTTTTTTTGTTGTTGTTGTTGTTGTTTTTGATCGTCGGTAATCGGTGGCAATTTTTGTCGGTATCAGTGGCCTCTACAACCCCCCCCCCCCCCCCCCCCCCCCACTGGAAAAGGTCCAGCGATGCCCTTGTCAACAGGGAATAATATCGGTTGATGCATGTTCCTTTATACAGACTTAGGTGGTTCCAGTGAGATTGTATATCCTCTACGTAGCGTAGAGGATAATACAGAATTGCAGAGGCAAATAAAAGCAAAGTCCTATTGTGATGTCAACAGGGAATGATGTCGGTTGTCGGTTGGTGCATTCATGCCTGCATGCAAATTCATACTTTTGCTAGTCTACAGTGATTTGTTTTGTTTTTGTTTTTGTTTTTGTTTTTGTTTAAATATTATGTAACTTTATGTACTCTGTGTTTACAAAAAAGAACAGAATATTGATTTATATCATTGAAGCTCAATAAAAATAGAATACAACATATTCCCTTATACAGACTTATAACATGTAGAAGGATGGTTTCAGTGCGATTGTATATTCTCTGCGTATCGTTCCTATGCAAACATTTCGAATTTTGGTCCACATATTTTGCACAACATGTGGAACTAATTCCCGTAAATGATCACCGATCTTAGAGTTATTTGAAATTTCAACCCTCTCCCATCCCCCTTTCAATATCTTACTCTCTCTCTCTCTCTCTCTTCCCCAATCTCTTTCATTTCAGAAGGCTTTAATAACGCGTTTCCATAGAGTAGCCGGGAAATGGGTTTCGATAAAACATTTCTAATCAGAGCGACGGGTTCAATATTCGAGCTGTCAATAAAAGACGCTATTTTGCTTTCTCCTCTATTAGTAACTACTAGTGCCCCCTTTTTTTATTCCCCCTCCCTCCACCCCCCCCCCCTCTCTCTCTCTCTCTCTCTACTTTCTCTTTCGCTCTCCTTCAGAATTGTTATCATTGATTTTAATTAATCTCCATCACTCAGTGTGGAATTGTTAATTGCCGCTACTTTGCTTCCTCCCCTATTAGTTGATAGCTCCCTCCCCCGCCCCCGCCCCTCTCTCTCTCTCTTTCTGCGAAACTTTTTGTTGAAAACCAACATCTTCCCAGTGGCTTACATGTTTGCATTTTCTTAAATGTTCTCCTGTCAGTCTTTATGCGCCCATTTAAAATGATAAGAAAACAATACACACAAACAAACAACGAAGAAGAGGTAAAAAAAAAATCAAAAGCAGTAACAACTGATTTATAATTTTCATGATATAGCTATTGCATATCGATGCATGTTCGTTAATGTTAGAATAGTACATAGAAGCTAAGATGAATTTAACAAACCGACATGACCGAGGGCATACATAAATAATTGCAAGGCAGAATCGCAAATAAGACACATTATCATTCGCAATTATATATAAACAGGGGCGTCGCTAGTGCGGGGTGTAGGGGGTGTGACACCCCCATTAAAAATTCCGTTGGCAAATGTGCCACCTCTGTCGGTAAAAGAAGGAAGGAAAGGAAAAAGAAAGAGGGAAGAGAAGGGAAAGAGAAAAGGAGAGAGAAAGGAGGAAAAGGAAAAGAAAAAATAAAGAGAAAGGGAAAGAAAAGAAATAAGAAAAGAATGAAAAGAAAAAGAAAGGAAAAGAAAAAACTGGAAGCGCTTGCTCGTTTTTCTCGCTCGCATTTCAAGTACCTTAACCATTGCCGGTGATATTGATAAGTACTATTCTTTTGAAAGAAAACTGGTTTACATCTTACGTGTCTGTCTTATGTTATACTATTCTTCTACTCATAGAATGATAGTAATAATGATAATAATAATAATAATGAATGTTCAGGAGCGCTAAAAACAGAAAGTACCAAAGCGCTTACAAAATTACGGACTTAAAGCAAGAGTAATGTAACTGCAAGGAATCGAGCTGGAAGTTGACCTAAGAAAGTTAAATTATCTGGAAATAACGACCTGTGACCAATAGCCTATCCCTATCATACCCACTATGAGAACGGAAGATGCCGATAAAACGTACGTTACTTAAATCACGAGAATAGAGTAGCTATACACTAGAACCTGTTCTCAGTGTTTATACCTTTTTTTTTTTTTTTTTTGCTCGCCCGCTAGCTCATAAAATCTAGAAATAGGGTTTTGGACTGCAAGCGAGGTGCCAAACAGAGTCATATTCGGCAGATAGTGAGCGAATATTATCATGGAGATCTCTTAGAGGCTTATAGTGTATTTTGATGACGAAACAACGCTTCTACCATGAACTGGAGGTTATATATTTAAAAATATTAAAATTTAAAATTCTATTCTTTTAGTATATGGCTTAAGTGTTAAGGAGAAGCTTTTAAACTCTAAATAGCTTTTATACGAAGATTTCAATAGACTTCCTGTCTCTCGCTATTGTGTCTGACAGTGAATACTGAAAAGAACTCGCCACCCTACTCGCTTTCGGATACAAAGGATCCCCATTGTATTTCAGGACGTAATTTCAGTACCCGCCCCTATGTATAGGTTAATGTAATAATTATTCTTAAAAGCTTCCAAGTACCAATGATAACATGCAACATATAGTTTAGACGTAGTAAACCCTGTGTGGAGAAATGAATGTGATACAAATTTAGCTGATCAAAGACTACAGAGTATAGAAGTAGTGAATTATAGATTCCCAAGTTGTTTATTTCTAAAACATGATTAGGCATAGCACTAAATGGAGGCTGATGTGATGTTTAGTTATGAAAATTAGAAATCCCTAAACGAGCGGGGGGAGGGGGCAGATCTTACTTTAGAAAAAAAAAATGATAAAGTTCAGTTCTGGTCTTGCGATTACGTTGTCAAAGAAACTGCATGTAGTGGGGAAAGGTTTCATACGTAGCATGAGAACTGGTGCACACTCTTTGAAATAACCAAAATAAGAAGAAAGTTATACTTGGCCTTGCTGAAAGTAACATGCACTACACAAAAAAATGAGTTTATGGGACTGCAAACAGAAGGGGGTGGGGTGAATGTTTAGTGTAATCATTTTGAATTTCTATTTTTATCATTCATATTATCATTATCATTGTATCATTATTATCATCATCATTATCATTGATATTGTTATCATTATTATTATAATCATCATTACTATTATTATTATTATTATTATTATTACTATTATTATTATTATTATTATATATTGTTATTATTATTATTATTATTATCATCATCATTATTGTTATTATTATTATTATTATTAATATTATTATTAATATTATTATTATCATCGTCATTACTATTATCATTATTATAATTATTATTATCATTATTATTATCATTAGCATTTTGTCATATTTCGAATTTAGGGACATTTGAAGAACAATCCCTTTTCATGTTTTTATGAAGACATTTATCTTTGATATATTTCTAAACTGGGTGGTTCATAATCTAGCAAAAGGCCCCAAAACATTTCGTTAAACTAGTAAAGATCAACATCTGCGATAATGTTTGAAAATAATTTCTTGTTTGTATGGGGGGGGGGGGGGGGGGGTATTAGTGTTAAAATGCAGCTTAACAGCTGCTGTCGGCAAATTTAAGTCTTACACACCGACGCGTCGGTGTGTAAGACCTAAATTTGTTTGCATTAAATGTTCACATTTAAAATGTGAACATTCAATTCTAATTTGCTATTCATCAAAATAGTTAGTACTTTGAAATAAGAAGCCATCCATGCCATGGAACGCTGGCTAGGATTGCGGCCTAGATTAAAATTCTATTCTTTTAGTATGGCTTAAGTGTTAAGGAGAAGCTTTTAAACTCTAAATAGCTTTTATACGAAGATTTCAATAGACTTCCTGTCTCTCGCTATTGTGTCTGACAGTGAATACTGAAAAGAACTCGCCACCCTACTAGCTTTCGGATACAAAGGATCCCCATTGTATTTCAGGACGTAATTTCAGTACCCGCCCCTATGTATAGGTTAATGTAATAATTATTCTTAAAAGCTTCCAAGTATCAATGATAACATGCAACATATAGTTTAGACGTAGCAATTCCTGTGTGGAGAAATGAATATGATAAAAATTTAGCTGATCAAAGACTACAGAGTATAGAAGTAGTGAATTATAAATTCCCAAGTTATAGATTACTGTTATCATTATCATTATCATCATCATTTATTTTTCATATTCCGAATTCAGGGACATTTGAAGAACAATCCCCTTTTCATATTTTAGGAAGACATTTACCTTAGATATTCTTCTAAACTGACGAGGGGCGAATGAGAATGCTCAAATATTATTTTTCACCATGACCAGAAATCAACTTTCTCTTAAATAGAGAGTGATAGATCACGAGTACAATACGACCAAAGTTCTCACTCTATCCTTTTGATTTTCATCATCGTAAACTATGATCGTAAACATCTGTTTCAAAAACGCATGTACACAGCTAGTTCAAATATATCGTAAAAAGATTCGGCAGGGGTGGGGGTATGGGTAACTAACAGTACAAAACCGTCCAGCATAATAAATAACTTTTCCGGACAACACTGAACAGTAACGATTATGGATATGGGACACACATTAGACATAAAGCCTCTAACATGGGCCGCGGGCCGCGAAACCTGGAGGGATGGGGGGGGGGGGGGGGGGCTGCAGCTCCCCCCCCCCACACACACACACGCTCTCTTTTTGAGTAGACGCATAAAAAAAAAAATGACCTCTAATTTTCAAGGAAGAAATAATTTCTAGCATTTGATAGAATTGACGAAATTAATATAAAAGACTGTTATTGTAGTAAGAATTCCTGTAAAATGCAGATAAAATGCTAAAGATATAATTTGAATGTCCCAATAATTCCGATTTATGTATCAAGATCTCTCACCCATGTCTATTTATAACATGTTTCCGGTTAGTATAAACTGGCAATACATCCCCGCCTCTTTAATGCAGTTAATGCATACTCTATAGGCCTAATGAAGCATGGATATTATAAACAAAGTGTAGAAGTAACTGACTTTTTTTTTCCATTCTCACTTTTCAGAAATAAGAATGACCCCCCTTTCCTTCTGATAAGTGCATCTTTACCAGTGGCCATATCCTCTATTCAAATCTGAGAGGTGCCCGTTCTAATTCGACAAGTGCCCCTTCCGCCTTCTGTTTAATGACATCTCTGATGAGTGCCCCTTTACACCTCTGATAGGTTTTCTTAAATCATTTTGAAATGAGCTCTTTTTCTTCCTAAGAAGTACAATTCCTTCTGATAAGAGCCCCTCCTCCTTTACAAACAAACAAACAAAAAAACCTCCTTCCCATTCTCATAAGTGGCAATATTCATGTGCGACAAATACCACGTTTCATTCTCTGATAATTGCTTTTTTTAATATGACATACTCCTGCTCATTCTCTTTTTTGATAAGTGCCATTGTCGTCCTTTCTCCATAATTTTTGCCCCTAATTCATAGCGATTTAGAGCAACTCTGCTTGAATTTCGTCAAGGCTTGCTCGCTACGCTCGCTCGCATGGTATTTGTTGGTTTGGTTGGTTTTATTTCTGCTTTCAAATAAATACAAATTCAAACTCAAATTCAAAAACTTCAAACAATAACAAATACAGTGAGTGATTTTTTTTTAACAAAAGTAATTACATGACTAAAAGAATCATGTAACAATAATATTATAGAATAAAAGGTCTTTTCAGTCTCTCATGCCGAAACTATGTTTAAACACCTCTCAGAACTTTTTTTTCTCTTTATAATTTGCTGTTGATCATGTGGAACTAATTCCCGTGAATGAACACTGATCTCATAGAGTTCTTTGAAATCGTACTTAGAAGCTAAGATGAATTTAACGAATCAACATGACCGAGAGCACACATAAATAATTGCAAGGCAGAATCGCAAATAAGACACATTATCAATCGCATTTATATATAAACAGGGGCGTCGCTAGCGAGGGGGGGGGGGGGGGGGGGTGGGGGTGTGACACCCCAGTGAAATTTTTCGTCGGCAAATACGCCACCTTGTCCGCAAAAGAAGGAAGGAAAGGAAAAAGAAAGAAGGAAGGGAAGGGAAAAAAGAAAAGGAAGAGAAAGGAGGAAAAAAGAAGAGAAAAAGAAGAGAAATGAAAGAAAGGGAAAGAAAAAGAAGCAAGAAGGAAGAAAAAAAAACATAGAAGCGCTCGCTCACTTCTCTCGCTCACATTTTTAATATCTTAACCATTGCCGATTATATTGGAAATTACTCTTCTTTTGGAAGAAATTGTTTTCCATCATATGTGCCTATAATGTTATACTATTCTTTTTCTAATAGATTGTTAGTACTATAACTGCAAGGAATCGGGCGGGAAGTTGACTTTAAAAAGATTTTTTTTTGGAGATAACAACTTGTGACCAATAGCATATTCCTATCATACCCACTATGAGAACGGAAGATGCCGATAAAACGTGCGTTACTAAAATCATGAGAATAGGGTAACTATACACTAGAACCTGTTCTCAGTGTATATACAAAATTCTTTTTTTCTCTCTCTCTCCTGCCCGGTCGCTACGCTCGCTCAACAGATCTGGAAACAGAAGGGTTTCGGACGGTAAGCGAGGTGCCCAAACAGAGTCATATTCGGCAGATGGTGATCAAATTATCATGGAGATCTCTTAAAGGCTTATAGTGTATTTTGATGACGAAATAACGCTTCTACCATAAAAACGAATGTGTATTTTTCCTCGCTCCCTGCTTTCGCTCGTATAATATTTAGATACAGGATGGTTTAGGATAGCAAACAAATTCGGCGAGTGAGATGACCGAATATAATTATACATATGTTTCTAAATATCTTATCGGCCTATAACAGTATTCTAATAACGAAATAATACTTCTATCGTTAAAAGAGCGCGTTTGTGCAGGCTTGCTTTGCTCGCTCGTAATATTTAGAAGCAGAGTTGTTTGGGACAGCAAACAATTGGACTAGGGAAGAAACCAAATATATCGTTTAGATATCTTATCCTATGTATTTTGATGACAAAATAACACTTTTTAATATAACGAGAAGCGGTTATTTTTGCCCAGCTCGGTTCGCTCGCTAGCAAAATTTAAAAACAGGGTGGTTCATAATCCGTAATCTAGCAAGAGGCTCCTACGTTAAACTAATAAATATCAACATCTGCGATATTGTTTGAAAATAATTCTTTCTTGTGTGTATGGGGGGTGGTATTAGTCTTAAAATGCAGCATAACAGCTGCTGTCGGCAGATATAGGTCTAACACACCCACGCCCTGTATATAAATGTGAACATTCAATTCTAATTTGATATTAATCAAAATATTTAGTTCTTTGCAATGATAAGCTTTCCATGGAACGCTGGCAAGGATTCCGCCCTGGATTAAAATTCTATTCTTTTTTGTATGGCTAAGTGTCAAGGAGGAGCTTTTATAAAATAAATAGCTTTTATACGAAGATTTCAATAGACTTCCTGTCTCTCGCTTTTGTGTCTGACAGTGAATACTGGGTCTGAAAAGAACTCGCCACCCTACTCACTTTCGGATACAAAGGATCCCTATTGTATTTCAGGACGTAATCTTTAACCCGCCCCTGTGCATAGGTTAATGTAATAATGATTCTTAAAAGCTTCCAGGTATCAATTTTACAGGCAACATATAGTTTAGACGTAGTAAACCCTGTGTGGAGAAATGAATATGATACAAGTTTAGCTGGATTAAAAAAAACAAACAAACTACAGAGTAAAGAGTAAAGAATGGATTCATAAGTTTTTCATTTTTTAAACATGATTAGGCATAGCACTAAATGGATGCCGATGCCATGTTAGTCATGAGTATTAGAAATTCCTAAACGAGCGCGATTGAAGGGGGAGGGGGCAGAGCTTAATTTAGAAAAAAAAAGTAATAAAGTTCACTTCTGGTCATGCAATTACGTTTTCAAAGAAACTGCATGTAGTAGCGAAAGGTTTAATATACTTAGCATAACATGAGAACTGGTGCACACTCTTTGAAATAGCCAAAATAAGAAAAAAGTTATACTTGGCCTTGTTGAAAGTCACATGCACTACACACAAAAATGGGTTTATGGGACTACAAACAGAAGGGACATGAGTGTTTGCTGCAAGCATTTCAGATTATCATTGTTATCATTGGTATCGTCATTATTATCTTTATTATTATTGTTGTTTTTAGTCGTCAGTAGTAGCAATAGTAGTAATAGCAATAGTATATAGTAGTATGATTATCATTATCATTATCGCCCTTAACATTATTATTATTATTATTATTATTATTATTATTATTATTATTATTATTATTATTATTATTATTATTATTATTATTATCAATATTTATTATTATTATTATTATTATCATCATCATCACCATTATCATCATCATCATCATCATCATATCATATCATTACTTTCATTATCATCATTATCATTTGTATTAGTATAAGTGTTGTTATTATTTCTATTATCATCATCAGCATCATCATCATTTTGTCACATTTCGAATTCAGGAGCATTTGAAGAACAATCCTTTTCAGGAAGATATTTATCGTTGATATTCTTCTAAACTGACAAGGAAAGAATGAGAGCGCTCAAATACCATTTTACACCATGACTGAAAATCAATTGCCTCTTTAATAGACAGTGATAGATCACGAGTACAAAATGCGAGCAAAGTTCTCTATCCTTTCGATTTTCCTTATCTTAAACATTACGTACACAACTGCTTCAAATGTGTACATCAGATTCGAGGGGAATAGAAGGGGGATGTATTGCAGTTTTCAGCACAAAACAGATCAACATGAGGCATGAATTCTTCCGCCAACATTAACGATTATGGATTATGAACGTGGGACGCACATTAAAAATACAGGCAACACTTGGTGAGACCGACATAGTAAAGGTATACATGTACATAAGTAACAATGGAATTAAAGATTTTAAAAAGGAGAATCAAACAAATATAGGCAAATTTATTAAGGGATGATTATAATAATAAGAGGGAACAAAGTGACGAAATGGGAAAGTAAGACGGAGAAGATGATACAACGTGTTATCAGTAAAAGATAAGATGATGAGAAGGTGTTCCAATTTCGCACATTATGAATTTGGAGAAAAAAAAAATGGTTCCACTTAAGAGCAACGGGCAATGATTTTTTTCCATATTTCCTCTTTAATTAGGAAGACAAGGTGCAGAGGCACAAATAAAAGCAAAGTTCTGTTGTGATGTCAATATCGGTTGATGCATGTTCCTTTATACAGACTTAGATGGTTCCAGTGCGATTGTATATCCTCTACGTAGCGTAGAGGATAATAGAATTGTAGAGGCAAATAAAAGCAAAGTTCTTTTGTGATGTCAATAGGGAATGATATAGGTTGTCAGTTGGCGCATTCATGTCTGCAGGCAAATTCATGCTTTTGCTATTCTACTGCGATTTGTTTACTTATATTATGTAACTTTATGTACCAGGAGTGTCGATCCTGTGGGGGGGGGGGGGCAGGGGGCAGTTGCCCCCCCCCAAGAAAATATGGGGGGCAAACATATCGCTTTGCCTCCCCCCTCCCATAATTCCGGAAATGTAAAAAAAAAAAAAAAAAGGTTAAGGCCCGGCCACACCACCAGAAGTTTGCTGGAGCGTTCCTGGAGCGGTGAAAAAAATTCATCACCGCCGGTAACCGTTCACCATCGTTTAACAGAAGTTGGCCCCCGTTAAGGCAACGCCGTATACGCTCGGCCACCGCTGATGGTCCCTCCTACCGCTCCGAAAGTTTTGAGCTGCACAAAATATTGCGAGCGGTGAGGAGCGGGCAAATTTTCCGCTCCGGCAAAGTTTACCACCGCTCCAACAACGCCCAGTCAAAGTTTGGCACCGCTAGACGCAAGTTCGTGGACGCTTGGGTCCGCTAGGCCAACGCAGAAATCTTGAACGCTGGACCACCGCTGCTTCGCCAGCTTTGCCCGGGCGGTGATTAAACGTTGCACAAACTTTGGTGGAGCGGTTGTAAGCGTTTTACGAGCGGACACGGGATTGCTGGAACGGTGTCGGGCGTTGAAGCAGCGATCCATTGCGGTGATGAACTTTGGTTTGGCGTTGGTATGGAGGTGTCGGAGCTAAACCAACGCTCGCTACCGCTCGCTACCGTTAAACCAACGCTAAAGCACGCCGGCTCCAGCGCAGCACCGCTAAGGCAACGCCACGTGTTTTCGATTTTTTCCCATTTTGTGCGCGGTGACGAGTGTTGTCGAAATTCGGCCCCTCTCCCTACCGTTCAAGGAACGCTCCAACAAAGTTCGGGCGGTGTGACCGGGCCTTAAATGATGCAAAAATCGGGAAATGAAACCTTCCCTTCCAAACAAGGAAATACAAAGGGTATACCCTTTGTAATATATTACACGATTATTCTTCAATTTCGCCGCGCGCTCTGCGCGCAAATTCTCTTACTAGTATTTTCCCTGCTTCATGAAAAACTGTGGAGACTGATGCCTTTTTTAAGTACCCAAATGTAATAAAAAGCGCCCTTTTTTCCTTTCTAATAAGTACCCTTTCCCCTTTTGATAAGTGCCCTTTTATCTCCTCCTGATCAGTGCCCCCTTTTCATATCTGATATTTGCCTCCCCAATTCTTTAATATGTCAAAGTTTTCTCTTCTCATAAGTGCCCCCTTTCACCTCTTATAAGTGCCTTTTTCCCTCTTCTGATAAATGCATCCTTTTACATAATTATATTTCCCACTGTTTCTTCCTAAGAGAACCACATCTAGCTTCAAAGAATCGGCGTGGCTTCATGTACCCATAATACTACAACTACATTGTAAGGCAGTGGGGCCGGGGGCAAGAGGGGCAGAATGCCTATCACCCCCCCCCCCTCCCCCACGCAAAGGACTGCACATTCCGCTTGCTCGCTCCTATACTGAAATTAAGCAGATCGCATAAAGTGTGTTGATTTGTTATTGATGTAATCCTAAATCATTCGACATTCCCCAAATTAATTTTCCGTTACCATTTTAATAGACCAGTTCGGAGTTAGCTTGGGTACAAATGACCCCCCAAAATCCACATATCTTTTGCACATAGAGACATCCTACTTTGTGCCTTTTAGAATAGTCACTGCCCAAAAGGGTGAAGGTGATTCATGAATACCTTTTGTCAGCCCACTGTAGAAGAATACTTCCAGCTGTGTATCAAAGAATGTCCCTCTGATAAATACATAAATAATGATTACATGACTATCATGAGCATGTATCCAGCACCCGTCTCAGTGGGTTTTACAATTTGGTACAAATGACCTTTATCTGCTCATGCTCAGATTGTATCTACGAACTGGCTTATTACATCGCTGTAATTAAAGCACAAGCAAAGGACTTCAGCACTAGAAAAAAGAAAAAGTCTGAAAATTTTTGCTCACATCGTTTCGCTCGCTCGCACATGAATTATTAGATGATCACACGCAACTGCTAATTGGAGAAGCGGAAGAAGTGTGTCATTGAGAACCACAATGAAAATGAAGAAGATGATGCTAAATTGGGTCTATAACGCAGGGTAATACCAATGTCACAAAATGGTCCTTTTTTCGCTTTATATTCACCCCTTGTATTTGCCCCCTTTCCCCCCGAAATGCCCTTTATTTCTGCCCCCCCCCCCCATTTTTAAAGACTCTCCGCCCCCCCCCCCCGGTGTGGAGAAGCTGGTAGTTAAGAGGCGTTCAAAAATTATGTGCGAAATGAACATCGTTACGTTAGGCTGTCTTGCTCCCCCCCCCCCATCCTAAAAATGGATCGACGCCCCTGTTATGTACTCTATGTTTACAAAAAAGAACAGAATATTATTTCATATCAATGAAGCTCAATAAACAAGAACACAACATATTTTAACATGTTAAAACAAGGATGGTTTCAGTGCGAATGCCTATCCTCTGCGTATCATTATATGCAAACAACATGAACAATTCAAATTTAGTCCAACTTATTTGCACTGCACGTGGGACTAATTCCCGTGAATGATCACTGATCTTTAATAGAGTTCTTTGAAATTCAACCATCTCCCATACCACCTTTCAATATCTTACTCTCTTTATCTCCCCCCCCCCCCTCTCTCTCTCTCTCTCTCTTTCTCTTTTCCCCATCTCTTTCATTTCAGAAGGCTTTGAAAACGCGTTTCCACAGGTTTTAGATAAAACATTTCTAATTGGAGCGACGGGCCCGATATTCAAGCTGTTAGTAAAAGACGCTATTTTGCTTTCTCGTCTGTTAGTCACTAGTGCCCCCTTTTAATTCCCCTGCCTCCCCCCCCCCCCCCTCTCTCTTTACTTTCTCTTTTGGTCTTCTTCAGAATTAAAATCTTTGATTTTAATTAATCTCCACTACTCAGTGTACTTTGCTTCCTCCAGTATTAGTGGACAGAGCTCTCCCCCTCCCTCTCTCTCACTTTTTTTTTTCTCTCTCTCTCTCTTTCTCTTTCGGTGGAACTTTTTATTAAAAACAAACATCTTCCCAGTGGTTTACTGTTTGCATTTCCTTAAATGTTCTCCTCTCAGTCTTTATGTTAGTCATGTATATTTAAAAGTAGTGACCATTTAAATGATAAGAAAACAATTCACACAAATCAAGAGCAGTAACGATTGACGTATAATTTTCATGTTATAGTTATTGCATATCGATGCATTTTCGTTAACATGAGAATATTACTTAGAAGCTAGATGAATTTAACAAAACGACATGACCGACGGCACACATAAATAATTGCAAGGCAAAATCGCAAACAAGACACATTATCAATCGCATTTATATATAAACAGGGGCGGTCGCCAGCGGGGGTGTGGGGGTGTGACACCCCCATTAAAAATTTCCGTCGGCAAATGCACCACCTCTGTCCACAAAAGAAGGAAGGGAAGGAAAAAGAAAGAGGGAAGAGAAGGGAAAGGAGAAAGAGAAAGAGAAAGGAGGAAAAAGAAAGGAAAAAAGAAGAGAGAGGGAAAAGGGAAAGAAAAGGAAAGAAATTGAAGAAAAAAACTGGAAGCGCTCGCTTGCATCTCTCGCTCGCATTTTAAGTTTCTTAACCACTGCTGGTTATATTGATAATTACTATTCTATTTAAAGAAAACTGGTTATCTTATGTTTCTGTCTAACTTTAAACTATTCCTCTACTCTTTGAACGTTAGTAATATAACTGTCAGGAAACGAGCGGAAGGTGACCTAAAAATGATTAATTTTCTGGAGATAAACATCTGTGACCAATAGCCGATTCCTATCATACCGACTATGAGAACGGAAGATGCCGATAAAACGTACGTTACTTAAATCATGAGAATAGAGTAACTTTACACTAGAACCTGTTCTCAGTGTATATACAAAATTCTTTTTTTTTTCTTCGCCTGCATGCTCGATACTCTCGCTCGAAAGATCTAGAAACAGAAGGGTTCGGACGGTAAGCGAGGTGCCAAAACTGAGTCATATTCGGCAGATAGTGGTGTATTTTGATGACGAAATAACACTTCTACAATGAAAAGGAGTGTATATCTTTCCTCGCTCGCTGCTTCCGCTCGTATAATATTTAGATACAGGATGGTTTCGGAAAGCAAACAAATTCGGCGAGTGAGATGACCGAATATTCATGTATGCATATTTTTTCTCAATATCTTATAGGCCTATAGTTTATTCTGATGACAATAATACTACTATAAATGAGCGCGTTTTTCCTCGATCGCTTCGCTTGCTCGCAAAATTTAAAAACAGGGTGGTTCATAATCTAGCAAGAGGCCCCTAAACATTCCATTAAACTAATAAATATCAACATCTGCAATATTGCTTGAAAATAATTTCTTGTGCGCAAGAAATATTTTTAAAAAATAGAAAATAATTTCTTGGGAGGAGTTTTTATTGGAATTAAAATGCAGCATAAACAGCTGCCGGCAAATTTAGGTCTTTCACCCCGACGCCCCTGCATATAAATGTGTCGAACATTCAGTTCCAAACTGATATTCATCAAAATTTTTAGTACTTTGCAATGATAAGCTTTCCATGGATTCCGCCCTAGATTAAAATTCCATTCTTTGAGTATGGCTTAAGTGTTAAGGAGGAACTTTTAAACTCTAAATAGCCTTTATACGAAGATTTCAATAGACTTCCTCTCTCTCTCGCTATTGTGTGAAAAGAACTTGCCACCCTACTTGCTTTCGGATACAAAGGATCCCCATTGTATTTCAGGACGTAATCTTTAGTACCCGCCCCTGTGTATAGGTTAATGTAATAATGATTCTTAGTCATACTTAGTATGACCTAAGCATTATGTAAGCTAACCCACATCTAAAGTATAGACTATTAGCATACTTGAAAATAACTAATCGTTGCACTTTTCATTACTGTAGCCTCATTTTTGCCTTATCATAATGTTAATTGAATTTACCAAATCAACACAAAAATACCGGTCATATCACCCCTATAGCCATTCGATCACTGACACCCCCACCCTATGCCTGAGTGACCTAGGCCAAATCTCTTTGTTCGAAAATCCAAGAGACATAATTCGAGGATTGGTAAGACGGCATCTTTGAAAAGGTGGGAAAAGTGCCAAGTGTCCGCTTGGCGGGATGGTATTTTTAATGATTTTTGCGTGATGAGCAATATGATTTCCTTTTCTTATTTTACGTAACTACAGTTTTTAAAAATACAATGTATTTTTACAAAGAAAAAACAATTGTTAGAATTTTAAAAATAATATTTGTGGCAAAAATAGTCAGTTTTGACTAATTGCCAAATAAAAACAAATAAGAACAACATCAACAACTTAAAAGCTTCCAAGTATCAATGATTACATGCAGCAGACGCGCCCGAAGCAGTTTGGGATTGGGGGGGGGGGGGGGGGGTGGGGGCAAACATTCAAGGGGACTCACCCAGGCACCTGGGTTATCAGATTTTCGCGGTCTTCTTTTCCTTAAAAATTCTCTGACAAACACATTAAAAAAAAAAAAAAAAGGTATCAACTTTTTTTTCGGTCTACTTTTTTCCCCCCGCCTCCTGCGCCTATGACATGCAGCAATAGATTATGACGTAGTAAACCCTGTGTGGAGAAATGAATGTGATAAAAATTTAACTGCT
>CM046843.1:959673-1164673 GCA_025618425.1 Heliocidaris tuberculata
GCTCGGCCATTTGCGATGCTTCAAATTCAAGTCAGTGGCAACTCACTCGTGGTAATGAATGTACCTGATAAGGTCGCTCCCATGTCCTTTTCAACATGAACCTGCCGGGGGGGGGGGCATAACCTTTACCAGAAGACACGAGACCCGTCCGAAGGTACTTGTTTTTGATGCCGTTATGGGATAGAGGGTCTGGCTACACACACACAGAGGAATGTTAATTCTTGGCCAACCTGCGCACTCTTTGTCAGAAAATCATGGAGAAAGGGTCACTCTATGAAATGTCGAAAGGAGTTTTCCTCACCAACCAGCCTAATTTGAAATATATAAAATAAATTTCAAAGGGCGCAGGAGCGTCACCAGAGGGGGCAGTGACTTCTCATTTTCCTTAAATCTCTCTTTGCAAATTTAGAAGATTGAAAATACAAAAGCTCCCTACAGTGCGAAGGAACTTCGATATCTTATTTAAAGGGGTAAAGGGGAGGGGCAAGTTACCCCCTTGAAAATTCTAGAAATAATAGGAACTTTCAGTAAAGTGAGGAAATTATATCGTTATAGTGAATAATCATCCCAGTTAGTCTTTTTAAAAGTTTGAATAAGCTATAGTTATGCAGGGGCCGCGAAGCATTTTTGAAAGTGGTGGGGGGGGGCTGATTTAATTGATTTCACTTGAATAATGACAATCTCGCACCTTTTTCGGGGAATTTATGAAACGTGTCTACTCAAACAAATGTGGGAGGGGGGCTGCAGCCCCCCGGCCCCCCCCCCCTTGGTTCCATGTTATGGAATACACTCCTCCAACACTCCTGTGCAGGCTGTGCTCCACTTCATTGCAACGGAAGCCACCAAGGGCCGCCTCCGGTCCCCCCCCCCCCCCGCTCTACATCTTTCTATAACCCCTTCTTCCCACATCCATTCCGAATGTATAAATGGCATTGTCTTATCCTCTGATTTTTTTTTTAAAGACCCTCTCGTATGATGACACACATCAGGGATTTCAAAACTATAATTTTCAGGGTTGCAGGAGAACCCCCTTCCACATCCACACCTAGGTGTATATGCAGTTTCATACTATCAGTTTTCTTTCCAAACTAGTAAAATTCGTGCATCGTTTACCTCTCTTGGGTAATAATAATAAATGACATTGTAAAGCGCAATGAAGTATTCACGGAATACGAAATATAATTGAACATAATTGTATTATTATTATGTTGTTATTATTATATATTAATACTATTATTACTATTATTATTATTATTATTATTATTATTATTATTTTATCGTTATTATTATTGTTATTTTTATTATTTATTATTATATTATTATTAATATCATTATTATTATTATTATTATCATTATTATATTATTATTATTAATTATTATTATTATTATTATTATTATTATTATTATCATTACATTATTATTATTATTATCATTATCATTATTATTATTTCTAATCTCAAAAAATTCATGGGAGGTGAGAGATGAATCTAAGACAAGGACAATTACCCCGCCGGAGGGTTACCCCCCACAGCACAATTAGCCCTCGGTATCACAACGACAGCCTCCCTCCTCTCCACCTCCAATACCCCCACATTTTCAAGTAGATTCAGCCTATTTTTGTCTAATAAGTGACGGTTTTGTTCATAAGTACCCTCCCTCCTTTCCCCTTCTTATAAATGCCCCTTATCACTTCCAGTGAGCTGTGCCCACTCATCCTCTTTTAATAATGCCCCCATCCTGCCACTGTGCAATTTAAAATCCCAGTGCCGTCACTGAACACTGAATTTCAAACTGAAAAGTGAAAATTCAGATAAATTTATACAGTTTTCTTTCAGTCTACATGCGAGGCCATGATTTTGTGGGACAGAGGCTCGATCTCTTCTATGTAGGGGAGAAGGAGGATCGATGCTGATGATGATGATTTAAACATAATATGTACATTATCATGGCGGCCGGGGTTCGGCAAGGGGCTCGATGGGCCCTGTGCCGAGTTCCGAAATCAAGAAAAGTGTTCTTGCTGTGACAAAATAAAATCTTCTGAGTGAACAAATGCCCCTCCTGTCAATTGCCAATCCTGTGATAAAATTGTCCTTTAATTTATCTGATTTAGACTGCTTCATGGAGAAAAAATGATCTCTCTTAATTTGTAAATAGGCATACAATTGTTTGCGTGTGTTCTTGTTCCATCCCAGCAACAGTCACACCCCCCGCCCCCACCCCCTCCCCTGTATAACGTACGAACATTCAGTCTTAAAAACATAATTGTTTTTAATGAATACATTGAATTTATCAACAGTCTTTTCACTAACGCCTTTGCGATTAGAATATTCATTAGGCCTGTGTGACATTGACAGCCGATACACCCCCCCCCCCCGGCCTTAGTATAGGCCCTATGACGAAATTTAGTGGAATCTAGCTCTGCCTCCACATGGATTACAAATCTTCTATGATTTTTCAAAGTTCAAGTATATAATGCCAAGGAGTGTAACAACCGATGAAGAAGATTTTTTTTCTTTAATAGACCAGTTTCGGAGTTAGCTTGGGTACAAATGACCCCCCATTAGATCCACATATCTTTTGCACATAGAGACATCCTACTTTGTGCCTTTTAGAATAGTCACTGCCCAAAAGGGTGAAGGTGATTCATGAATACCTTTTGTCAGCCCACTGTAGAAGAATACTCTCCAGCTGTGTATCAAAGAATGTCCCTCTGATAAATACATAAATAATGATTACATGACTATCATGAGCATGTATCCAGTACCCGTCTCAGTGGGTTTTACAATTTGGGTACAAATGACCTTTATCTGCTCATGCTCAGATTGTATCTATACGAACTGGCTTATTGTTAAGAAAACAAACCGTTTGTTTTATCATTTACTCATTATTATTTTACACTACTTTTTCTTCTTCTTCTTCTTCTTCTTCTTCTTTCTTCTTCTTCTTCTTCTTCTTTTTTGTTTCTTTTTTTTTTTTTTTTGGGGGGGGGGGGAGGGGGTTCACATTTTTTTCCCCCGGGAGGGGGGAGGAGGACGAGGATGTCTCGTTTCAATTATTATAGCAGATAACTCCTTGGTTATAGCATGGGAATGTATTAATGTAACTAGGATTCCCTGGTTATAGCAAGGATAGGCAAGCCATCTCCCCATTCATGTATTAGTACCCCTTATGCACTGGATATTAGCTGGTTAATCCTTGGGTAAACAGGCGGCCTTCCAGTGGTCATGACAACGAGTCCACAGAGGTCATGACCCTTAATTGCACAACAGATGGAGGATAAGAGCGTGATGAATAGTGTCCATGTAGTAGAAGTTTGCATACTTTGTATGCACTATATAGCTTTGACTATATATAGTAAACATGAGCTGTACATGTGGGGAGTTCTCCTAATCTAAATCATCAACTTGTTTCTCTTTCCTCCACTCATTACATGGTATTTATGAATATACTTTATACATTAATTTCATTATGGCAAATTTTTATGGCGATAATGAAAGCAATATTAATAATAATATAGTAATAATAATAATAATAATAATAATAATAATAATAACAATAATAATAATAATAATGATAATAATGATGATGATAATTATGATAGTAACAATCATGATAATGAAATAAAAATGAGTAGTAGTAGTAGTAGTAGTAGTAGTAGTAATGACAATAATAAACCAACTCCGCACGGTTTATACTTTACTTTGATTTTTTTTGTTAATTTGCTAAAAAGAGTGTAGGCCTACTACTACTACTCTAAAAATTTATAGGACGAATTAATAATCAGTCACAAACAGAAATATATTAAACACCCTGAGCCCCTGCCAAGCCCTATACTTCCCTTATTGAACAATATTATTAACGTACATGGTTTGCTTTATTGACAAAAAAAAAAAAAAAAAAAAAAAAAAAAATCCTGGAAATAGACTAACTCTTAGCTGACGTCACGTAACGACCAGAGCACACGTAATTTTATAGACGTCACGTAATGACTAGTCAAGGTACACGTTCCCTAAATGACAAAGCACACGTTACAGTAACTGACGCTTCTGAACCCTTTGGCCACCTATGGCCGGAGGGGTCAGGAACGTCTGTAAAAGTAAAGTACACGTACCCTTAAACACACGTGACGTGATGACCAAAAACAGTACACGTACTGAATACTGGCTTCTGATTGGTCAATATAGGTACGTGTATCGAAAATCAAGTACGCGTGGTGAGTAGACGTAAGTAGACCCCGATGGCTTGCCATACAAACGCGCATAAAGTGCTACACGCACCGAGAGTCCTCCTCTACACTCAGTAATGTAACCCCGGTAGCTCCACTGCCTTACATTGTAGTTGTAGTGCTACCTGTAACTACATAAAGCTGCGCTGATTCTTTGAAGCTAGATATAGCTCTTTTTGTGAGAAACAGCGGGAAATATAGGTATAAAGGGATACTTATTAGAAGAGCAAAGGGCCTTAACAGAGATGGAAAGGGGCACTACTCAGAAGAGGAAAAGGAGCACTCATCAGAAGAGAAGAGAGGGCACTTATTTGATTTGAAAATGGGCATTTATTAGAGTGGAAAATGGGCAATTATTTAAAGGGGAAAAGGTGACCAGGCACCCCAAAAACACCAAAAAGTCGCCAGATATGAATTTTTAGTTAAGGTCTGATTTTTGAAAGAGGAGATTCTCAGCTTTAAAATGATATATAACTTATTAGAATTCGATGTTCCTAACTCACTGTACAAAGAGTAGAATGCACTGTCCCGTAGAATGTTACTTCTGAGAAATAACGGTTTAAAGTTTTTTAGTCTATTGAAGCACTCTGACTTGCAAGGTCTTGTGCTAAGGTGACAAAATGAGGATTTAAACTCTCTATAAATTTCTATGAAGGGGATTATCAGATTGTCAATACTTTCCTTAATATAATGTTTACATAGTGTAATGAAGTACGGTATGTTTTACATGATGCCTTTTTTTCAGTGTGAACTATTTCAATACTTTTCTTAACAAAAGAAATTAAAGAAACAACAAAAAAAAAGGTTCGTCAAGCGTGCAACAAATACATGTATGTCGACATGCGTAATGAATAAACGTTTACTGCCAACCGGTCTATGCGTATATAGGGCTATCAACTAAATCAAGAGAATGCAAGCAGTTTCTTGCTTGTAGTGAATTTGTGCCATAAGAATTTTGATGAAAATCCATGCTGCAACAGATCATGAATAGATCAATATCTATACATTATGCAACTTCTGCAGCAAAGGTTTTTTTTTTAGTAGTGAATGAAGAAATGAAACATTAATAAGTAATAAAGCAATACATTTCGTGAAAACACGTGAAAAAAAAATTGAAATGAATTTTCCATTTTGTCATGACTTGCATGCTTGGAAACGATTAATTGTTAAAAATACCAAGAACTTTCAAATAGTACAGAGAGAGAGAGAGGAGGGAGGGAGGAAAATGAGGGAGAAAGAAAGGAGACGATGATAGAGAGAGGAGAGAGAGAAAAAAAAAAAACCTTGGAGAGGGAGGGGATGTACAATAACTTGTAATTCTTTGTTGTAGGGAAACAACAAGTTAGTACTGCATGATGATAATTGAGCAGGCCTACAGCTGAGCAAAAACAATATAAAATTACATTAAAGAAAATGAAATAAAAAAGGACATGGACATAAAAACCTTTCAAAGGGGGACCCCCCCCCCCTAACTAAAAAAAACACACACACACAAAAAAAAGATGTGGGGGAATATTGCATGCCGTCGAACTTCGCAATTCTCTGAAAAGAACCCCCCACAAAAAAAATATTAATAATAAATAAAATAAAGAAACATATAAATAAATAAATTTAAAAAAATAATAATAATGAATTAATTGATAAAAAGGAAGTAATAAAAATTTAAAAAAAATAAAAATAAAAAGAAGGGGGGGGAGGCGTCTCAAACCTATTTCTTTCTTTTTTCACATATTTTCATGTAAATAATGTTTTCAATGAATGTCAGACGGCACTCATTGTACTGAATCGCTCAATATCTACTTTGTAAAGCCTTGAAAATGCTGCCATAATTTCTAATGCGGCTGGAAAATCGTGCCCAATAATATTCGACACAAAGTTGTTTAAAAAAAAATATCACTACAAACCAAAATATAGTTATCTCACTACCCCCCCCCCCCTCCCCCCCTCACCCCGCCTCCAACCCCTCCTCTCTTGATATGGAATTGAATCGTACGAAATTCACGTTTATCTTGCGCTATCCAAAATAGCGTCATGTGCGCTCGAGCGGGGCAATAGCTGAGGTGTGTGTTCGATGCATTCAAAGTGCATAATACTGAACCGGCGCGCGCGCAATATAGACCGCTTAGATACTTAAAAAATAATTCGCCATAGAATGTGCAATTCGTCGTGAGTTTCGTCGTGAATATCTTTGCCAATTTTCACGAAGAAAATAATGTGCGAAGCCGTAAATTAAGAATTAGTGATATATTCACGACGAAATTCACGACTTGATGCCAATATCAGCAAACATAATTTATTCGTGACTCGTCGTGAATTTCGTCGTGAATATATTCAGCGAGAGTCGTGAATTTTGGCGCAGATATTAGCGACTGAATATGAGATATCGCAAAGTTAGTCAGGGATATTTGCGAAGATATCCACGATTTACGAAGTTCCTTCAGGGTCAGTCATACGAAATACATTTTGAAACAAAAATAAGTTCATTCTTCTTGCTGTCAATTTGAGAAAGAAACACAATAATAGGGCGATGTTCAATCTCCTTATACTCCCATAAAAATGATACGTCTACTGTATAAAGTAATGACATTTCCTCCCTCTATCTCGTACCACTCTTCTCTGTGTCTCTTTATCCCTTTATCTTACTCTCTCTCTCTCCCATTCTTTCCATCGTTACTCTCATTTTCCTTTTCTCTTTCGCAGGCACTCCTTCTTTCTCTCTCTATCTCTCTCCTTCTCCTCTCTCTCTCTCTCTGTATAGGCCCTATGTGTCTTTGGTTGCACTCCCCTGATTCCCCCACCTTTCTCTGTAGACCCCTAAATAAAAAGTATTGAATCCCTACCTGTTTCTGCCATGCATAATTTCAAATCAGACTAGTAATCGCAATCGATATGAGATGAGTAAAAAGATCCAAACTATCCAAATACCTCCAAATTCTGATCATGCTGTAGTACATTGTATCGAAAAGCACAGCATGGATATGATGTTGCATTGGAACCAACATTTTTGCTTTCTTATGAATTATCCACAGGTTTGCTGGCATCTGATTAGCTTTTTTCCCCCAAGGGTATCATTTCAAAAACGGTATTCTAATAATTATAGCTCCATGTAGGTCTGAAACATCCGACCAGAGCAAGAAATACGACCTAAATACGGCTTGTTTGAAATACACCTGATTCAGAACACTGCTGAACAACTCATGGATAAATACAAAGGCAGGACAAATATGATTATCAAATTATTTTTTCTTACATAATTATGTTGAAGTATTCATTATTATGGAACAAAAACGGAACTTTATCAATGCAGGTGAGTGTTGGTGTGAAGCGGCCCATACTATCTTATTGAAATGTGAATGGAGAGAGAGGGAGAGAAAGAGAAAGAACGAGAGAGAGAGGGGGGGTGGGTGGGTTTCTGTGTGCATTAGATGCAGCGTACTTTGAACGGTGTCGTAAAGACGTAGACTTATACACTAAGTGGGTTCACATACCTCGACAACGGTTTTTGATGCAACAGGTAGAGGGGGCATTTGCAGAATAATAGTACGTTCGCTCGTGCCGGCGTTACCGAGAAAGGTCATATTCGCCCGTTAGCCGCGCTGAACATGTCCAAAACAAATGTAAATTCGCGGGTGTCCACTGGCCTGTTGTTATTCGCATTACCATTTCCTTCATTTCTGACATAGATTACCTCTGATTTTATGAAGAATATTTCCGTTATTCCCGAAAGTATGGATGATCAAGCTGACGTACTCTCTAAATGTAAAAGAGTGAAAGGGCACTAGAAAAAAAAGAGTAAAATTCCATTCTCACAAGGAATTGAATGAGGGGCAACCCCTTTTCAAGTGAAAAAAGAGTGGTCATTTTTTCTCACTCAGGAAAAAGTGAAACACCAATCTTTAAAGATTGAAAACTGTATCATTCATGTGCACAAAGTTTGTGATAATTCACTCCTTTCTGAGTAAAATCATCGACTCAGTCTCAAGAGTATTAACCACTCTTTTTTAAGAGTGGTGCCTGTAGTTTAGTTCATAACAAAGACATGACACAGACAATGAATTTCAAGGCTAGTCGGTCTGTATTTTCAAAACTGTTAACAGCATAAGCATGTTTCGTATATTAAAATGTTCGATTAAAAAAACCCAGGGTGGATATCTCAGCTATATGCTGGTCTCTGAACATTGGACCCTGTAGTGCATGCATTACCTTCAAATATCCTGATGATTTCGTCACCAAATCCATGGTAACGAAGAAAGGCAGATCATGATCATGCCCCAATGTGTTGTACATACGTGCCTGATTCTCGTTGGTGAGGTAGAGATCGATGGTGAAATTCGATTTCGCGCCTCAATACATGCCGGCTTGTCATTGGTTGCCTTGCGTCACTCGTTGCCCTCGAGTGAAAATAATTCAGTCTGCATAAGATATTGAGCACACGGGCGCACTCTGTCAGTGAGTGAGAAGGTTGATGAAGAAATATCGGCATGCTCACTCAAACAGGAATGCTTTAACACTCCATTATGAGTGAAAGTTGCTTCACTCTTAATGTAAAGTGACGAATTCACTCCTTTACAATTAGAGAGTATCCGTAGATGAGATACGGCTTTGGACAGTTATAGTGCCCTGAAAGATTTCCTTCTTATCAGAAATTTGAAAGTTTCAGGTCAAACGGATGAGCTTGTTGCAGTCGTATACGCTGCGAAGATTATGCAAGCCATCGCACCTCCGTCCACCAGCCCAGCCGAAGCAACGGCGGAAAAGATATAAAAGTATGAGGACCTGCTCAAAACTCAAAATGGAAGTCTACCGGACCCCAGAATCCTGACCAACTGGGAATCAGAGGAGAAAGGTTTACATAAACGGCCTCAAACAATGGCTTTTGATATTGGCATTTACTTGGGCAGCTGTGACAACATTGACTTGAAAACTAGATTACTGGCCGACTACAAGGAACAGAAGGCCTACTCAAACTTTGCTTCTGGTTGGATGGGGGAGGTGGAATACAATGAGACTGGTCCACAGAGCGACTATTAATTGTGTATTTAGAGCGGACTGTACTCCATCTCAGCGGATCCGTAATATTCCTTGGAAAGTCGAGGAGGCGAGTTGACTCAGTCGGTAAAGCGTCTGCCTGTCGAACCAAATATCGTGGGTTCGAATCCACCCCGGGCGGATGACTGAAGCCTACGTTGTGTGTCTATTTTCATAGGCGCAGGCTATGTTACAGTAAACACACACACACACACACACACACACAAATTCTGTCCCTCGGATAGGGCATTAAATGGAGGCCCCGTGTAAAGGAGAGTCACTACTTTTGCACGTTAAGAACCCACTGCACTATTCGATGAAGTGTAGGGGGAAACCTCGGTGTGGTGGTACACCTACACATCCCAGTCATTATATCGGGGGGAGAGACCCGAGGGTTACAGTGATTAAGTTCGCTTTTCCCCTCACAGGCACAGGTGACGCCAAATAATAATAATAATAAAATAATAATAATAATAATAATAATAATAATAATAATAATAATAAAATAATGATAATAATGATAATAATGATAATAATAATAATAATAATAATAATAATAATAATAATAATAATAATAATAATAATGATAATAATAAAAATAAAATGTGGGTTGCAATTGAGAAGTAGAGTGGGAAAATTCACACTTTTTTCAGTACATGTTTTGCTGGGTGAGTGTTTGAGTTGTAATTTTACTATGATTTGATTGATTTAGAAAAAAAATACATCTGGTTATTTAAATTGTTTATTTATTGTAGCACAAGTGACGAGTAGTTTGATCCAATTTAGGTGTATTTTGAAATACATGTACTATGCAGCCCTGCGCTGTCTGAAACCAGTGAAAGCAACTTAAACTTTAACCAAAGAGAGGTGAGCAGTTGTGGGATTTCGCTTATAATCAGAGTCTAAAAGTCCTGGCAGAAATTTGTACCAGTATATTCTTTAAAACATATAGATCTACATATACATTTACTTACATCAAGCATTTTTATTTTATTTTCTTTAACTATTGCAAGTTCAGCTCCAGTTGCAAACATGTTGGTACCCTACTATTCAAAGTAGATTTTGCTTGGCGACATGGTTTAAACATCCCTACATGCACATCAATGGCCTTTAGTGGACGGCGTGTTGTTGAGCCCAATTACGTATCTGTGATCTAGTTTGGAGCAAACCACAGTTCTCTGAGCAAGCTATGTAGTCATGAAGGGACTTCATCAATAAGTTCTGAAATTATTTGTGTTTGAAAGAGGATAACTCACAATTGATCAATGTAGTGATAGGTTAGCTGTTTTTCAAAATAATTTAAACATTGCTTCACTTGTAATTGTCAATTCATTTGCAACATAAATGTTATTTTCACAATGCATTGTGTATATTCAAATATTTGAATTGTTTAATAGCCTAAAAATGTGTGTACTTATTTACCCATACATCAACGAAAGGTTATTTTAATATTTTAAACCCATATCTATTTTTGTGCAATAAATGTCTTTGTCTTCATTGAAATGCAGGTTCTTCACAAGACAGTGAGGGGATCAACCCAAGAGCTCAAAAGTTATTTTCTCCACTTGGTGCCGGGTCATCCAGTAACCCAACACAAGTAGCAACATTTACACAAGAACTCTTTCCGCACGTTGAAGATGCAGCTGTGTTCCAGTGCATCAACATGCAGTCATCAAGTTTGTTTGTTTGTTTATTTATTTTATTCATTCGCGGATAAAAACAATATACAATTGTGCCCGCATTCAGCTAAAAGCTGTTTTTCAGCGAGGCCGTGATAAAAACATTGAACAATAGATATAAACAAGGAAAATACAATTTACAGACAAAAGATATGCAAGTTACAGATGAACATATTTACAGGAGTAGAAAGAAAAAATCGAATCGATAGTGAAAAAAAATTGTTACCTAAAGATGAAAAGAAAACAAAAACAAAAACCAAAAAAAAAAAAAAAAAACCTCCACACATTTAGTATCCAGTAGACGAAAGAATTGAACCATTTTGGGTTTTTTGGGGGG
Organism: Heliocidaris tuberculata; assembly: GCA_025618425.1. Lineage (NCBI taxonomy): Eukaryota > Metazoa > Echinodermata > Echinoidea > Camarodonta > Echinometridae > Heliocidaris > Heliocidaris tuberculata. The sequence continues at coordinate 970,943 of CM046843.1, forward strand.
GGTTTTGTTTACTTATCTCTATACTGAATAATTTAACATCATTTATGAGTCTAAGATCGACGGACAAGGTATTAAAAAGCCTGCAGCATGGTATAATGGGCTATGCTGGAGAACATTTGTGCGGGGTCTTGGAATGGCAATTTGTGAATTAGCGTATTCAATTCGATCAAAGAACATAACATAGGTGGACCAAGATTATTAACAACTGAAATATTGTAACCAACGCCTGTTTGATCCAGTGCTCTTTCAGCTGTTTAACTTCAACAGTTTTATACATTATTTTTCAGTGTGAAATCTTCTATTCACTCCAAGTACAGACCGCAAGCATCTATTTTGTAAAGTTTGGAGTCGTTTTAAACTGAGTTACTTGACCATTCATCCAAATTGTGCTGCAATAGTCGAAATGAGGCTGGATTAAGGTTTTATAAAGTATTAACGCTAATCTTTCATGAATTACCCAATTCGCTTTAAAGCAAAAAACGCTTTTTTAAACCTTTTTCTTTACATGGTCAATTTGTAGATTCCATGAAAGATTGCAGTCTAGCAAAACCCCAAGATATTTGCATTCGAAAACTCTAAGTAATTATTTGTTATTTAGACGAATATCAACATTACAGAAACGACCTAATTTTAATTTTGAACCGGCTACCATGTATTGGCATTTGTCAACGTTAAGCAACAATTCATTATTTGAAAACCATGTCGTAGCAGATTTTAAATCATTATTTATTGCTCTTTCTAACGTCTTTAGGTCTTTTGCAGCAAAGTGCATGCATGTATCATCCGCATAAAATGAAAGGGAACATCGTTTGATTGATTTACATAAATCATTCAGGGTGATAATAAACAACAACGGCCCCAGGATACTTCCCTGGGGCACTCCGCTTGTTACTTTTCTGCTCGGTGACAAGTTACCGTTTACAAAAGTGCATTGTTCTCTACCATGAAAATAATCCTGGAACCAACATATTGAATTTCGATCAAAACCATAATAACTTAACTTTTTAAGCAAAATCTCAAACGAAATAAGTGTTACAATACCAACAACATACCCGTTGTCTAATTTTCTTCCGAAATCTTTAGTGAGAGATAAGAGTGCTGTCAAAGTGGAATGTTTAGGACGAAAGCCGTGCTGGTTATGGCATAATAGTTCATTCTTTGAAAGGTAATCATACACTTGATTAAACACAAGTTTTTCTAGCACTTTAGATAATACAGGTAAGATCGATATTGGCCTGTAGTTGCAGGGATTACCCGTATCACCAAATTTGTGAATAGGCGTCACCCGGGCCCGGAATTTTCCCCTCTCTTATTAAACGACGCATTGATAATATGTGTTAGAGGTTCAACAATGTACTCATTTGGATCTTTTACAATACTGGCTGGTATTTGATCGAGGCCAGTAGCCCTATTCCTTGCTATATCATGGACATATTTCAAAACATCAGTCAATATTTTTGATCTACTTAAACATAAATGTTGAATTTACTTGAGTCATATATACTGAGTCATATTATCCCCAAACGTTTTAGTTCCCTTCCGTTTAGATGCTAACTCAACAAAATGGTCATTCAAATATGCAATAATTATGCTTTGATTCAACTATTTCTTCATTATTAATACTTATCTTTTGAATACAGCTATCATTCATCTCTTTAGGCATGATACGTCTCAATGATTTCAACATAGTATTTGAATTACCTTCATTATTTACAATACTTTCCGAGACATATAATTTTGTTGCTTTCCTAATCATCGCTGTGACAGCATTTGTCAGTTTTGTGTACATCATCCAATCATTCACTGACACTGATCTTTTAGCTTTTCTTTTCATTCGGTCTCTTTCTCGCATTTTAAATACAATTGCATTATTCATCCAAGGCGAATCTTTATGTCGAATTCTTTTCTTTCTTAATGGGCCATGTTTATTTAAAACTAAATTGAACTTGGAGCTCCATTTTTCAAAAGCACTTGTTGGATCAAGGTCAGTTGATACGTCATCCCATTGTACTTGACTGCGACTATAGATATACTTATGTTTTCATGGTTTTTACTCTCCCAAGATTACATCCTCTCATAATGATCACTCAAGGTCAGTGGGATGACGTCACTGAAAGAAACCTTTTCATGTTTGGAAGAATAAAACACATTAATTAATGTCTCCATCATACATGTTATTCTTGTTGGTCTATTTATGTATTGTTTGAAATCGTATTCTTCACTCAAACATTTCAAAGTTTTCGTTTGGCTTGTCTTAGGTCTTTTTAACAAATCACAATTGAGATCACAAAAAATAATATATTCCTTTGTGGATAACTCTAAGAGTTGTAACAGAGTTTCAAATTTCGCAAAGTGTGCCATATGGGAATTAGGGGGTCTGTACCCATAAACAATTAAGAAGGGTTTTTGCTTTGGTAAGCAGATCTCTAAGCACATTAATTCCAGAAAAGTTACACAAGCTGAGATTTGTGCAGACTTGAATGTCGACCACGAAGAGGGCGTGATAGTGAAGAGTGCCCCTGTGCCCCTGCCTTTATTAAAATTAAAACTCAATAGCAATGATTAAGTACATCCATTCAACATTGCTTATTATGCTTCAAAGAATCTGCAATATCATTAACATTGTAGAATCAAAACAGTCCATAATTATGTCCAAGTTTGAAAATGTATGAGTGTGAAGTTACTAATCACGACTCTGTCCATGAAGGAGGTCGAGTTTAATCATGTCCAATTATTTATGTGTGGTTGACGATCTCAGAAAATTTGAGTATAAAACAAGGAGCAGTCTTACCCCGTTGGTGGCGACACCTGGAATGGTGCTCTAGAGTTTGTGATATCTGTCAAAATCACCCAGGTTTGATGATGATTGCAAGGTTGACGCAAGGTTGACGACGTCCAGCGGGAGGCGTGGTTGTGTAGAATATGATTCTCAATCTCGGAGCGCTGGGCCACTACAATAAGCAACGGTCATTATAGTTCCACAAAGCAAATCCACTAAGAGGTAGATTCTTCGCAATGTATGCCGTTCCACCGAGATAGTAGGAGGTCACGGTCACAAAACCCAAGTTACTCCCACACAGAAAAAGCCCACCGAGGCGGCTTTCTTGGTTGAGTCCAGACAAACGGGTAGCCAGAGACGTGGTCGAGGTAAAGATGAGACCTCATCAAACGGAGCTAACTGAAAATTAGAATCAACCCTTGCATGTAAAAGTAACTTCTCCATAATTTTCGAATAATGAGACCATATATAAGACAAGAATGGTACCTACAATAATCGTTTGTCTTTCTTAATTTTACACATCTATAAATATTACAAAATGCAGTGTTATCATTGCATGGCACTGCCAAATAAAAAAAATGCACAAAAATAAGTCCGTTCACCAATTTGACGATATTAATGCTACCTTTTTAGAGTGAGCATTAAAACCCACATTACAACGTCATTCTGATTACACATCAAGGTATAGTAAACGAAAAGTAATTTCCACTTACAAATTGACTTGTGGACACTGGCTTGGTTCTCTAAAATCGAAAAGGCCATCTGGCCGTGTTACACAGATAGCTAAAGCCAAGCCACAGGTCTTCCCTCTCCAAGGACAGATAGGCAGAGTCAGTGCATGCTACACAGGTAAAGAAACCCCTAACACTCTTAATTACTCAGCAATGAAAAGCATGTTCCCTCCCCTTCAGAATCACTCAAGCTCTCACACACTTTCTATAGATACTCATCAAGCCAAAATGTAGCTCCCCATTCTGCAGGTCCTGAAAAAACATAAAAGAGCTTTCTGCTATATAGAGATAATAAATTATGGATTTTTGTCAAAGAATGAAAGTATTCACATCTGACAATGATGAGGCCGACATCAATGGTGATGATGATGATGATGATGATTTTGATTTTGATGGCAATGATGCTGCTTGTGATGACAATGAAACAACGGATGATGATGGTTTCAATGATGATGATGAATACAGAGCTGATGAGTATTAAGATGATGGAAAATGATGATGATGATGATTATGGAGCGGCAGATGTGTACTTGAGATTGTGATACTAATGCCTGACGTAACATAATTATGGTTAACAAATTATACATATTCAGATACAGTATATCACACTTAACTGAAACATCAGATAACATTTTTCAACTTTTTTCTGGGAAACAAGTCACGATTTCAAAAATAATAAATTTGGAAACTAAAAAAATTGTAGCATAGCTTAGGACCAGGATTTGAGGGGCTGTCATTTTTTTTTTCTTTTTAAAAAATTATTTATTCATTTATATATTTTTGTTAATTTATTATTCTTTATTTCTTTATTTCTTTATTTTTTATTTCTTTATTTTTAGTTTTATTTATTTATTTATTTTATTTTTATTTTTTTATTATTTTTTTTTTGGGGGGAGGGTCATTTATCTAACTAGATAAAAAAAGTGACCACTGAACACGGCGTGGTTGTGGAATGGAATCCCTTTTAAAAATTTGCTTGTGCCCCTCTGTACCTGTGACACTACATCCTACTTGACTAATGGTCGATATAAGCTGACAAGTGGAGCACAAATAACAAGAACATATTTAATTAATGGCACTGGAGTCACTTAAAAGCCTCCTTGAAGATCGCAAACGACTTCATCCTACCTATTACACGTTCTTTGTGAATACGTGCATTTTTGCTTGGTCTTTGCCACTGCCATCGGGGTCTGTTGTTCTTTTTTGAAAATCACTGGGGAGGAGGACAAAAAAAAAAAGGGGGGGGAGTATATTCACCAGGAAACATACAGCTATCACAGTCTTGTTCCATATCCGTGCCCATTTTCTTTACACTTAAATATTTAAAAAATGAATTAGTTTTTCAAATGATGAACAATAGGTAAAAATAGTAATCATACACACACACACAACACACACACTGGGGGGGGGGCTCAGGGTGTGTGTGTTTGTGTGTGGGTGTAGGGGGGGGGGGCTAGGGGCACATGATCCCGACTTTTACAAGTACCCGAAAAGGGCTCTTTCTTTCTGATAATTTTGATAAATGTTCCCCGACTTTGTTGAAATTATGGGCACGTTCGAGCGAATGGAAAGAGACATCTTTTGCTGTTGGGAGGGGAGGTGCACTGTACCCCTCTTGACTCCAGCTCCTCTGCCCTTTTACTAGTACATGTAGTAATGTGGGTACCTGTTACTATAAAAAGCCGCACATATTCTTTGAAACTATGTATAGCTCTTTTTGTAAGAATAAGTGGAAAATGTAGGTAAAATGGGTTGTGCTCATTACAAGAGGAGGGGGAGGGGCTATCAGAGGGAGCACTAGATATCAAAAGTTAAAAGTGACACTCATGTCAGTTGGGGAAAGGGGCACTCATAACAGAGCAAAATGGGGCACCTATCTGCAATATAAAAGGGGATATAGAGAGACAACTGGGCAGACTTGAAAGGAGCAAATATTGTACAAGTCTTTCAAAAGGGGCACTCAGAAGGGGTCAATGGCACTATCTAGGAAGGAATAGGGACAGTTATCAGAAAGCAGTAAATTTCAGAAATAACAAGGAACACTTTCGGGTACTTCAAAAAATTGAGGGGGCACTACATCCTATATTTATTACTTATATAGATTTCCACTTGAAGATAACAATCAAGGTCACAAAATCTGTGTGTATTATAGTTATTCAGAGCACAACAATTATCGTTGTGATTTGCAGCTGAAATTCCAGAGCTGCTCTTTTAACCCAGAGTCATGAGTCATTAATGACATTGTATAGTAAAAGGTTGGCAGAAATGCACAATGGTATTATCGTTTTCTGAATGTTGTTAGTGATACACAGATTTTGTGGCCTTCATTTTTCAAAAAACCTGAAAATCTCAGAACATCAATTTAAGAGCATTAATCATGGAAATTTCACAGAACTATATATATATATATATATATATATATATATATAAAATCAGCAGCAAGCTGAAAGCGTCAGTTTATTTTTTTATTCGTTTATCAGTATTTTGTTTGATATATCAGCATTTTATCGTTGCTGCATTTGGTAATAGTATATAACAAAATTGTAAATACCAAAAACTTTCAGCTAGTACAGAGAGAGGGGGAAGGGAGGGAGAGAAAGAAGACAAGGAGAGAGAGAGGGAGGGGGGGGGGAGGAGAGAGGCAGACAAGGTAGTAGAGAGCATGAGGGAGAAAGAGGAGAGAGAGAAAAAAAAAGTTGGAGAGAGAGAAAGGGGGGGGGGAGAGGGGAGGGGGTGTAAATAACATAAATCTTTGGTGTAGGGAAAGAAGGACTTAGTATTGCATGATGATAATAATGAATATAAAATTGAGTAGGATTATACCTGCCGCTGAGGAAGATATAAAGTAACATTAAAGAAAGTAAAAATAAACAAAAGCACGGCCATATAACCTTTTTTTTAGGGGGAATCCCCCCCCCCCCCAGCTAAAAAAATAAAGGGAAAAAAAGAGAGATAGAAATGTCACAAAAGAAGGAGGGAGCGGGGTCCTCATACCTATTTCGTTCTTTTTCGCTTATCTTCATAATAATTTTTTTTCAAATGAATGTCAGACGGCACTCATTGAAGAGAATCGCCCAATATCTACTCTGTAGAGCCTTGAAAATGCTGCCATAACTTTTAAAAGAATATTGTGTCCAATAATTTTACGAGACGAAGCTGTTAAAAATTATTACTGCAAGCCAAACATAGTTCACCCTCCCCCTCCCCCCCCCCCCCCCCCCCCCCCCCCCCCATCCCTTGATATGGAATTGAAATTGTACAGAATTCAAGTCTAGCTTGTTGGCGCGTGCGAGTTTTAGTGTTATCCGAAATGGCGGCGTGTGTGCTCGAGCGGGGCCATAGCTGCTGCGGTGTGTGTTTCTTGAACGGGCGCATAATCTTTCTACATGTTTGAGTTCCATGTATGAATAGTGCATAATACCGAACCGGCCCGCGCGCGAGATAGACCGCTTAGGTATTTGAAAATTTATTCACGATATAAAGCGCAATTCGTTGTGAATATCTTTGGCAATATTCACGAAGAAAATATTGTGCGAAGTCGCAAATTTCGTCGCGAATATGTTTGCCAATATTCATGACGAAATGTGCGAAAGTAGCAGATTTCGTCGTAAATAAATTCACGAGACGTAAATATTGGTAGAGATATTTGCAACTAAATGTGCGATATCGCAGAGTAAGTCGTGAATAACGAATAATATATTTACGATTTATGGAGTTCCTTGAGGGTCGGCCATACGAAAGACATTAAAAATCAATTTCTTCTTCTTTCTGTCACTTTGAGAAAGCATCACAATATAGGGCGATATCCAATATACTTATACCGTACTTCTATAAATGTGATATGTCTAGTGTAGACAATCTTAGTTCAAAATATAAAGTAATGACAATTCCTCCCTCTATCACGTACCACTTCTCTCTCTGTCTCTTTCTCTCTTTTTCTTGCTCTCTCTCTCTCTCTCGCTTTCTCTCTATCCCTCTCCCCCTAACATTCTTTCCCTCATTACTCTCCTTTTCTTTTTCTCTTTCGTGGCATTCTTCCTCTTCTTTTCTTTTTTCTCTTTCGCTGGCACTATTCCTCTCCTGGTCGGTCTCTCACCTTCTCCTTCACTCCTTCTCTCTCTCTCTCTCTCTCTCTCTCTCTGTATAGGCCGTATGTATATTTGGGTTCAATTTCCCTGATTCCCTCACCTTTCTCTGTAGGCCCCTATACAAAAAGTATTGAATCCCTAACTGCTTCTGCCACACAGAATTTCAAATCAGTAATCGCGACCCATTAAATGTGTAAAAAGATCCAAACTATCCAAATAACTCCAAATTAATGGGTCTGTAACATAAAGAGATAAATCAATCTTACGAATGATATCAAACGTAAGTCTATGGCAAACCATGTACTGAAGAGTTACAATTGACGGTAAAATTGATTGTCATGAGGAAAAGGACACTTATTTAAAAAATAAATGATTGTGTAGAAAAGGTAGAAAATGCAGTTATCATAGGTGAAAAGTGGCACTAATTACACATGAAAAGGGGCATTCATAAGAACCGAAAAATGTTCTTATAAAGTAGAAAAATTAAACCAGTGCCTATATATTATAAAGAAAAAAATGACTTGTTACATTAAAAGGGATTAAAAGGGATAAATGCTCTTGCTGAAATAGGAGCATTTATCAAAGGTAAGGTGAGGGATGAGGTGTAAATTATCAAAATTGGCACGGGAACTTATTCGAAAGAAAAATGGGGATACTTATCTAAAGTTAAAGGGAAAATTGGGGGCACTGTGCCTACATGCAACCCCCGGAACGGAGCTTGTGATCAGGTCTACATGTTGTCATTTCATCATTCCTCTATGTACAGTTGGGTGATGATGGTGACACAGGTCATCATCCTCGATAAATATTGGGGGTGATGTATTCCCTCTTTCCCCACCACATTCCATTCCTGTGACTATATTTTCATTTCAATTTTGAAAATTGTTAGTATTACAAACAACATGCGTGTGGAAAAACTGCATTATAAAGGAAAGTTACCGACTGAACCTTATAAATCCAGAATAATCAGATGTACTTTTAATCTAAATAATTTTTCTTCATTATGGCTTTGAAAAAATATACTTGGGAATGGTAACATAGGCCCCCCCCCCCCCCCCCCACTTCAATATATATATATATATATATATATATATATATATATATTACCTCAATATCCCTCCAAGATAAACAACCATGTTGTATAATTTGAAGTAGATGGTTTCCACTTTCTAGTAGTGTAAAAATATATCGGGACAAAAAATCAGAAGCAACGACAGAATTGTAGATAAATACTAATAAACTTATGTAAATCTACAATATTTTATGTAAATAAATAATATCTACATTGAAATAAAGAATATATGAATTTAAATAACATTAATAGATATACTATATCAAATTATAGTTATCTATAACATATACTAGAAATGTATATTTTCCACCATTTGGGGGGTTTGGTTTTTTGTTTTTTGTTTTGTTGTTGTTTTTGTTTTTTATTGGGGGGGGGATGTTTGTGAAAGCTGGGTGGATGTTTGTACACACCACCCCCTACCTGAAAAGCTGGGGATGCATACCCCCCCCCCCCCCACTCCCGATATCTACGCCCCTGCGTAGACTTAAACAATTTTTGTCTTTGACTTTAAATTATAATCGTTCCCCTTTTTACAAATTCATTTCCACTTGCAAAATTACCTCCCTTTTGTTTTTTTTTGTTTTTTTTATCATTGGCATACCTGTCTGCTTGGCTTTAATCTTTGCGGCAACTGTTACAATGGTATAGGGTTAGGATTATACATTTGTGTTGATCTACTAGTATTTATTTATTCATTTTTTTTTAACCATGTATTTATTTTTTTGTGGTACACATGGCCAAAGTAAACCCATGTAATCCACCTAAGTTTTTGAGAATAACTTGTCAATTGAGTATGTTTTTAATTATAATCCGTCTTGTCCCTGATAAGGACAATGAATTAGAATTTCTGTTGTCAGTATAATGCGTCACCAGTATCTGATATGATAATAATAATAAATAATAATAATAATAATAATAATAATAATGATAATAATAATAACGATAATAATTGCTATTTTTTTCTTTTATTTCATTTAATTTTATTTGTATAGAAAATTACTGATCAGCAGCAAGCAGAAATGATCAGTTTAAAATGTTTGATTTGTTTATCAGTATTTTGTTTGATATCAACGTTGAATGGTTGGTGATTTTTTCATAGGGTAATCATTGATACTCGTGGGAAAGATCTGGGTCATTATTAAGTCCATATCTAGCGAAAGTTGGTTATTTTTCTATACCAAAACCACCCCCGCCCCAATAAAAAATTCAACTTGAAATATTTCTCGCATTAGTCATTATACTGATTTATTTTCATATTTTGAGCTGTTCTAACATTTTTGTAGTTCATCGCAATCTGATTCCTTAAAGCCTCTTGTATACGTCCTACATCAATTATTCCAATATTTTGGTTTTCTGTTTGAAAGAGTGTCACAGAGAAATTTGTTACGGAGCGGTGAAAAACGGAAGAAAAGTCTGATTCTAGAAAGACACCCCTACAAAAAATTGTATGAAGAACTCTGAAGATTTTGATTGAAATGCAAACTATTCAGAACGGATCATGTGGTTTAGAGTCGTTTGAAATTGTGTCTGTCCACTGTCATCCACTGTCCGCCACAGTGGATGTGGGTATATAATGTCTTAGGAAAGCTCTTTCATGGTGTTGGAAACGACTCGTCAAAAGCGATGGACAAAGGGTTAAGAAGTTGTACCATAACAATGTATGAAATTCTATCTGATTTCTACCTTTAGACAAAGACAGTCATCCACACTCTTATCCCAGTGATGTAGGGGTCATCCCTAAAGGACCAAGATCAAGAACTTGTACCTTATCAACAAAATATTGGACAAATGATTAAGAAAGCACTTCACAAATAATCACTTCATATAAATGAAAGTCAGAAATGCTAAAACAGGGTTTTAAGCTTCGAAAAAACAAAACAACCCTCCCCCCCCCCCAAAAAAAAAGAAAGAAAAAGAAAATGATGGAAATACATTATTATGATTCTAGAGAATGCCATACTGTAATTGCTGTGGTGTGGAAGGTTATTGAAGAAAATGTAACTGAAATCTGCTTATACTGAACATGATGATAGTCGAGGGGTTACTTATAGTCTGACAATTCACACATACTTAATTGGACAACGTGATGTTGAGGTAATTCAGAAATATATTGTATTGATAAACATCGAATTTGTTAATTTTGGAAGGTGACCTAGTAATCGTGGCCAGTACTCTGTGTGTGTATGTATAATCCCAATATCTTATCTTATTCATGTACTCATTGTTTGTACGCGTAGTATCTATTCCTTTCCCAATTCGAAATTTTGATCGTAGAGCGTGCCTTAGTCTAGGGGCTGAGAACTCATTGATACGACAGTGAATGCATTCGCTACCCTTTGAATCTAATTTTCAAGAGTATTTATCCATCATGTCCGAAGAAAAAAAGAAAGAAAATAAGAAGGATAAATTTAATGATGCAGTATTTAATTTTTTTCACAATTTCAGTACATTATTCCAACTATCCCTGACCTAGGGCAATATTGTTTTATCAAAAAACAAAGCTCACTTCAGGGGTGTACCAAAGCTCTATGTACCAACTATGGTACAATCTTTGATGAATTTATTAGGGTAATAACACTTAAAGCACAATACTTTGGATGTATTCTACTCCAAATTAAGTGATCTCTAACCCCCCCCCCCCCCTATAAGCAGTGAATTTCTACCTCTCTGCATTTTAGAAAGTATGTCTTTATTTCTTATTTTTATTCATCTCTCTTATCTCTCTTATCTATATCTCTCCTTTAACATATCTTCTCTACCTCAATGTATTGTGCGTCCCCTAAAAAAAAAATAAAGAAATAAAAAAGAAATAAATAAATAGAAGGGTTATTGTGACGAAATTATGTGCACTACGACAATAATTTTCTATTTTCTGGAAAGTAGAAGTACTATGCTTTCATTTGATACCTTGATGGCATTCATCGGTCAATACCTGACCGAGCAGTATTATTTTGAAAATAACATTAAAAAACCAAGTTGTACCAGATGTGGGCAAAACCTTGAAAACGTTATATGAATATGACCCTGAAGGAAACAAACTTTAAAACCAGGGGAGTGTTTTATAAAGAGCTAAGTTGGACTTGTGAGTCATGCGTTAGCGCCAATTCGCATCCGGTATTTAACGCGTAATCTCATTGATATACTTCCCAATAGCACGTGTCCCCTGAGCATGATCTGAGGAATGCGGTGATACGTAATATACAGCACGCAACGAGTAATTTAAGTGCGACTTTAAGTCCAACTCAACTCTTTGTGAAGCCCCCCACCCCCGCCCCCCCCCCCCCCCCCCCCCCCACTGGTTAGAAGATTGTTTGTACATGTTTCATTTAGAAATGAGTGTGAGGATGATGCCCTCACCATAAAATAAAGGATGGCTGAGTTTTTGTCGATAGTGGGGGTCAAACTCATGTTGCAATCTTGGCGTTATGCTTGATTCTCAAATGTCTATGTCGAATCAAATTACTAACATTTGCAAATCAGTTCGCTATCAATAGCCCAATATTGGCTTCATCAGAAATTATCTCACTCGTTTTGCTACAGAGAAACTTGTACACTCGCTTATTTCCTCAACTTACCAAATTCATAAATTGCCCAATTACAAAAGCTACAAAACGCAGCTGCACGCCTTGTTTCTCTGCCAAGCAAACGCAGTCACATTACTCCTATTTTACAAAATCTCAATTGGTTGCCCGTAAAGGAACGTATTATTTTTAAAATCCGTCTTTTGGTCTATCACATTACTAACGAAACAACCCCTGAATATAACAAGTTTTCGTTACGTCAGTACCAGCCCACACAAACGCTACGATCCTCCAACTCTGGGCTTCTTTATATTACGCTTTCTAAAAAATCTTGGAGGAACGAGCTTTTGCTCATGCCGGACCAGCCCTGTGGAATTCACTTCCACAGGAGCGGAAGAACTCAAACTCTTTTAAGAGCAACCTAATATCCCATTCGTTCAATCTTGCGTTTTAAAAACAGATATTATTTTTCATTTTTTTTTCATGTTATTCATTTTCTTATGTTTGTATAATTTTCTTTATGTTGTAAAGCGCCTTGAACATCTAATCAAAATGGATAATGGCGCTATAGAAATGTTATGTACTATTATTATTATTAAAGAAAAGGTATATTTTTACCTAAATCGTTATGGACATCGACTTTTACATTTTTCAGAACTGTAACTCCTTTAAAGGGAAAGTGCACCCTGATTACAAGTTGGTTCAAAAGAAGCAGCAAAAATAAAAGAAACAGATCAGTGAAGGTTTGAGCGAGATCCGATAAGAAATAAGGAAGTTATGAATTTTTAAAACTGTTGTAATCAATCAGACACAAATTGGCAACTCTGTATCTTGCGAGCTCCTCTCCCATTTCTCCTGCACCCCCACAATAATTATTTTCCATTTTCTCTAAAGGAAATATCGAATCATACATTTTCTTTAGATACAATCATTGCTATGTTTTTTACACATGTATGAAGCAAATTTATTCCTTCATCAAAAACTAAGAAACTTTAAATTTATGAGATTTTCTGTACAGAGCAAATGGTAGCGGAGCTCGCAAGATACATCACAGATTCGCCGATTTTGTGTTTGATTGATTACAACTTCAGAAATTCATAACTTTATTATTTCTTATCGAATTTCGGTCAGACGTTCACTAATATGTGCTTCACCTCAGGAGGGGACCTTTTCGTCGCTTGAGGGATATTTTGGGAAAATCTAGGGTGTACGCCTCTCCCACCCCCGGCAATTGGCATCGGTCAATGCCTTAGGTAATTTCTGAAATGGTGATTGGATGCATATGTGTCACAAACTGATTTTTAGATGCCTTTTTCATATCATGGTTGTTTTCTGAAGCGTGTATGGATTAATACCACCAGCGTAATATCTTTATAAGTGCGACTGTAAATCATAAAAATGTTATTCGATTTGTTTAACTAGCAATAACGTGACGATTCGAAAACTATGGTTTAGTGTTATGTATTTCTTTTATTCTTTAGTGTACGTGTTATATGCTGTATTCGTTTATGCGAAATGAGAGTGCACTAGATATAAAAGTGGTGTTGAATTTCAATGCAACATAGTCAACTGAAATCAAACAAGGACTCGTCTGAGTATGCAGCATGTTTCCCTATCGGAATATTTATTCCAGTTATATTTACGTAATCATATAGTAAATACGTACAGCCTCAATAAGAACATGAAAGACATAATTATATAGAGTAATATCAGTTCAATGGACACCGTATAATGCAATTGCTTTAAAAAATAACACATTGGGAAATTAAAGGATATATATTTTTGTTTAATATAATAATGTGATATTTCAAAATGTGTAACATGACAAAAGAGAACTTGTGTTTATCGATAAAGTTCCTTGTCACCGTGCAACGTAACACACCAATTCAGCGTTTTTTTTTTTTTTTATTTATTTTGTTGTTGTTGTTGTATATCAATGCATCAGACACACGTTTAAGTAAGTATTAAATTGCTCTCGACCAGATTCATTTGTACCTTGATTACTGTAGTGACACCTTACAAAACTAATGAGAGATATGGTCGAGATGAGATCGAAATTTGTAAATCATATTTTGGGGGTATATAATCAGCATAAGTTTTTCATAGATTGATATGATTAAAAGTAAAAAAAAAAAAAAAAAAAAAAAAAAATATTAATGGAAAGCATAATTATGTTGGGAAAAATATCATTAATTTCTTACAGTCATTGATCCTTTCATTGCGTTAGGATCACACCCCGATAGTTAAATGAACTTAGAACTTAAACATAATATAATGTAATTAATATAGAAATTCATATACCTTGAACCACTGAGTAAATATTTTTTTCTCTAAAAACTGACATCAGTACGAACAGTCGCAGGAGATAAACACGTAACGTGAATAGAATGTATATATTGTTATATGCTTCATTAAGTATAAATGCTTGCATCATTATTTCAGAGGAAAGTTTCATTTGCATATTAATTTGTACAGGGCCTAGAAACTGTCTTAGTACTAAGCGCCTTAAAGACAATAATTTTTACATCTGATATACACAAGTTTGTAAATCTAAAATGGTAATCAATAGTATATTTCATTTTCAAAGTTATTTCCTTTTTTGTTATTGAATAGAAAATAAGAACTGAGTCGTTTTGCTGTGAGTACATTAACCTCATACAGCCATTATGAACTTGCAAGCCTTAATCTACATCATAAGCACTGTACACACACTGATAAAAGGTCACTTGAATAAAAAAGTAATACGATATATGAGAGAGAGAGAGAGAGAGGGAGAAATGCTAAACTACAAAGTAACAGACGCATTTAAAATTAAATCATAGAACTCTAAATGAGCACTATGCTAAAGAATTGAAAACAAGTTTTCAACTGTTGGTCTTAAACCGGTCGAATTGAAAACAGCTTGAGATGCCAATCTCACGTTAATATTACAGTTCTGATGAAAAGCAAATGTTCACTACTTTTAATTTTGTTTAAATTTTACATGAACATAAATGGCTTGGTATATATATATATATATATATATATATATATATATATATATATATATAATTACATATCATATGATATCAGCCCCTTGCTAGAATAACGGAGAAGTCGTTCTAGACTAATATATACATTATGTATATTTAATAGTACGAATGTTTATACTTGATCATATAACCTACTAATGAGGGATTCAGAAAACTACCTGATATGCACCAATGTAAAACTATCGTGTAAGATAATATAATTATATGACTACTTTAATATACTTAATAATCTCTTTTTCAAAGAGTTCCATTGCCATGTTCGTTCCGTGTCCGTAAGTAGGTTCCATGTTTTGATTTCAAAAGGGACAGTAATGTCTGAGGCTGAAGGGGGCACTTATCAGAAGGTAAAAAGGGCACTTATTAGGAAGAAAAAGGGGCACTATACGAGAAAAAGGGGGTACTTATCAGCTACGAAAAGTGGCACTTTTCATAGATAAAAAGGAGCACTTTTAGGGTACTTGAAAAAGTAGGGGCACTGTGCCCCCCCCCCCCCCGGAGCGCCGCCTCTGGTCACATAATTATGTAGCATCAGAAAAAAAAAAAGCAGTTATATGCCCTCATATTCGAACTATGACTAGAAATGTTCGGGTCAAATGTGTGTATATATAATCGAAAACCTGAATATAAAAACGGCCGAAGTCCAATTTTTGGCCAAATTAAGTTAAACATGGGAAATTGTTGCTTATACATGAGCCCATCTTGTGTATAAATGATAAACCTGAATCCTCCTCCCCGGAAGTGCCTAAAATAAATCAGTGAAATCTAGTATGAATGTAAGAATAGCCCAAGTCCAGGACTTGGGTCAGTTTTGCATTCGTATCCTAGCGCCCTCTCTCATCACTCTTAGTCTAAGCTTACTTTTGTATTATCAGGCTTAAACTTGAATGGCCTTCAAGAGCTTTAATATAACGTTGTGTGTTCTTGCATTATTGTAACTCCTTGAAGTCAAGACATCAAATGTTTTGATGCTTGAATCCATACCTGTTTCTGCCACTCAGAATTTCGCATCAGACCAAAAATCATTTGAAATGAGTTCAAAGATAACTATCCGAATGCCACAAAATTTGATCATACAATAGTACATTGTATGGAAAAGCATAACATTGTTATTATGTTCTTATAAATGCCCCTTTTCAGGTGTGATTAGTGCCCCTTCTCACCTCTGATAACCGCATTTTCTACCCTTTCTACACATTCATTTATGTGTGTATGTGTGGGTGTGTGTGTGTGTGTGTGTGTGTGTGGCCTTTGAGGGAAATCATACCCCCTACTTATGAGGACCTGTCTACGCCAATGCTCAGAATACCTACACTTGTTCAATTTCCCCACATCGTCGCACATGATGAATAAAACTAATGTTCTCATGTAAACATTTGGTTAATCTACTGCTTGCTGTATAGATACGGCCCATTATCATGCTCTCTCTCCCTCTCTCTCTCTCTCTATCTTTCTCTACCTCTATTTCTCTAAAAGGGGCTCTCTTCTCTCTTTACCTCCTGCGCGTGGTCTCTCTTTCTTTCTTTTTTTTTTCTCTCTCTCTCTCTCTTTGTCTCTTTCTCTTTTTTCTGCCTCTCTACCTCTCCCGCTTGGTCTCTTTATCTCTTTTTTTCTGGCTCTCTTCCTCGTCTCTCTCTCTTTTTTCTTTATCTCTACCTCACATCTGCATGATTCCCTCGCCTTTCTCTGTAGATCCGAAACAAAATGGATTGAATCCATACCTGTTTCTGCCACTCAGAATTTCGCATCAGACCAAAAATCACGGTCTAATTGAAATGAGTTCAAAGATAACTATCCGAATGCCTCCAAATTTTGATCATACAATAGTACATTGTATAGAAAAGCACAGCATTGTTATGATGTAGCACTCCAACCATCATCTTCGCTGTCCTAGGAGTTATGCTTTCTGCCTTCTCATCAGCTAATTCCTGTATACGATTTCGCAATATTGTATAATCTCCTTACATCTCTGAAACATCAAACCCTATCAATGCAACATAACTAACATTTTTCGACAGAACTGTAGATTTGTTTAAAAGTAGACGTGACCCTGAACAACTCAAAGCTAAATACAAAAGCAAGAAAACCGATGATAATAACAGATCGCTTGATTTTGTTTTATTTTCTTGTTATTCAAGAGTACGTACAAAGGGAATCATAATAACCGACTAAAATGTAAAGGAGAAGAGAGAGAGAGGTGGGGGAGATAAACAGACAGAGAGACAGAGGGGGGGGAGAGAGATAGAGAGAGCTTTGTATTTTAGATATGATGTATTGTGGATAGTACTTGCATCCACTCATTGTGTGGTAAAGAATACGGAGCTATGTTTATGATTTTGCAATGTATAAATACATTATTTTTTTTAAAATTCATTTCCAAACTTTTGCCGACCCAAAATGGCATTGATTTTTTTTTTAAAGGAAGTATAAATTGTAACCCGATAACTTTTTTCCTAGGGTCCTTATTTCAAGGGTTAGTCGTCATTGGTATCCTGTATTTGCATACGTCTACTTTGGTTATCTGAACATATTTCATGGGTAAAATTAGATTTTGATTTCTTCCCCTCCCCCTTTTTTTTGGGGGGGGGTCGAAAAGAGTTAGATTATACATGAGAGTTAACAAACCCTTGAAATTCCAATGTAAAGGGTTTATATGATTAATGCACTATTTCCACATCTATAATTTAAAGGGTATAACACTTCTGAAACTTTTTCTTTATTATATTTTTTTAAATTTAATGACCGTGTCCATTATACAGGTATCATGGTTTAGTGGATACTTAAAGGAGAATGAAACCCTGGGGAAAACAATTATAATGAAAAGAGAGCACAGAGAAAAGCAATTTTAAAAAAGTTCCATCAAAATCGGTTACGAAATGAGAAAGTTATGAAAGTTTGAAAAGTCTCAATTTATGGCGGATCACCTGGTTCGCGGCTCGAGTCCTACTAATGCCCTTTGGCCAGAAATTAACCTACATTTGCCACTCTCCACCCAGGTGTAGTAAATAGGTACCTGGTAGGAACCTGTTCCATGAATAATTTCAGCGCCTTAGGGCAGCTGGGCTAAAGCAAGGGTAATAATGGTACTTTGTAGGGGCCTTGAACATCCCTTGGTATGGATATGTGCGCAATATAAATATGCTATTGTTATCATTTTAAAAGAGCTGTTGAGTAGTTTCTATGAATACACGACTTTCATGTAAACAGTGATTAGACTTCATACGCGTCTGCCAGCAAAATTCAGACTTTAAAATGTGCTTTGTAAGGTCCTGAAATGACATGGGGTAAAATATCTTGTCTTTTTGTTGTTTTTTTTTTAAATATATGATGTATTGTGGATAGTACTTGCATCCACTCATTGTGTGATAAAGAATACGGAGCTATGTTTTGATTTTGCAATGTATAAATCCATTATTTTTCTAAAAAATCATTTCCAAACTTTTGCCGACCCATACGTATTACCAAAATGGCATTGAATTTTTAAAAAAGGAAGTATAAATTGTAACCCGATAATTTCACTTTCGGGGGGGGGGGGGGGGGTCGAGGGGGTCGAGGAGCTCATCATAAAATTCAATGGCAGGAAAATTTCACACAATCCATCGATATCTACAAAGAACAGCAATTTGTTTTATCAGTCTCGAGAGGGTGCTTCATATAAATTGAATTTAAACGTAATTTCTACTCTTTATTTACGCGATATTTAATGATGAAATATTTAGTGGTTGAAGTCAAATTAAATGCCTGAAACCTGCATGTTATCGTTTAAATCTAGTGATAATCAAATATAACACAAAAGTGCACTTTATTGCGCACTTATAAAATAGCATAAAATGAAATCAAATAGAATGAAATGAAAATGAATCATACACCTCCTGATATCTGATGCACTACATGAGGGGTGCGGAAAACAAATATTATTTCACCAGAACAAACAAACAAAAATAATTTTAGAACATTTTTCAAAAATGACCCAGCTGCATCTGTCAATTGTAATGATGCGACATATACCCCAGAGCGGGGTGCGTCATGATCATGATGATAGGGTCATTATAACAACAAATTGTGACCCACAATGCCTTATTTTCTTAGGAAATGTTGAGTAACAATTTATGTTCCGCCGGCAGCAGCTAGATACATTTGAATAAAATACTTCCCTTATACATACACTTGTGAATAATCATCATGGGCGTACAGGCACATTATCGCGAGGGGGACTGACGCCTTTTTCCCGAATATCAACTTTGCAGTTCTACAATCTTCGGGAGCGAGCGAAAAAATTGGCACTTTATGTAATGTCATCACCATGCCATGCCTGAATATGAGGCGATTGTTGCCCTAAAATCAGAACTTTGAAAATCTACCCCTCCGTCCCTATAAACTAATCAT
Organism: Heliocidaris tuberculata; assembly: GCA_025618425.1. Classification (NCBI taxonomy): domain Eukaryota; kingdom Metazoa; phylum Echinodermata; class Echinoidea; order Camarodonta; family Echinometridae; genus Heliocidaris; species Heliocidaris tuberculata. The sequence goes on from CM046843.1 coordinate 990,549, forward strand.
ATCATAAAAAGGGAAACCATTACAAAACCACTAGTTTAATATTTTTTTGAATTTGCGCTTGACAAATTTTTACATTTTTAGGCGAAATGTTTTTACATTTGTGGGTGATTTTTTTTTTTTTTTTTTTTTTTTTTTTTTTTTTACATTTGTGGTTATTTTTACATTTGTGGTTGACTTGTTGACATTTGTAGGCTCTACACCCCCCCCCCCCCCCAGCTAGAGACTAGAGTTCTTAAAGTGCAACTAGATTTTCAGAAATAAATTTTAGAAAATTTCCCCTCCCCTGGGAGGGGGCACACAGGCCTAATATTGGCGTGATCATAACTTGTATTTTAGGCTTCTCCCAGCCTTATGATTAAATGCCAGGTATATATTCACTACAATGATCTCTAGGCAGCAAACAGCAAGGCAAAATCCACGGGTGTGGACCAAACTTGCCTGCTGAATTTTTAGCTAAGTAAAAGCTTAATCATGAAAAAAGCTTGCGTTGGATACAATGATTTTATGATCATAATCCCATATACGTTCAAGGTTGTTTTCACCTAAATTACCAGCATTTTTTTTGTGTAAATATCTAATTCGTGATAAAATTCAAATCAATAGTTTTGCTTGCTTTCTGTTTATTCTAGCTTTGAAATGTATGAACAAAATATAATAAAGTATGTGATGACACAAAAGGTATGAAGGTGACTGATTTGAGGAATTAGTTTTCAAGGTTGATATTAAGAGGGAAATATTATGCGAACAAAATAGGATTCACTGCAGATACTTCCTCTATCATCAGCTTTTTTAAAGGTGAAGTCAACCCTGGCAACATGTTGACTTTCATATTAAACAGATATAGAGATTAACGCAATAGATTTCATAAGAACAGATTTACACACTTATACATTTCTCAAAGTATGGTAAAAATCCTAAATCCTCCTGAGACAAAAGCTAACTCAAATCTGAAATGCTTTAACAAAATAGATCCCCTCCTCCCCCCCCCCCCCCCCTCCCCATCACCTAGTACTAACTCCAGAAAACTATTTCTTTGCTTCTGTACAAATCATTAAAAAAAGCTTGCTTTGGATACATGTTTATGATCATAATCCCATAAACGTTCAAGGTTGTATTTACCTAAGTTACCAGCATTCTTTTTGTGTCAATATTTGCCTTGCCTTCTGTTTATTCTAGCTTTGAAATATGTGACCAAAAATATTTAAGTATGTGATGACAGAAAAAGGTATGATGGTGACTGATTTAAAGGGAAGCTTGAGTTCTGGGAAAGTTAAAAAATAATTTTGTGCGCATTCTCGTTCTTTTTATGTTAGTTTGGAAGATTATCATAGTAGAAATGATGAAAAGGATTGTTCTTCAAATGCCCTCACATTCAAAATATGACAAGAAACAGCTGAAATGTTTGGGCCGAACATTTGTGTGTAGTCCCATATACATATTTCTGTGTGCAGTGCATGTGAATCTTATCACGAGTAAGTCAATTTCTTATCATTTTGGTGATTCCAAAGCCTTACAGCATACACCAATTCTTATGTGCTATATAATCAACCTTTCCCAATTGCTTTGAGACAGCTTTTTTCACAGTTCAATATCACGACCAGAACTCAACTTTATCTTTAAGGAAGTAGTTTTCAAGGCAAATACTGATAGGGAAATATAATGCAAACAAAATAGGATTCACTGCAAATACTTCGTCGATCATCAGCTTTTTTAAGGTGAAGTCAACCCTGGCAACATGTTGACTTTCATATGTAACCGATACAGAGAATAACACAATGGATTTCATACGAACAGATTTAATCACTAATACATTTCTCAAAGTATGGTAAAAATCCTAAATCCTCCTGAGGCAAAAGCTGACTCAAATCTGAAATACTTTAAGTAAACAAAGATAACAAAATAGAGCCCCTTCCCCTAGTTGTAACTGTTGATCTCAAAGGCTCTTGAAAACTATTTCTTTGCTTCTGTAAAAATGATTTTAAAAAAGAGCGTTGGATACAATGTTTTTATGATCATAATCCCATATACGTTCAAGGTTGTTTTCACCTAAATTACCGGCAGTCTCTTGGTGTCAATATCTGACCCGTCATAAAATTCAAATCAATAGTTTAGCTTACTTTCTGTTTATTCTAGCTTTGAAATGCATGAACAAACAATATTTAAGTCTGTGATGACACAAAGAGTATGAAGGTGACTGATTTAAGGAAGTTTTCAACGTAAATATTAAAAGGGAAATATATTGCAAACAAAATAGGATTCACTGCAAATACACTGCAAATTACAAAGTCTGGTAAAAATCCTAAATCCCCCTGAAACAAAAGCTAGCTCAAATCTGAAATATTTTAAGTAAGCAAAGATAACAAAATAGGGCCCCTTCCCTCCCCCCCCCCCTCCCCTCCAATTAGTACTAATTATATTGATCTCAAAGGCTCCTGGAAACTATTTCTTTGCTTCTGTAAAAAAAAAAAAAAAAAGATCATAAAAGAGCACCGGAAGATATGATATTTTTTCTCCGTCTATTTGGCTTGTGACCAACCCCTACCAAGCCACAGAACTCCGGTACAAATACAAGCCAAAGATTTGTTTTTCTCCTAGTCGAAGGTAACCCACTTATCATGATTAAAAGTTATCAAAGAAAGATAAATAAATAAATGAAAGGATAACAGAGAAAGCTGGAACAATCTACATTGATTACATTACATTTGTATAATTCTGCTCAAAAGAGAGCATCCCATCGAAACGAAAAACCATATTCCGTCAATATTATATGGTTGTTATTTAATTACATTTCAAGCATACTTTGCCTTTACTATTCTTAACTATTCTTGCTCGAATTTTGTGAATCTGCATCCACCGTTAATAGAAGAGCGGTTAGCATTCCCCACATTTGAAAAGAATCCCCAATAATCATTATACATTTGAACCAAGCAACGCCCAAGCTCCTCCCCCCCCCCCCCCTCTCCAGCCTAAAGATACAATATCACGACAGCAAGACAAAGTCAACAGGTGTGGACGAAAGCTTGCCTGCTGAATTTTAAGGTTGGTAAAAGCTTAATCATATATTAAGTATTAAGTATAATACATGTACTTGCCCACCATAATCCTTTCTTATTGTATTTCAAAGACAACGTTTGAGTATTGGTCATGAAGTTGTATCATGTGAAATAACAGGTCTGAAAGTTATTGGGAAAGGTCAGTCATGTAATGAATCTTGTATTGTAATGTTTTACAATTATTATCAAAATAATATCATTGACTCAATGTAGCTAAAAGACACATACAGTTGAATGTATTGCACACAGGTTTGGGTATATAGGACTACACAAACATGTGTCATAAAGAATTGGCCTAAAGCTTTAAAATATATGTGGTCCTTGGAATATTAAAGCAATCTTTTTCCTGGAATATAGCAAATATGTTATTCTTTCACATGAAAATAAAACGAATGAGAAAGCTTACAAATAGTTTTCTCCCTATGTGTCTCATTTGACTGTCGACAAATCTAAGCGATAACATATGTATCAATAATCAGTTCGAACAACAAAAAAAGGAGAAAGCGAACAAAATAGTTTGTGAGTTTTGTCATCCTGCTGATGTCAGTGTGGACAAAAAATCCAAGAAGAAAGGCATATCAAAAGCATCCTCTTTCCTGGAATATAACAAATATGTTATTCTTTCACACGAAAATAAAACAAATGAGAAAGCTTACAAATAGCTTTCTCCCTATGTGTCTCATTTAACTTTTGACAAATCAAAGCGATAACATTTGTATCAATAATCAGTTCAGAACAAAACAAAAAACCAAAAAGAAAAGAAAAGAGAGAAAGTGAACAAAAGAGTTTGTGAGTTGTGTCATCCTGTTGATCACAGTGCGGAAGAAAATCCAAGAAGAAATGCCCCCTGAAAATGGTTGCTCTCTTACTCTTACTGTGCCAAGGGCTTTCGCTTGCTTCAAGGTTTTACCAAAACGTGGTCAGTGCTTACTTTTGGAATGCCTACCATTCTTTAATCATGTCTTCTATGACAGAGTGTTGTTTCAGAAGTTGTAGGAAATCCATTGTCCTTTATAATTGCATGCTTGTAAATTATTGTAAAACATATTTAAGTTTCTTCTCTTTTTTGCCCATTACATGTATGTTTCTCATTTGTTTGCTGTTGTTAAATTTTCATGTGAGGAAAGATCTTTTTAAAGATCTAAAATTTCCTTCTATTTCTTGTAATGGTGGCAGATGATAACTGTTATATATTAGGAGAGCTTGATTCTCTAAACATTAATATAAATTGACCATCGTGTACACATTTCTTGGTGGAGAAATATGTGCTTGCAAAAATGGTAGCCTGTTTGTCACATAATTATGTAGCATGAGAAAAAAAAAACAATTGTATGCCGTCTTTTCAAACTATGACTAGAAATGTAAGGGTCAAATGTGTGCATATATAATCCCATATACCCATTTCTGTTTGCAGTGCCTTTCTCTCTATGTGTTTTCAGTAAGTCTTGTACAATTTCTCATCATTTTTATATGATTACTTAACCACGCACCACACACTGATGCTAATGTATAATCAATCATTATAAATAACCTCTAAACAGTATCTTTCAAGATATAAGCACACGTCTAATAATTTTTCTGTAAAGTGCGGGCGTGCTAGCCAAGAATTACCACCAACCGAATGGGGAGTCAACGATAAATAGTACTCTTGTAATAAATGGCACGACATTCACGTTTTAGAGAGGACAACAAAACCAAGGTGGAAGCATTGTCGATCTCAATCTGTCTAGTGGACGACGGAAGATAGGGTGTTACCTTTTAAGTAAGTACATGTTTGTACGAATATTCATGCCATTCTAGATCGTACATGTGGTCACATAGACTTTGTTCTTGTTAAACTGTCCTGCCTTTACAATTGTTCTTCCTCTTCTTTCTTCTCATTCTTCTACCTTTTCTTCTTTTCTTCATTTTCTTCTTCTCTTTCGTCGTTTACTTTTCTATTATACTCCACATTCTGAACTTTCTCCCCTTGTAGGTTTAGTGAATCTGATACTTCTAATTCCGTTTCCCTTCATACTGCATATTAATCAGAATTACGTATATTGTTATTCTAAACGGGAGGCTGTTCATTTACAAGCTATGCTTTTTTTTAGTTAGGCTCCCCATATTTTACAATCTTGTCTTTTTTTCCAGTCGTTCCTATATGTCTCAAAACTTTCCACCTATTTACCGTACATTGTTCTTGATTCGAGTTCTTTACTCGTCCGTTTTGAAATTGACACCGATGCTTGTAATAACTGAATTGAGTTTTTTTTTTTTTTTTTTTTTTTTGTATGTAAAAGTGGAACAAATAAAACATCAAACTTCAAATTATACCAATATGTCATTTATAGATACAATTATCATACTGTGGTAATAAAAAACTCATCTCATTAGCAGAAAAAAACAAACAATCCCAGTAACTGGCCTCAGAATGGTATAATATCTACTGTAGATAGGGAAAGTAGTGGATCGGCCCAAATTTGACTAAAGTTTGCGCTAGCGGTTAAAAAAAAATATGATACTTTTTTAATGAATCTTATAATTTACAATTTATATTAGTAATAAAACTTTTTTAGGTGCTTGCATTAAACATAAAAAATAATTGTAATTATATTATAAATTAAATATTTATAACTTCAATACTTTGCTTAACGGAGCTTTTACCATTGCAGTCAAGAATTCATTTGAATTATATAACAGACTATATTAACAATCACAACAACCCATAATCCGCATTGCTAAAAGGTACATATGGGAGTAAACTCCTTACGTGCGTTAAATCAATCATATTTTGCTGGTTTTACAGCGTTTGTCCGACGTCGAGTATGCCATTTATTTTTTAAAGAAATTAAATAGGAACAAAGATAATGACCGTTGACTGGCATCTTTGTGTATCATTCTTTGTCTTTGTCTTGAGTAATAGCCAGTTTGTGTTTTGGGGAGAGTGAAAATTTTCCATGGAATTGCCTATTTGTCAAATTTCATGTTTTAATACTTCCTTTATAATTACTCACACTTAGGCATGAATGAAAGCGCAAAGCTGGATAAATCTTTCATTGTATGGAAGCCTAAGAATCAGGGGCGTAGAAAGCGGGGGATGTGGGGGGGGGGGTATGCATCCCCCAACTTTTCAGGTTGGGGGATGGTGTGTACAAACACCCACAGGTTTCACCCCCCCCAAAAAAAAAAAAATAAATAAATAAATAAATAAATAAATAAATAAATTTAAATAAAATAAAATAAATAAATAAATAAATTTAAATAAAATAAAATAAATAAATAAATGAATAAAAAATGAATAAATAAATAAATATATAAAAAATAAAATAAATAAAGAAATAAATAAGAAATAAATAGATAAATAAATAAATAAATAAATAAAAAACAAAATAATAATAATAGAAATAATAATAATAATAATAAAAATAATAACAAAAATTATTTTTAAAATATAGATAAAAGAATACAAAATTTTGGAAAATATACATTTCTATTATATGTTATAGATAAATATGATTTGATAATATCTATTAATATTATTCAAATTCATGTATTCTTTATTTCAATACAGATTTTTATTTATTTATGTACAATATTGTAGATTTATATTAATTTATCAATATTTGTCTACAATTCTGTCGTTACTTCTAATTTTTCCCGATATATTTTTACAATACTAGAAAGTGAAGACCATCTACTTCAAATTATGCAACATGGGTGTTGATCTGGGAGGGATATGAAGGTATGATTTTTTGTTTTAAATGAAGTGGGGGTGGCCTGTGTTACCATCCCCAAATATATTTTGAGATGATTTTTTTCAAAGCCATAATGCAGAAAAATAATTTAGATTAAAATTAATGTTATTATTCTCGATTTAGAGGGTTCAGTCGGTAACTTTCCTTTATAATGCAATGTTGCCACACTCATGTTATTAGTAATACTAACAATTTCATAATTGAATTGAAAATATAGTCATAGGAATCGAATGTGGTGAGGGAAGAGGGAATATATCACCCCCAATATTTATCGAGGATGATGACCTGTGTCATCATCACCCAACTATACATAGAAGAATGATGAAATGACAATCATAACATGTAGACCGGGTCAGAAGCACCGCTCCGGGGGTTGAAATTGGGCACAGTGCCCCTACTTTTCCATTTAACTTCAGATAAGTACCCCTATTTTTCTTGCGAATAAGTTCCCGTTCCATATTCTTATAAAAGCCAGTTTGGATAATTACACCTCATCCCTCACCTTACCTTTGATAAATGCTCCTATTTCAACAAAAGCATTTAGCCCTTTTAATCCTTTTAATCCCTTTAAATGTAACAAGTCATTTTTTTTCTTTGTAATATATAGGCACTGATTTATTTTTTCTACTTCTTATAAATGCCCCTTTTGACCTCTGATAATTGCCTTTTCTACCTTTTCTACACATACATTTATTTTTCTAAGAAGTGTCCTTTTCCCCTTGATAAGTACATCATAAGTAAATCATACCCCCCCCCCCCGAACTTATGAGGACCTGTCTACGCCAATGCTCAGAATACACTTGTTCAATTTCCCCACATCGTCGCACATGATGAATAAAACTAATGTTCTTATGTAAACATTAATTTGGTTGATCTACTGCTTGCTGTATAGATACGGCCCATTGTCACACTCTTTCTCTATCTCTCTCTCTCTCTCTCTCTCTTTGTCTAAAAGGAGCTCTCTTCTCTCTTTACCCCCTGCGCTTGGTCTCTCTTTCTCTCTCTCTCTATCTCTTTGTCTCTTTCTTTTTTTTTCTGTCTCTCTTCCTCTCCCGCTTGGTATCTCTCTCCCTCTGACTCATGCTCATTGATCATATACAATAGTATATTGTATGGAAAAGCACAACATTGTTATGATGTAGCACCCCAACAATCATCTTCGCTGTCCTAGGAGTTATGCTTTCTGCCATCTCATCAGCTAACTCCTGTATACGATTTCGCAATATCGTATAATCTCCTTACAGCTCTTAAACATCAAACCCTATCAATGCAACGTAACTAACATTTTTTCGACCCAACTGTAGATTTGCCTAAAAGTAGACGTGACCCTGAACAACTCAAAGCTAAATGTAAAAGCAAGAAAACCGATGATTAAAACAAATCGCTTGATATCTTTTTTTCCTGTTTTTATTGTTATTTCTCAAAAATTCGTGGACATTCGTGGAAAAGGAATCATAATAACCGACTAAAATGTAAAGGGGAAGAGAAGGGGTGGGGGGAGAAAAACAGACATAGAGAGAGAGAGGGAGAGAGAGAGAGAGATAGAGAGAGAGCTTTGTATTTTTATATGATGTATTGCGGACGGTACTTGCATCCACCCATTGTGTGGTAAAGAATACGGAGCTATGTTATGATTTTGCAACGTATAAATCCATTATTTTTTAAAAATTCAATTTCAAACTTTTTCGGACCATAAACATAATACCAAATTAGCAATAATTTTTTTAAAAAGTAAGTATAAATTGTAACGCGATAAGTTCACTTCGGCTTTGTTTCCTTTTTTCTAGAGGCCTTTTTTCAAGGGCAAGTCGTCATTAATATCTTATATTTGCAAATACGTCTGCTTTGCTTAACTGCACATATTTCATGGGTAAAATTAGATTTTGATTCCCCCCCCCCTTTTTTTTCTCGGGGGGAGGGGGGTCAAAAAAGTGTAATTATACATGAGAGTTACCAAAACCCTTGAAATTCCAATGTAAAGGGTTTTTTTTATAATTAATCCACTATTTCCACACCTAAAATTCATCACATTCAAAGGGTAGAACACTTATGGAACTTTTTTTTTTTCTATTCAATGATTGTGTCCATTTTACAGATATCGTGGTTTAGTGGATACTTAAAGGAGAATGAAACCCTGGGGAAAAACAATTATGATGAAAAGACAGCATAGAGAAAAGCAATTTTAAAAAAGTTCCATCAAAATCGGTTACGAAATGAGAAAGTTATGAAAGTTTGAAAAGTCTCAATTTACTTTCTATGGTGATCCTCAAATTGTTTCAAAATGGCAGGTTTAGTAGTACAACTCTGCATATGTTTTGTACACATAATTTCATATTTTCCCTATTATCTCTCAAGGTGCACCTTGTCTCCTTCTTAGCTCAATATATATCATGGGAAAATGTATTAGACAAAACATATGTTGAGTTCACAAAAAGACAAGCAGCATCTTTAGAGATAATGGAGAAAATATGAAATTTTGTGTACAAAAACATATGGAGAGTTTTACTACTAAACCTGCCATTTTGAAGCAACATAATGGAACTTTTTTTTAAATTGCTTCTCACTATCCTTTCTTTTCATTAAAATGGATACATCTCCATTTTTTCATTCTCCTTTAAGCGGACTGCGGATCACATGGTTCGCGGCTAGAGTCCTACTAATGTCCTCTGGCCAGAAATTAACCTACATTTGCCACTCTCCACCCAGGTGTAGTAAATAGGTACCTGGTAGGAACCTGTTCCATGAATAATTTCAGCGCCTTAGGGCAGCTGGGCTAAAGCAAGGGTAAAAATGGTACTGTGTAGGGGCCTTGAGCATCTCTTGGTATGGACATGTGTGCAATATAAATATAGCTATTGTTATCATTTTAAAACAGCTGTTGAGTATTTTTTATGAATACATGACTTTCATGTAGACAGTGATTTGACTTCATATGCGTTTGCCAGCAAAATTCAGACTTTAAAATGTGCTTTGTAAGGTCTTGAAATGACAAAATGTAAAATACCTTGTCTTTTTGTTGTTGTTTGTTGTTTGTTTTTTGTTTTTTTAACTACCGATTGGAGCATAATTTTCGAAGAATTGTTCGTTTAAGTAAACAATTTCCAGCATATATCTTATTTTATAATTATTTACAGCATCATTGTGCAAAAAGGTGTTGTAAACCTACAAACTGATTTTGGCTGAAAATCTTCCTATTCTTTCTTCTGATGTATCGAAAATTACGCTATTCGATCGACATATAGACATCCATAAAAATTGAGAAGTATCTCTCCTTCAGAGGGCGGAAGTGACCCGTGAGCTTCACTTTCACCTATGAACTTTAACGGACATACCATTACAACATTTTATCTACGTTTCATTACTGATCAGCCTTCGGTAACCCAGTTCAAAACATAATTTCTATCTATCTTAATGATGGACATCTAATGCATTCCACGCTCTTACAAGCCAGACGTCACATAAAGAGAGAACTCAACATGGAAGAGTTGAAAACCAAAGTTACGCCCTCTACCATTGCATCAAAATTACAATGACTAAAAAATGGCTTATTACCTGCGTTCATGGGAGCAAATTGGAAACCGGTTCCTGTGTACAAAGATAACGTCACATTTTCTTCAGGTTTCTGGACCCCGACGGTTGCAAACGTGTTCTAGAAGGCGATTGATTTACGTCGAATAGTAACTGACGTTACATGATACGGCTGGTCGACAAAACGGTAAGTCGTTTCATCACTTAGTTCACGGTTTGATCACGTGATCCATTTTGTTTTTTCACGTGAGAGATAATAAAAGTATGTGTGTGTTTGTGGGTGGGTGTGTGTGTGTGTGTGCGTGTGTGTGTATATATACATATATATAAATATATATATATATATATATATATATATATATATATATATATATATATATATATAAACAAACTATTAGACATTTCATGCTTTTATCCAACTTCTTTATTTCCTCTCACGAATTTTCGACGGTATTCACATCGTCTTTATCAAGTGAATGGCATTGTCTTGGAAACGCTACATGGATACAATTTCGAAAGTTTGTCATTCACTTGATAAAGACGATGTGAATACCGTCGAAAATTCGTGAGAGGAAATAAAGAAGTTGGATAAAAGCATGAAATGTCTAATAGTTTGTCTTTTGATATTCTACCAACACGTGGACTTTGTATTTAAATATATATATATATATATATATATATATATATATATATATATAACAATGAATTAAAAAACCGTTACAGTGATTACCTTAAATGTAAATACATGCATATACGAAAGACGGTGAATACTGTTACTTTTCATGAATTCGAAATTTCTAGGGGAAGGGGAAAATAATTGCAGGATTATCTTGATGTTTACGTTAACGTACGCAATACGGTATAGAAACGATTTTTTTTCCTATTGAATCTATGAATAATATATAATGTAGTAACGGCCTAATGAAATTTTATTTGCGAAATATAAGATATTAATGGCAACGTAGTATAATGTTTTATTCTTGGAAATTAAATCCAAAGTTTTATAGTTTTGGTTATGAACAGTTTCGGCCTATTATAACAATATAGTTAGTGTTTAATCCGCAGACATTATTTAATCGGATTAAGTATCTGAAGTTAGGGTATTCATCTTAGAAATCTTTTCCAATCCAAATAAAGATGTTATAAACGACAGGGCGAATAAAATTTTAAAATACAATGTAAATATAACGATAATACAGCACAAACACATTCAGAGATTTGTATTTTACAATATATTCATAGGTTCTATTTCGTGGTCCTTGTTGAATTAACAGTTATATCGCAATGAGATTTCCTCTATAGTGGATAATCTCCTCAATTTTATTATTTCATTGTCACATTTTGTTAATCGAAATGTATTATGATATTGCTTATTGTTCTTGCACTTTGTTACTCAATTCTAGATTTAGATTCAGATTCAGATTCAGATTCAGATTTTTTCAGATTCAAAATTCATTTTATTTCCTTCTCATAATCAAATAAATTCAAAATGAAATGTCCATTCACAAAAAACATAGTGGAAGAAGGCAAGGGTCCCAGGAAGCATATGGATTGGGGTGGGGTCGACTCTAAAATTCATATTTACATATATAATATACTACGACAATTGTAACATAAACAAACAGTCTAAAAGACAAAAGAAAGAAAAAAAGAAAAAGGAAATCTGCAATATGTGCTACTATCTATAGTGTACGAAGTTTTTGTTTTTTTCTTACAGTGCGAGTAAATGTTTGGAGCATGTTTTAATAGTCATTTCAGTTTTTTCAGAGCTTGGGACAAGAAAAAAAAAACGAATATTTTGTTGAAACGCAACTATTCTATGTCTAGGAATATGGATGTCTCTCACAGATCTTGTTGCATAATTATGAAAATTACAATGAAATAATACAGATTGCAAAAACTTTTCGGGGATATATTTGTAAATGCACTTATACATTAAAACGTACTGTTGGTAACTTACAATATCTTCAGATTTCAAGAGTCTCAAGTCATTAAATAAGGGGTGGTGTGAATTCCAGATTGTACATCGCAGTCCTTATTATATTATTTTGTAAGGTAGTTAGCTTACTTATATTAGACGCATAGTTATTGCCCTACGCAAGAGTGCAATGCGTTTACTATGGGAGAACTAAAGAGCAATACAAACTTCGAAGAACATTCTGAGAAAACAGAAAATGAAGTTTATGTATAATACCTATATTTTTGGCAATTTTGTTTTCTACTTCATGGATTTCCAAGACAACCGACTGTCAATACAAACGCCTCAAAATTTTGTCTTTCAACTCTTGCAATTCCGGTATTGTTCACTTTTATATTTATTTCATCTATACCATGAATTTTGTCTTTTTTGCTGAATGTAATAAAACTGAACTTCTTGGAGTTGACAGATAGCCGATTGGCTTGCAGTCATTCGCATACTTAGCTTAACGTTCTATTGGCTTTATTGCATAGGGAGTTAATATTTGTGTCAGAGTACAGTATATTTGAATCATCTGCATACTACTTATATATTAAAAGTTTAAGTACTTAGACGTAAAGGCGACTTGTAAGGAGACTAAACGACACATCCGTACATGCTCGCAAAGCAAACAAGATTTGTGAATATCGCTTATGTAGATTAAGAACAAAAGAGAGCCTAGGAGTTATATTAAATTCCATGATTGAAGGTTTGTATATTGTATATTGTTGACGATCATTCAGATAATAAGAGTTTTAAAAAAGAAAAAAAAAATACTTATATATTAAAAGTTTAAGTACTAAGACATAAAGTCGACTTGTAAGGAGGCTAAACGACACATCCGTACATGCTCGCAAAAAAAAAAAAAAAAAAAAAAGCGGCCGCGTGGAACACAAATCGGAGTTGGGTCCCACATTCGTATTTTATGTTATTTCCTTCTTCACTACTGACGTATAGAATGTCACGTGATATTGTTTGAGGTTGATTTTATACTTAGTAGCTGTACACATTTGTTGCCTACATCTCGGTGATTTGAACACCAACACAAAACATAATGAATTATAGAATAATTAAATTTCGTTTCACTGTGGTACTTTATACCGATGTCACATATACGTTACATTTATACAATTTCACAGATAATTCGGTTATATCAATTCACTTCTCTCTAAATAATCTTCAAAATCCTATCTCAGTTCTTTCATTTTATTATCGCAAAAGACCCAGTTTTCCTGATATTGTGCGGTTTAAGTAATATATATTTACATGTCCTCCCATGAAAGATGTGTCTGTTCAATAATACATACCTGGGAAGGGCCACTCTAGAATATCATTCTTCAGCATGCAGTGAACAGAAATGAAGTCCATCTAAGACAGCACAAATCATAAAGTGGGGGGATCTCCCTTTAACAGTAATTTTCTTTCTCGATTTGTCGGACAAAATAACCAGCACTGCGAATCTCTGGATTCGAAGAATCGGACTTTACTAGCCGAACGAGTGATGTGAGATTTATGATCTAGTTAAAGCACTGTCTGCAAAGAAACGATGGTCAATCTATGTAGATTTGAGTATTGCAACAAAACTATTAAAAGCAATAAACAATAATAATGATAATAATAATGATGCTTATGATGATGATGATAATGATAATAATAATATTAATGATAATGATGATAAATGTAATAATGATAACAATAATAATGAAGATAACAATACCAACAATAATAATAATTATCATCATCATCATAATCATAATTCTAATAAATTCGGCGCGTTAATAGGTCCCTTATTGTCTGTTCAAATCGTTGTAATCTGTCTTAATGTTTATTGTTGTGTATCATTTTGAAGGTCGATGTTTTACACTCCAGGACAAACGCATGTATTAAGCCCTTTGCCTGACACACGTTTACTATAGAGACTTCGTTGCCATGGAAATGCAGTGCATTAATGTCGTCTAATGATTGTCAACTCATGATTAGAAATATTTTCTCTAACAATTTACTTGACTCATACTGATCAATGAGAAGTGTTTGTTTTGATAGGAGACTAAACCAAACCTCTTTCCCTCAGGGTAAAATCACATCCATCTAATCGGTCTACGTTTCCTGTGTCTTCTTCCATTTCGGTTTCCATGGTAACGAGCGTCTTCATATTCGTAGATGTCCTGTTGGCCATGCTCAATTTTTTAGTCTCCCTGGTGACTAAAAATGCAATATTTATTTTTCAAATTTTTTTATGGGGGGGGGGGCTATATACGACCCACTGTGTATTATAACGCATTATGTTTATTCTCCTTTTTTCACTTTGTCAGAGTGAAAAGTTTAATATATGAACATGAATATATTAATAAAGATATAAGATTGTATCTGTCTATGAAAGAAATGCAATAAAACCCTAGCTTTATAAGAACTTCCTCTGCTCCCTATAGAACAACGCATCAAATATAAAATGTTACTACTTACCTACCGTTCGCTTCATAATCTTGCCCCTTCATATATTTCTTCTCTATTTCATTCCTCTTCAACTACTCGTACAGGTCTCCGTTCCTCCATAAAGTTCAAAGAATTACGTACAAAGAGGAGCTGGGGTGACAGAGCATTTACTGGTGCTCCACCCCGGCTTTGGAACCCCCTACCCCACTTAATTAAAATATCACCCACTCAAAAATTGTTTCAAAAACACTTTAAAACGTATCTCATGTCATATTATTTTATTTAATTTCTATGACATATTTCACAGTTTTATATATTCAATACTATCTATTTTTATGTAATTTTCTTATCTTTCTTCGTATAATTATTATGTATGTTAGTTAGGCGCCTTGAGCATCCCTTGGGATGGATATGTGCGCATTATAAATGATGTTATTATTATTATTATTATAATTATTATTATATATATATATATATATATATATATATATATATATATATATTTATATATATATATATACATATACATATATATATATATATATATATATATATATATATATATATATATATATATATTCATATACATATATATATATATATATATATATATATATATATATATATATATATATGTATGTATATTTATTTATAGTGTGAGGATTGATGAGACCGGAGACAAGGACGTACATGTAGCTGAACTTCAACTTTATTAGATCAAGCTTTCGGCCTTCCCGGCCTTCTTCGTGTTATGAAGATAATAATACAAACATATAGGCCCGAATTCACAAAGGAGGTTTGGTTTAAACCATGGTTTAAACCCCCTCCTGGGTTTTTTAAGCATACGTGCGCACTGAATCCGATCCAATCATATATTTTTTTTTTTGCTTATTTACGCTTCTTTTAGTACGCTTACGGAGGTTTAAACCTTAGCCATGGTTTAAACCTCCTTTGTGAATTCGGGCCATAGTATATACTTTAATATACACACATATAAGTGTGTGTTTTTATATTCCATTTGATAACAAAATACACATCTGCATATTGATATCAGCATATACCTTCATGGCTACAGTTTATTACAAGTAACTTAAGTTACTTCATTTACCGATGAGGAGAATCAATATTGAAAAAAATCTCTGTCTTCTACAAAGGGCCCATAATCTGGAATAATTTACCCTCACATATCAAATGTAATCCTTCTCTTAAAGTCTTCAAAAGGAGGTTGAAATCACTCATACTTATAATAATTAGTTTACTTTATCTATGTTCAGGCTTTACTCTTACTTTTTTATTGTTTGTTTTTGCTTTGCTAGGGATCAGTTTCTCTGTTTTGTATTAAATAAATATATAAATATATAAGATGTTGTTTATCCTCTGTTGGTGGCAGCACCAATAAAGCTCTTTTACCTTCCTAAGCTGCGTGTCTCCTCATTCATGCACTACGATACTGTAATTGTTCTTTAATTTTTGTAAATGTACTTTTTTTATGAATGGATGAAATAAATGGAATGATTGAAAGGCAATGATAGGAAAAATGGATCTATTCATTTATAAGAAAGACTTCTATAACTATTGAATATACTGTAAACATATATAGTTTAAAACATGATAGAGAGAAGGAGTTCTGATATTTACTGAAATCAGTATGTAAAGCAGCTCTATGTATTAAGATGCACTAAAAAAATTAATATATAGAATACATGCCTCGTCCACTATTGACCTTGTATTGTGTTTTTATTTAGTTGTAGATCGAAATCGTCGTATATTTTGATTTGCATTTCTTTCTTGAAAGAGAAATACTAAAACTGTCATGTATGTTCGTAAGGCTGTCGATGGAACGATTTTTTAAAAATGAATTTGAATTTGAATTTAACCCTTTGTTATACATCACTGCCACTGTGCTCTGAAGTTAAGGGAACTTCTCAAAAAGCACCTGATACCTAAAACCTATCCTTGTTTGCATCCAACATGTTTACCGAGGGAACGCAACACGCCGCTCAAATTCAGAACCTGACCATAATTATCTTTTTGCTCGAGGAAGGCTCTTCCTTAAAGGGTGTAGTCGACCTTGCATTTAAGTGTGCATATACAGAAGCATTACAGAAATACAGCAATCGCAGTTTGAAGAAAATCCGATAAGGATTGAGAAATTCATTTATAATAAGAAAAGACACATCATACCAGTGCTTTGGATACATTATTCCAAACACATTTATGCACATCATTTTCTGTGAAAAAGGCTAATTCATACATTAGCAATGAAGAATAGTGCGATTAATCTAACTCTCTTTACACTAAACGAGCGTGAAACTTCTCGACTGGGAAATGAAGTTGTCAACCCGAAAAGTTTTTAAAAATTGAAACGTAAGTGTCCTTTATATCATTTTTCTCATTTGTCCACTGGTCTATTTGCTTTTTTCCTTCAATAAAACCATTTTGTCAGGTTGAACTACCCCTTTACTACATAGGAGATATGATAGAAGCAACACGGTGTGAGAGGCAAACCACATACCATGTCAGACAGCAATGTCCTTTTCAAAACATAACCGCATGCCGTTATACAAAAATTTCCTTCATTTCTTGTGCAGACTTGCTTAAAGTAAATTAATTTCCGGAACACTGAAACGCGTGGTAAGATTTTCATCATGTCGCCATTTCAAAAGATTTCCATCATTGATAGGTATGGCATATATATAGTCATGGATTGTATTTCTGAACAACATTGTATTACCGAACGCGTAGAGTTAAGCGCCTAAAATGGTTTTCATGCGCGTGGGACTACGCGTATGTTCTTCACAACTATTGAAACAAAGAACACAGGGTAGAAGATCATAAAATGAGGCAAAAACATAAGTAATATCTTATAACCTGCTCTCTCGTCACCCCCAGTCTTCATCCCGTTGGCCCCAAATTGGGGTAGGTTGTGTCTTTTTCCCATAGGTTTCACACGTTCGGTAATACATTACCTTTTTCAAGGGACCAAAACGCCGCATCGTTGGGAAGGGGTTCGCTCGAAAGAGAATATCGTATTAAATCTACGTTGTCTTTTTCAAATTCCATCAACTTCTTTTTCTGTAGGACTTTGAGCATTCATTATGTAAGTTTGACAGATATTCATGTCATATTTTATTTGCTATGGTTGATCTTGTGAAAAGTGTTCGGAAATAGGGTCCACTACCATACATGATATAGGTCTAATTCAGAAAAAGTGATAGCTTTACCACTTTCAGACTATAGTCTTCAGCTGATCATCTAAAGCAAAGGTTAGGCCTGTGTGTTTCAAAAGTTAAATAAACAAATCAGAACTATTTTGTTCGTTGCCGATCACATATATCCGCATTTATATTCCTCATTGAAAAAAATCTTGTTCTTGGATTGGTCACGAGCACTTCATGTAATTAATCCTAATTCTACTAGAAAAGGAAATCCCTCCGGAAGAAAAATAGGTTTTGTGACGTAAAACTTTTATTTTCTATTATTTTTTTTTGTTTGGTTCGTTTTTATTTTTGTTTTCGTTTTAAATATTTTGCCTCTGAAAGCCCTTCCTCCCTAGAATCTTTTCTTCTCATTGCCGCGTACGGCGAGCAGCCAGTAATCTCCCTCGTCTTACTCCCGCGATATAACGGCACAGGCTTTAATGAAACTACGCCGAGCCCGAGAATTTTCATTAACCAATGATTTGGGGTGTGTGTCCAAACAGTTCAGAAAAATTAACCTATCTATTCTGCTGTCGGACTTTACCAAAACAATTGAATATTTGGAATTAATACTTCTGTCAACCTATCTTGTTAAAGATTCATGACATTTTGCATGTGCCTTTCCGGACACACAGTGTGTGGATGTAGGTCAGTCGATCAACAGTTTAGCTAAAAGCGCGTCGTAACGCGCACGTCATCAGTCTAGTCGAAATCAAAACATGGCGACCTATGTCTATTTAGTTTATTTTCCGTCGGAAAGAAGTTTGATTTAATTGACGAGGACCAAAAACAAACCAGGAAACAAATGACTATGGGTATGCCGTATTCAGATATCAGGTAAACTTTATCTAAAATTTTCAGATCTAAATATATATATTTTACCCACTTAAACGTACTCATTGGTTAAAGTCTCAGTCAGTATCCCTTGCTTTTGTATAAGAGACAAAAATCCGAATAATAGGGATGGAAGTCTGTGAATTAGCTTGGCACGTATATGAGCTTTGCTAATATCTTACATATAAGAAGGAAACGAGAGAAAAATTAATAAAGAAGCGCACGAGAGGACACGTAGAGATGCAGATGAAATTACAGGCAAGAACCGGCTTCAGTTAAGGCAAGACGGCTATCTAACGCATTCCTAACTCAACACACAACCACACACACACACCCACGCACGCATACTAACACACACAAACACGCCCACACAGTCGGGTGTGTGGGTGTATAGGTATGAGAGTGAGTGTGTAAACTTGTGTTGATTATGGGGGGGGGGGGGCAGGAGAGAGAAGAAAAAAATGTTTCTGCCACATCTAAAACATGCTTAATATGAAATCTAGGGCAATGACTCAGATCTGAAATTAGCTTCAGCTTGATGAACTGACATAATTTTTTTTCCGGGGGGGGGGGGGGGGGGGAGGGGGGCAAAGATTTTCCAAAATAGATATAATTATTCAACCATGCGATGGAAACTAGTCTTCCGCAATTATTCAGAGGCAACGTTAGGCGGATGTAAGTATACCCTTAAAGGGAAGGTTGAGTTCTGGGAAAGGTGAAAAATAATTTGTGAGCTTTCTCATTCCTTTTATGTCAGAACATCATAGTAGAAATGTCCCCTGAAAACGATTTCTCTTAAAATGCTCTTATATTCGAAATATATGACGACAAATAGCTGAAGTGTTCGGGCCGAACATTCATGCGACATCTGGGTGCAGTCCAATATACCCATTTCTGTGTTCAGTGCATTTGCTTTTTAGCCAGTTTGGATTGATTTCATATAATTTTGATGATTCCAAAACCTCACAGTATACACCATGCCTTATTTAGACAAGAGCAACTTTTCCCAATTCCTTCCAGACAGTTTCTTTCACAACGTAATTGTATGACCAGAACTCAACTTTATCTTTAACGTAACTGTCTTTATAGCCACATAACAGTGGCGCAAATCCATTTTGAAATTCGGGGGGGGGGGGGACATTCGCCTCCAAAATTCTCTGACAAGCAAAACAAAAACAAAAACAAAACCCCCACCCCCCCAAAAAAAATGGTAATTAAAAAAGGTGGGGGGGGGGGGACATGTCCCCCTGTCCCCCCTGGATTAGCGCCCATGCCACATAATTATCTTAAAGGGAAAGAAATCATTTGGAGTTTAGTTATCTCCACTACCAAGTATAACACAGGGTTTCGATTCAACAAGGTAGGGGGGGGGACATTCGCCTCCAAAATATTATCTGACAAGCAAAAAAAAACAAAAACAACCCCCCCAAAAAAAAAAAATGGTAATTAAAAAAGGTGGGGGGGGGGGACATGTCCCCCTGTCCCCCCTGGATTAGCGCCCATGCCACCACATAATTATCTTAAAGGGAAAGAAATCATTTGGAGTTTAGTTATCTCCACTACCAAGTATAACACTGTAAAAAGAAAAATGCCATTTTCAAGGGAAATTCATGGCAGTCAGGATGCCGGAAATGCCCGTTTTTCCACGGCAATAATTTGTATGTAATTTCAAGTGCTAAAAACCTTTAGTTTTGGGGGTTTTTTACAGTTATTTTTACAGTGTAAAAGATATCGTGCCACTCGAGTTCAAAACATCAACTCATTTCAGGAGTCCCTCCTGCGAACACATTCCATTCATTACATTCCAAAGTGCTTTATATCATTGACTTGTCATAAAGTGGCATCTGATATATTTCTGTTGCGCCTGAGGGGGTAATGGATCCCTTCCCCTCTTTCCGTGATGGAAGAAAATATATATTCATTCTACCACCTCTCTTAAATAAATGGGATTATTGTCAAGAGGTTACCTTATGCGGTAGTGTCTTTTTCTTTATGTTTATGTTGCGGTATACTTCTGCTCGCTTCGTCTCTAATTTTCAACTTCATTGACATTTATGTTTATGTTTTTCATAATTATGAAATACGAATATGAAAACAATAATTACATCATCACGTGTTTTAATCACTACAATTTGGTTTATATAAGCGGTATTGTATTCTTCCAGGCAATCGTTTTAAATACAATTTATGGAAGTATAAATGTTGACCAGGGTTTCGATTTTTTCAATATGAATAATTATGAATGTCGTGTTTTATAAAATATTCATTTAGCAAACTATGTGATTAGTGAGCCGTTGAAATGAGAAACAAACTTATACGTGTTTGGAATGAACTCATTCATTTAGTCTCAATAAATATGATCAAGCTACTCCCTTATGCAATAATTTTAGTTGATTAATAATAACATAATGATGATGATGATGATAATAATAATGATAACAACAATAATAATATATTGCATTCATATAGCGCATTATGTGAATACTTCAATGCGCTTCACAATATTATCTATTATAGCTTTTCCATGGCCAATTTCGCACTTTTGTCAATCAATTTAATAAAACGTTTATTCAATTTTACAAAAACATCGTTTTACCGCAGCTTCTGTCTTTCAAAATTGTATTTAAGTCATTGAATTTAACGTTTTGAGCAAGGGATTTTTCTATTGTATCATTCAAATTCATTACCGTGCATTCAAATTAGCACGTTTGTAGGAATCATTCAAATTCATCACCATCTGCCGAAAGGACTCCTCAGGCATTCAAATTCGCAAATTGGAAGATGTTCATTCAATTTAACACGTAAGTTATTAACCCCATGTTTGGGTTTATAATTCCACCTAAGTATGGCTGATTTCGGATTTCATTTCCTTCTTGAGTCCGTAATATAAAAATACCTATTGTCTTGTAAGCTACTTGTTAATTTTGAAAGATGGACTGTATGTATAGCATTTTCAAAGCCACGAAAGTTGGTAAATATACCTAAAGGGTAAATTTGAAAATATAGGTCTAGTTTGAACGAGAAAATTTGTGCCTAAGCATGGACGACAATCTCCCCTGAAGAAAGGATGGACAACACGATGTCAGAAAAACAGCATTTCCTTGTGTTATTTTTACCATCTAACAATGGGCAATTAAGGTAACTTTGAAAAAAAATATTTGTATTTACTTGGAAGATGAGGCTACAATTTCTTTATCAACTCTTGCGTGAAATAGCTTTCATTTGTCTGCTTGTCTTCTAAAATTTAGAGTTCCTCCCTTACAAAAGAAATTATTATAGGTTTTCCCGCCCATCTTCGCAATTTTATCATCGGAATCAACGATATTTTCATTCAATTTCACGCGAAATTGATTGACAATGTGGATCAGCATTTAAAAAGCAAATATTATCGTTCAATTTGATTTTTTAAGCATGCGATTTACTACTGTTAGAATACAAAAGTGCAGAAAGATCATTCAAATTAAATATCTATGTAAACAGCATTCAAATTCGCACAGGACAGGACGTGGAAAGAATCTGCGCAAACAATTTCATGAATAGGCATACAGTTTCGTAATTTGTGCAATGTTTTTCATCTTATGGAAATGAGTTAATGCATGTTTCTGCTTATATGAAAATTACGAATGAAGAAAGAGCAAGGTGTTCAGAGCTGCAGGTGTGTTCAGGTGTCAGTGCTTATGTTAGGCATGCTTGAAGCCTCCTCCCCCCCCCCCCCCCCCGTTATATATACATTAACATTTTTAAAAAAAAGCACCCAAACCGAAAAGGTCTAGACATTTGTGCAATGTCTTTCATCTTATGATAATGAGTCAGTGTATGTTTTTGCTTTCATGAAAATCATGAATGTAGAAAGAACAACATTATGATAGCATTTAGCAGATAGCTCTCATTACACCGATAATCGTTGTCAGAGAAGGTTCTTCAGTTTGGTATAGTTCTTAGAACCAGGTATCATGGCAGCTCGTGTACGATACAATCGTATCTCTGATGTCGACAGACGTCGCTTGGTTGAAGCATTCGAAGGAAACAACCAAGATTATCTTGAACTAGCAGATAATCTCGGGATAAAAAGGTCTACTGCTCGATCTATTGTACGAACTTATCTAGAAACTGGCAGAGCTAACAAGCTTCCAAGAGGAGGGGCACATAACTCCAAAATGGACGAAGAGATGAAGAACTTTCTTCGGGATGCCCTTGAGACCAACCCTTTGCTTACACTCACCCAGATGAAGGACAAGCTTCGGGAAGGTCTTCCTCAAAAGCCAGGCGTGTCCTTGTCGACGATTGCTAGAACTCTCGATGGCATGCTCTTCACGCTAAAGCTCGCAGAGGATGTACCTGACGCTAGAAACTCACCACGAGTGATCCAACAACGAAGAGACTATGCCGAGTGGTTCCTGGAGCACGGCATCGTCGCCAATTGTGTCTTCATTGACGAATGTGGCTACAACATTTGGACACGTCGTACTCAAGGAAGGGCACTACGAGGCGTTCCGGCAAGGAGGGTTGTACACGGGCAAAGAGGTCGTAACTGTAATGTGACGTTTGCAGTTTCTGCAGCCGCTGGTCTCGTTCATCATGAAATCTCTTTCGAGACTGTCACCAGGGAAAGGTTCGAGCATTTCCTCGCTGCTACAGCCGCAGAATGCAACGAAATGTTTCCAGATGATGAGCCAGTCATCTTGATTTATGACAACGCTAGGCCGCACGTGAGAGCTGAGCTACCAGCGGATGCCAACGCTCTCATGGAAACGAAGCTCCTTCCTCCCTACTCGCCATTCTTAAATATGACTGAGATGGCACACTCTTCATTTAAGAGCGAAGTGAAGAAATGCCTGGCGCAACCTGAGTGGCAAGGTCGGGTCGGAGACAGGATGGCAGCTGAGCGAGCTGGAGTCAACATGCAACAGTGGCGGTGCAACATTCTAGGAGAAGTTGCAGAGCGGTGTGTCGACGCCATTACCCCTGCCAAGTGTACCCAGTGGTTCAACCATTCACAGACATACATGCCCAGGTGTCTGAATGGTCAGGAAATTGATGGATGAAACATACTGTTGAGAGTCAAACAACTTGAAGAAAACGAGTATATGACTTTAAAAAGATGAAAAAAGATGAAAAGAAAAAAAAATATGAAAAGAAACCCCCTCACAGATATGCAAATAAAGACCCTGAAGACCACAACAAAATATATATATAACCCATGACCATGTACATGATGTATGACAGGCAGTTTATACTCATTGTATGCAAAGATAAAGAAGTAGACCACAGAAGATTAAAGAATAATGTCATATAAATTGAAAAAAAAAAGAAAAGAAATGTGAATGTCAAATGTATAATGACAGAAAAGAAATTAAAAAAAAGAGAATAAAAATGAAAATGAAAAAGAGATAGAAACCACTTACGTTGTTTTAATTGAATGGCGTAAGTGCGAAAGTGATTGCCTGAAGACGAAAATGAAACCGCGATTCAGCAAGGAATTTCTTCTTCCACTCAAACTTGGCGAAATTGAATGACGGTTATTCATTACCAAATTGAATCAAATTGCAGTTAATTTGAACGATAGTTTTACTAATTTCAGTGTTTAAAAAATAAATTGAACGCAAAAAGTGTTAAATTGAAACACTGGAAAAGGGATGGACTAAAAACTGCGTGAATTTGAATGCTTGATCATGAAATTGAATGCTGTTTTGACGAATTCGGCCGGGAAAACCTATATAATAACTTCTTTCGCGGGACCTGCAGATGTTTCATGTCTTTATATATACATCTAATGACAAAAATGCATAGACCTCATTTCGCATAAACGATGGGATCTTCAACATACGCAATAAGCAAAAACATGTAGGCCCTGTCTTGAAGGGCAAATATCATTTCAGTTTTCCTCCATAATTCTCAACAACAAAAAAATGGGGGGAAAAGTTGTCAGAGGGGCACTCTGCCCCCCTGCCCCCCCCCCCCCCCCCAGCTACGCTAGTGATACGAGCCAATAGAAAGATATCACAAAATCAAGATTGAGGAAAATTGTTAAATTGAATGCACAATACGCTAAATTGGATGCTGCAAAATTTGAATGCAGGAACGAGTTTGTTGCGTGATCACGTGACCATTGTTATGCTAATTTGAATGAAGGCTTTATGAATTACGTGCGTGACCTAAGAATGTGAATGAAATGAGTGTTAATTTGACTGCCTGCAATGCGAATTTAAATGCTTCCAAGATGATTTTGAATGCACAGATCATGAATTTGAACTGCCGAACAACACAGCATGGCTAACATAGTTTAAAGTGAATGCTCGTTAAATGAATTAGACTGACAAATTTGCGAAATTGGCCGGGAAAAAACCTATATTATCCCTAGTCATTGGATTTCAAGCCCTCACACAAGTGTGCACCATCTCAACTCCTTAGGGAGCATTCCCACCATTTTGCACTGTTCACATGCATGCATGTAGGGCAATGACAAATATCTGTTCGGTAGTATCCATTCCCTTCCGAAGTTTGATGAGATTTCCTTTGTAAAACTTACTTTAGCCTAGGGGATAAATTAATGGCGGCGCACTGATTGATATGACAGTGGATGCACTCTACAGAACTCTGATGACCTGTTCAGAATAATAAAAATTTATACAAAAGAATCACGATATAGTGAAATGGGATTAAACATAATATAAAGAAACATACTATAAATAAATTAGTTTTGGGCAAGTTAGCTGACACCATTATGTTTCAGATAAGTTGATGGCACGTAAAAACACGGGAAAGACGCATATGACAAAATTATTAAAAATCATAGTGACATTCTATACACGCAGAACCCAAATATTAGGATGTAGAATAAGTATTTAATTCTATTAACACTTTCAATCAAAATACATGAAAACTTTTATTCATATAAGTCTAATTGTAATTTAAGATGCACAGACAAAACTAGCAATTTTGCTCTTTACGTCTCTCCCACGTCATTACGTAACATCACATTTTGCTAAGATACAAAATGACACAAATAGGCTCCGCCCATTTCTGCCGTTTAAAATACGACGTTCAGACAATAAACGTGGACCCTGAATCTTTTTGTTCGAACCTATGCTTAAACATGCGTTTCTCAATACGACGATTCATTATGATATGCAATGAATTTAGGTAGTCTGAATGGGGAGTTAATATCATTCTGCTGAGGATTTGGCCGTCAATGTCCAACAAATGCAATGAAAAAATAAATTCCCATCAGATGATGTATTTGTTGACAGAGCATTTTGAACATTTCACAGTTTCAGTCCATTAATAAACTCACCCTAGGGAAGATTGTACTGTGCAAAAAAAAATTAAAAAGCACAACGAATTGGTGAACATAGCCATTTTTTTCAAGTACAATCTTTGATGATTTCACTATCTGTAATCTGTAAAATGATTTTGAAAAGGGTAAACGTCGAAAAAGACCCCCCCCCCCAAAAAAAAAAAATAAATAAATAAATAAATAAATTAAAAAAAAAAAAAATAATAATATAATAATAATAATAATAATAATAATAATAATAATAATAATAATAATAATAATGATAAATAAATACATAAATAAAAAAATTTAAAAAATTTAAAAAATTAAAAAAACTGTATTGCTGTTGACGAAACCTACGATCACGTTTCATTTTGTGATAGGAAGGTTAAGTACCCAATAAAGGTGAAAACAATTTGTGAGCCTCCACATTCTGTTTATTCTTATTTGAAACAGGAATGTGTTTTGTTTTGGTTTTTTTAATAAGTAAATGGGCTTACCGTTGAAGCCGCTTGTCAGGGTAGTGCCTGTGTTTAATCCTTTTAATAGTTTGTGATTTGTGATAGTTTTGATAAAATTGAATATGAACATAAATCCGCACAGTATACACTTAAAGTATTTACTATTTTTATGTAATCAAAATTTTGCATTCATTTTTTTTCAACAAGGTGTCGCCTGGCTAGTACTCGACATTATCTTTAATTCTTAGCTTTGCCTTCTTTTTTAAAGTATAATTTATGAGATATGGTATTTTGCAAAATTCATTTGACACTGTGCATTGACTTTTTTTCCTGTTAACTAGAAGCAACACACGATTTTAAGCTTACAGGGGCAGGGTATTACTTTCAAAATAATTCGTTATGCTTAGACCCAAGAGGAAATTGTACGAGTTAAGAGGCGTGTCTTTGGGTTATGATAAGACTTTATGATTTTTTTGATTTTTTTTTTTTGGAGGGGGGGGGGGGAACTCATATGTGTTATAACCTTGTGGTAACATGATCTCAAAACACTGAATCGAATTCATTATTTTAAGTCAAATTTTCAGTAGTGTATTAATCATAAAAATGAATATCACCCTTTAGCTTAATTGTTTTCGTTAATAAAAATGTGAACATTACTTTTTGATCATCAGGCAAGTTGATTCTCGGAGCGTTTTTGAAAGTGAGGGGCTGATCTGATTTCACTCATTAATGACAATTTTCGAGCCTTTTTCCAAGCTTTTTTTTAACGTGTATACTCAAAAGAGTGGGGGATGCAGCCCCCAGCCCCCCCCCCCCCGTTTCCGCGGCCCATGACCATATCGTCTTTTTGTTATTTATTTTTTTGCGTGTGAAACTGTACATTAATACGTTTCCATGGGATTGTGTGTAAACTTTGTGCCAAAACGCACAATGGCACAGTAAGTGTTTGTTACGCATACTTTTTCCATTAGTTTCAATATGTTGATGGACAGGATTACACATTGTCGCTGTATCGTTATCTTACGTAGAGATGGTTGCTGTAATATTTCATTTCATTTCATTAAATGATTTTAGTGACTATCATGGGACCAACACAAGGCACAAAGGAAGGAGCACGGAGCAACACAGCCGATGGCACGTCAGAGAAAGCTATTCAAGTGAACATATTACTGAGACAAGACTCATCCAGAAGATTTGTACCTCCTCTGAGGTGAGTTTGTGAAAGAAAAGTGAAGGGATGGAAAAAGATAGATGCACCAGGAATAATTACGGGAAAAGAGGGTGGAAATATGGCAAGAGGTCCACAGAGAGAGAGAGAGAGAGAGATAGAGAGGGGACGGTGGAATGGCCGGAAAAAAAAGGACAGAGGGACAAAGCAAGATCGTGTGGGGGAATTCACCATAAGAATCAAATAATGGAGAGAGAGAGGGAGAGAGATTGTCAGTGTAGCTATGACTCTCGATAGAAAGATCTGTAATCATGATAATGGGTATCTGATATTTCGAAGAACTGAAATATACCTCAGATATTTTCAAGTTTATCGATTGTTTTTTAAACATCTAATCCTATTTTACATGTTTTAAGTCAGCAATTTCCTTCTTATTTCAATCCATGTTTTCTCTAGCAGAGGATGAGGTTCCCTTCTATAATCGCTGTTATCAGCAAGCATGTACATTCACCTTCTCACAAGTCCGTCTCTCTACCTTGCCTTCTTTCTTCGATAATGCTTTAACCGTGTCGACTAATTTGAAATTCCCCAACACGTTTGCATATTCTTGCCCTGTTTTAATTTGATATCAAGCACGATAACACGCCATCTAAACATGAAATTCGATTTACTGAGGTCGATCGGAGTAGATGTTACCATGTCTTAATCAATCTTGACTTTCAAATTGAAATCCCGTAAGACCGTGCTGTCGTGGAGAGGCGTATGTCATTCCAGTTTGGCGTGCTGATATAGCAGTGGCAGATCCAGGATTCTCTGGCCGAAGGGGTGGGGTGGGTGGGTGGCAAGTTACAAACAAAAAAAAATAACGTAGTACAATTTAGTTGCCCATTGTTCTATTGTATGCAGTGTGTTATAGGTATAACAAATTCACTATAGTTTCACCAGAGGGGGGGGGGGGGGGGGGGGGTGAGCGGCGTGCCCCAGTGTCTCTATGGTTCTTCCACTTCATAGATCGCATTTTTAATGAAGAAATTCTACCTGCCTTAAACTCAGCTCTGCTGAGAAATCTGTGGGCAAACCCGTCAGCAAGGGAATAACAATAACACTAATATTCTTAGACGGAGATAACATTTGATTATTTTATACTTGTGATTCACTTTTTTCTTCTTTTTTAATTATCCTGACGAAAACAAAATATTTCTGGTCAGTGTCGAAAACATTCGTCAGAAATGTCGTCAATTTGATAAGTATTCTCTTAACATGTTAAATAACGTTCTACCGTCTGACTTGTCTTGTAAAGTAATGACAAACAAAGATTCAAGGTTCTCCCTCTGTCAGTAAGAAAAAAAAAAAAAAACGATGAACGCAAAGATTTCGTGCTGATCACCAATGCAGCCTAACATTATATGATACGTATATTTATTGTCATTGAGGAAATCCTAAAGTTTTTATTCCTTAAATTTCAAACCTGCAATGTGCTAGGAAGTGGTTCACAAAATAGACCATGTGCCTTTATCGAGCATGAACATGGGGCCATGGAAATTCAAATTTTCCAACAAAAAGAAGAAAAAGAGGAAATAAAAAAGTGAAATCAGAAAATCAGGTTTGACAGAATTGTAATGAATTGGACAAAAATTAAGAAAATTATTGATTTTTAAAAGGTGTAATCGCAATTCTGTTTGTTAATTGATATATGTTATTGTGCCAATTTGCACTCATGGCCAATAAATGTTTCATTTATACCTGCTATATATTAACATTTCACATGTTCTTGAAAGTAATTATTTTTTTCATTACGGGATGGAATGTTAGAAACGGAATAATTTATAATATGAAGGAAAACGATTAAGGAAAATTTCCAAGATGGATAAAATGACAATGAAAATAAATATGTAAATATTAAACCTTGCATTTATCATCACCAATTTTAAAGGGATTCCGTGCTATTACCTACACTCATTTTTTTTTTCTATTTCCCTAGTGAATGAATTATCTTTGAATTATGTGTAATTGTTAACCTTGAGATTGAACCTGCGGAAAGCCGGTTCGCAATTTTTAGATGGAAAAAGGGTAAATCTTTTATTATTAAGTGGATAGTCTTGCCAAAAGACATCAGTGGTTTAGGACTTGTCAAAGCCGGAATCCAAGACATTCGTATCCCCAGCATGTAGGCTCGAATCTAAGACATTCGTGTCCCCAGAATGAAGGCTCTAATACAAAACGTTCGTGTCCCTGAAATAAAGGCTCGAATCCAAGACATCGTGTCCACAGAATGAAGGTTCGAAACCGAGACATTCGTGTCGCCAGAATGAAGGCTAGAATCCAATACATTCGTGTCCCCAGAATGAAGGTTCGAATCCAATACATTCGTGTCCCCAGAATGAACGTTCGAATCCAGTACATTCGTGTCCCCAGAATGAAGGTTCGAATCCAAGACATTCGTGTCCCCAGAATGAAGGTTCGAATCCAAGACATTCGTGTCCCTCGAATGAAGGCTCGAATCCAAAACATTCGTGTCCCCAGAATGAAGGTTCGAATCCAAGACATTCGTGTCCCCAGAATGAAGGTTCAAATCCAAGACATTCGTGTCCCCAGAATGAAGGTTCGAATCCAAGACATTCGTGTCCCCAGAATGAAGGTTCGAATCCAAGACATTCGTGTCCCTCGAATGAAGGCTCGAATCCAAGACATTCGTGTCCCCAGAATGAAGATTATTTTGAATCCAAGACATTCGTGTCCCCAGAATTAAGATTATTTTGAATCCAAGACATTTGTTTCCTTAGTTAAATTTTAACGCACTTTAAAGCAGACGATGATAATGTTAAGAAAATAATCCGTCGTGCGTTGCTCCTTGAAAAGAGATACACTGCCTTAATAACGTCAATTCCTGGATTACATCGCGTGTGTCTTTTGCACATACGGTTGCGTTATAAATTTTAAACTTTCCCATATACGATAATTTTGAACATGTTGGGAATGAATTTTCATATTTATTGCATTATTACAGCAATGATATATACTAAATGCTTTTAGATGATCTTAACTGTCGTGATTCCATGCGTGACATTTCGACAAACTATAGTCTTATCTAAAGATTCCCAGGGTTCGTCTCCTAATGTGATTGAATAGTCTTGACAAAAGATGTAGTACATAAACGGGACTTTTGTGATATCTCAGCATTTATACAATGACTGTATCTCGATACAATCTGATGCAATAGCAGCGATGTATGGCATGGGATTAAATTCGAAGATAACTAAACAGACATGGGGCAAAAGAAAAGTGGTCAACGAAACTGATGAATTACAGCTCCTTAAGCTTTCATTTATTTTAAGCTGGCACAACTATCGAGGAAGTGCACTGTAATGGCGTAATAATGACTGCCTTTATGATGACTTATGCATTGATATAGCTGACATTTCGTGGGGATTACTTATGCCACGAACGCGTTTCTTTCCTAGAATTATTCATCGTTAATACCAATCCTCTTGCAAGTGAAATAAAATCGTTTTTGCTACATGTCTTATTTACATTATATATATATATATATATATATATTTTGAAAGAAAACTGCTAGAAGAGTTTGTAATACATTGTGGCTAATTTTATTTTCGACGTCTGCCGTCTTCTTCCAGAGTATACAATATATTTTTGTAAGGTATCGCGTATTGCTTATATTTTCATATATTTTATGTTAGCTACTGGGTGTTGGTTTCTTGCGTGTAGGTGTGGAAATACTTATTGGTGCGTGGGTCGGATATGCGTGTGTGCGCATGTAAGCATTTGAAAAAGGCAGAAAGGGGGAGGAGGAGGAGAAGAAGCAGGCAATGATCTAATACAACGTAACGGGGTCCTTAAAAAATAATGCTTAATAAAGCTAATTTAGAAAAAAATAATGGATTATACAACTAATATTATGTAAAATTGATAATCCACAAATCTTGGAAATTTGCCTTTCACTGGCATTGCACAGTATCTGAAAATATAAGACAATCTTCACATATAATATTGTGAGGAATAATATATACTAGCAGTGTTAGCAGTTCTTACTGAAATAAATGCATAACTAAATAGATGTGAGATGAAATTAGATCATAATAATGGCTTAGCTTCATTAAAGGTCCCTATTAGTTTCAGTTTTGTTGCTAAGGTTGAAAATGTCTCCGCCGGTAATCGAACTCGGGTCCACAGCTTAGAACGCCAGTGCCTTAACCACTAGGCCAAGGACACCTAAATTATATGAACGAGATTCAACGCAATCATTAGACTTCCATCACAGTAAATAGCTTTATATGTACGGCGGCTTATTCACGTATGTACATGTATTTCCTGCGAGGGCTACTCATGATATGAACTGAAATCATGGAAATAGAGTGCATTAACCTTTCCAACTATATGCGAACATTCATTAGAGCTTTGAGTTGCTGCTGTAACATACAGATTAAATCGTGAACTGCAAGAGAGAAATTTGATCGAGCACTATGTTATACCTTCATATTGTCCAGTTGATGTTCGTACTATGACTTTTTAATTTTCATTCCTGCTCTTGAAATAACAAACTGTAGGACAGAAGCTAAAACAATTTATGTATGATCTCCCGTCATAGAGAAACATAGCTTACTATTTCCCGATAATCTTTTGAACGAAGCTCCATTATGGAGATATCTGCGGGATATCCATGAATATATTCCTACCAGATTGCTAATGGAAACCTTAAAATGCCAAATGTCATGCATGATATACCTGCTAGATTGTTGCCCTCTTCTCGAGGGGAGAAGGAAGTCGGAGAAAAAGAGAGAGGGAACAATTCAATGTTATTTCTACTTGTCTCACGTGTAAACATGGTGATGTGATCAATCTTATATACTGTGTATTATTACCTGCATAATGTGGCAAGCTGTAGGGTAAGCTAGGTGACATGCTATTGCTTGTGGGTTAAATATTGTAAAGACTAGTCAAATGTAAATAAGTGTTTAATGTTGTTTCTTTTTTTTTTAATTCATGCTCTTGAGTTCACAAGAACAATGTGATATGATACGATGTTACTTCGATGTATTGAGTTTACTTTTTATCCCCTCTTTTTTATATATTAATTTTCCTAATATATTACTTAACAAAGCCTTGCGTCATTGATTATGGAAAGAACCGGAAATTGTAATTCATGTCCAGCATAATAAAAAGTTAATTTAAAAACACATGCAAAATCACGTATCCTTTTATTTTCTAAAGCTATTTCATTTATTGTATAAATCAGTAGGCCCTTGTGGTTAAAATAGAATCAAACCCTTCTGTATTAAAATATTTTAGGTATGGAACGGTGAAAGCTAGCTAAAAGTCATTGATCATATTGATGTGAGTCAATGAACTAGGAATACTAAAGCCCATCTCTTTCGAGGCGCCATTTTGATTGCGTTATTACCTAATAGACCTGTGCCCTGTTTCATTAAACTTGCCATCAATGACAAGCTGCAATAGCTGTTATAATCTTCTGAAATCCTTGCATCTGATTGGCTGAGAGCAAATTTTTCAGTAAAAATCCACTGACAAGACACTTGATGAAATGCCCCCTAGGCCCTGTTTCATAAAACTTGTCATCATTGACAAGTTGCAGTAACTGTTATAAGCTACTGAAATCCTTGCATCTGATTGGCTGAGAGCAAATTTGTTTGTAAAATATCACCGACAAGACACTTGATGAAACACCTTTTTCTTGCCAAAGTTATTCAAATTTATGGATGTTTCTTTCCTGGGGACCTACAAGGTATTCCATTAACCTGTTAGTAATGAATGAACTACAATACTTGGAATCCAGTTTGCATACATTACTTCTTGCTATGTCTGACAAGCCTCTGACAAGCTTTTTTGTTTTCAAGACCAACCTTTATTTTAAAAGTGTGCATAAAATTTGAATATATTTGTGAACAGGTCTATTGAGCCTATGAAGACATGTGATGAAAAGTATTATTTGATACATTCATTTTCCAATCACTTTTTAAACGATATCACTCCTTCCTGTCGCGCAAAGGAACGTACTAGTGATTGACACGCTCCTAACGTCAGCAGAATGAGCTAGGCCCTTCATTGTGCTTTTCATACTTTATGCCCGATCCACACATTGCGTCAATTCTTTGTTGTTATTCACCTGCGCCAATTGATCCTCTAAAGACAACTAACTCATACGCCATTTATTTAAAGAATTGACTGCACTGTTAATGTTATAATTACCTGTTGTACAATGGCGCAACCGTCAAATAGCGCACTAGTCACTGACGCAAGAGCCCCTTGAAAGAGAGAAGCCTACGCGTACGCGGTCTTTGTTTAAAACATGGCGGATCGTGGAGCTCCCAATAGTTCCCTTTCACGTACATTCTCTTTGGGAGGGAACTATTTGAAGCTCAATGAAATGACTGACCAATCAGAAGCTTCCTCCAGCGTCGCGACTCTCTGTATGTATAGCTCTGACTGACCCCATACCAGCCAACTAAAGCCCGGCTCATACGAGACGTCATTTGGATTGGGTCATTACTTGCGCTTATCAAGCCTTTAAATGGAATGGACCCACATGCCAGTTATGAAAAGTGTTGTTTGTATTGTTTACTTTACAATCACTTTTCGTAGTCGAGTGGTTTAAACACTTGACTGGAGATGGGAAGGTCGTGGGTTCGAACCCCGGCGCGGCACTACTGTCCTTTGACGAGACTTTAATCTTTATTTGCCACTCTCCACCCAGGTGTTAAATGGGTATCCGGCAGAAAGATATTCTTTGAATGCTGTGAGCGCCGAAATCTGTAGCCTAGCTAGAGCAGGGCTGAGATTGGATCACCTTGAGCACCTTGCGTGGTGGATATGAGCGCTATATCCATTATTATTACTAGTATTATTATTATTATTATTAGCATCATCATGATTATTATTATTATTATTATCATTATTATTATTGATATTATTATCATTATTATTATTATCATCATCATTATTATTATTATTATCATTATTATTAATATTATTATTATTATCATCATCATCATCATTATTATTATTATTATTATTATTATTATTATCATCATCATCATCATCATCATTATTATTATTATTATTATTATTAATTATTATCATTTCATGACACCATACAAGTCACCGCCGTGATTTTACCGTCAGCAAAATTTAATGACGCCTCGTTTGAACAGGGCTTTAAAACGAGAATTAAGAACGAGCATTTGGGATGTAAAAAACCCCAAAACAAATCGGTTTTATGTCCTAAAGGTCTGGTCGCATTTGTCCGATAACGATAACGATAATGAGATTTCCATTAAAGGAACACCCTACTATGTGTTGTGTACGTGTAAGTATGCTCGTGTATGCTCATAGCAGGGCAACTGTACGGTGTACCTTTAATGAAATAAGTCGTTGTCGTTATCGTTATCGGGCAAGTTTGACCCCACCCCCCCCCCCCCCCTCTTTAGGATGTAATGATGAGCATATGAGATTAATTTGTATATACTGACTTATTTGCCACAACCAACAACGAACTTTGGTATTTAAAACTGTTGCACGAATACGTTTTGGGGGTAATAGGAGGGATAAGACTACTAAAAGGGCTTGTGAGAATTGCTTGCTGCGTTAAAAATGTATTCCAATCCCAGCTGACCCAGGTAAGCCAGTGGCAACTCTGAAGCAAGGAAGGTAAGTCATTATTTGATGTCTACGTCATTCAATAGAAGCGGTTGATGTAACGCTCACATGCATTAAGGGAATAGGGCTAGAAGTATATGACATGTGACGTGTTCTCTTTGCTCTATGTATGTCTGTGTGCTCCAATACGACCAGGGTTACTTTCATCTCATTAGTGATTGTGGGTGGAGGTTGACGTCTTCTTGAGACGTCATATCTGAACGCATTCCTTGGCTAAACAACCGTTAATATAACAGAGATGTGTTGGAAGATACCTGAACAGAATTGAAACCCTTTCACGTCAAAAAGATATGCGTTCACCAGAACAAGGGAACGACTGTTCCATTTCATATACATGCAGGTATATTAAGCTGCATGGCATTTTTTTTTTTTAAATATAAATCACCGTTTATTAATAAAGGGAATACAATAGGCCCAGGTTACCTGTTCTTATCGAACGCGGTACAGGGCAACATAAAATAGAGACAGTTAACAAATAAAACATAAGTAACAGAGAAAAATGCACATATCAAACGAACAATTTCAAATCAAGAAATGTAAAGGATTCAAAACGTACTGCATCGTGCCTTAGGTTAATTTTATTTTGCTGATATCTCGTTACTCGGTTTTGTTTAGTATAATATTAGAGAAATATTTAAAACTAAAGCCATAGGTCATCGTTACTAATACGAAATGTAATCTGAACCTTTTAAATAATTATTTCTTTATACATGTAGGTATTTAAGCAATGACTTAACATAGTTTTTATAGCATTTCAATTATTGTATTCACGTATATAGCGAAATATATAAATTGTACCGTTATATTTAAGACTGTCATGTTTCAGGAATGTAATTCAGAGCATATGAAAGAGAAATGAAAGAGTAATACATGCTTAATAATTCATATTGACCGGATATGCGACTATATTGCCCAACAATATTGCCCCCTCTACTTCTTGGGCAATACAGTCTTAAATCACTCGAAATAGGATTCAAGATGAACTAAAATTATCATCATTATTCATCTACTTTATACTATTATTAGTATAATTTAGTTAGGCCGTATACATACTGTAAACCCAAATGATAGACGGGCTATGGATGAGCGATAAGTAATAATTCTCCATATCCATAATATTTTGATTTTTCACACAGATATTGGGAACCCCCATAGACAAGAAGGGAATACCTTTTAATTGAATGTGTATAGTTAACATTAACAACAAACATGGAAAAGCACTAAGGCAAAAGGCATAGTAACGATGATCAGTTGTAATTCGAGTACAAATCCGGCGCTCCCCGAGAACAGGAACCAGTAGAAATCGAGCTATGATAATGTACAATAATTTTTCATGAATATATCCCAGAGATTTAAACACCTTTAAGTTACTAAAATATCAATATTTCTTAGAGCAGTCGCAGACAAGATTATCAAGGATGTTCATGTTTAGAACCCTATTTGGTACATCTTGATAAAAAGGATCGAATAAATCTGTGTAAATTTAGATGTGACAGTCATCAGATTAAGTAATCTTTGTAATGTAGGTAGTATCGGCGACGAATTTCCGTCTTACTTATTTGAGAGTGTCCGAACTTCATAGAAGATGGGGACAAATATATCTTAATTCAGAAACTGCCAAAACACAGGGAAAATGTTCACTCTTTTTGGTACCGAAGGTGATTGTAAAAACACTGTCAAAATTGCCAAGTTTGTTAGAATTATTAGTTTTATAAATCATAAGTTATAACCGCGAGTGATAACTCAAGTTGGGGTATGCTAACTATTCATAAAGACTGCTATTCATAGAAAACCGCTATTCACTTAACACGCGTTATAAATAGCAGTCTTTATGAATAGTGGTCCTTATGGATGGATGAATGGAAGTCCTTATGAATAGCGAGGTAATTTGTCTATGGTTTGCTCGCTATTCATAAGGACCGCTATTCATACAAGTCACGCGTTATGGATAGCGGTCCTTATGACTAGCGAAGTATACCCCCTCAAGTTAGGATTCGCATGTATTATGTAAATTATTATTTCATAGTTAATTACAAGTGCCTTTATTGCAATTTTATTAAATCGTGTTATATAATTTATAAATGCATTTTTCGCATACTCCAAAAGTAGTACATAGAAATAAAGTTAAAGTTAATGGTAAAGAAATGACACCGAATAACCCTCAAATATTAAGAGGAATGTGAAAATGATTGCCGGGGAGAGAGAAAGAGACAGGGAGGAAGAGGGAAGGAGAGAGATCGGGGGGGGGGGGGGGGGACAAAGTGAGGCAGTTTTCAATAATTTTCATAATAAAAAAGAAAGTCTAGCCATAAACTTATAATTCATACAATAAATACGAATAAGCAAAGTGACATTCGCTAAACGTAAACGCCTTAACAAGATCTTCCATGTGAACTATAAGTAACTATTAGGTATTAATTGATTCCCTTTTACTATATCATTTCGATATTAAAAAGGCATGCCTCTCACAAATAGGTATATTTTACAAAAACTGTTGAAAAGGGGATCTGTAAGGACTTTAAAATTACAGTATCGTTAGCATGAAATTATAATTCGTATATGCAAAAAGTTAGATATAAAACCTTAATTTCAGGTAACATTTCGTCCCTTTGTTTCGGAATCACGGATTATTCTTTGATGAAGACTAGAAGCAAAAATGGGGTAGCGCCCTCTTACGACCAACCTGGTATTAGGGGCGAGCAACGATCAATATATTGCAAAAATACCTCTACTGTCACAGTTTGATAGAAATCCTGATGGATAATAATATCATTAAGCCACATTTATTTTGCCTAATGCCCTCAATGTTTCTAGACGTAATGAAATAAACAAAAGCTTAAGATGATATTAAAGGGAAAGTCCACCGCGATTACAAGTTGCTTTTAAAACAAGCAGAAAGTAAGAAACAGATCAGTGCAGTTTGAAGCAAAATACGATAAAAATAAGAAAGTTATGCATTGTGTTTAATCATTCAAACAGAAATTGGTAACTCCGTGACGTATCTTGCGAACACCTGCCCTATTTTTCCTGTACCCCCAAAATCATTAATTTCTATTTTCTCTAAAGAAAATATTAAAACATACATACACCTTAGATATGACCATTGCTCATGTATTTTTACACAAAACTTTTATGAAACAAAGCTATTCCTTCATCAGAAACTAAGAAAAATTAAAATTTATGAAATTTTCTGTACTGAGCAAATGGGAGAAGAGCTCGCAAGATACGTCACGGAGTAGCCAATTTGTGTTTGAATGATTACAACTTCAAAATTCATAACTTCACCGATCCGTTTCTTTCATTTGTCTGCTTCTTTTAAAACCAACTTGTGGTCAGGGTAGACTTTCTCTTTTAACTATTAAAGGATTATTTATACCACGTAATGGGAATGTGATTTGCTTCCACAATACGACCATTATAAGTCACAATGGGAGATTTTATCGTAAACCGCTGAAACAGGAGATTCGATTTTGGTCTGAAAAGTCGATTCTTGGTTTTGGTTATTTCTGAGAGTTAGCTATTGGATCTATCATCTGACAAAATTATCGGGTCAAATACGATATTTTCAATGCTTTTTCTCTTTGATATAGAATTTTTAAAGCTTTCTTTTTTAAGTGACGTGTAAACTTGCAGAGATCGATCTTTACATCGCTTTTTATTTTTCCTGTTATGATCATTGATGTACCCCCTACTAAATCGTTTCATATATTTTATTGTAATTTTAAGCGAAATTAAAATAGAATTCAACTACGTTCACTAAAATGTAGAAATCTTTTGAAATAGAGACTTCATAAGTCGCATTTTTCCTTGCTTCGCTTAATGATATTTCTTGAGCAGGAATGAAAAGAAATGATTTCTGATTTATTTGCCATCACAGGTGCTTAAATTTACACTTCTATTAGTGACTGCATTATATTATCTGTTTTATTTTTGATGATTGATATATCTTCTTTAAAAAAAGGAGTATGGTTCTCACGAATTCAGAAGATAGAATGATCTAATTGCACATTTATTTGATTGATTTATCATTTATTAATTTTATTTATTTATTACCACCAACAGCATTTAAGGACAATACATTTTTATACAGTGATATTTCCAACTGTGCGTTGTGGCGTGCGCCTGTAATCCAGCTAACAGTGGAAGTTATAAACTGATTCAGCGGACCCAGGTTCGAGACTGAGTCACGTCTTTCGGATGGTGACGTCAAAGGTCGGTCCCAGACGTAAATCATATCTGATTGATACACGTCTGTAAAAACCTAACAGCACATACACACACACACACCCACGCACGCACACACACGCACACACATACATACACATAAAGAAAGAAAAGCATTGGTTGTATTTGTATTTGTATTTTATTTGTTTAATCACGGACCTGCTATCAGCTAAAAGCTGCTTTTCAGCAAGGCCGTGAACATAACGATAACATAACGATAAATAAATACGTACAAAATTATATACAAAAGAAATCACAACAATAATGTACAAAAAGACATCACAAAATCATTAAAAGAAATTAAAAGAAATAAAGAGAATACAAAGAAACATAAAGAGAAATGGTATATGGAAATCAAAACAAGAAACATAACATAAAATCATATAAAATGAATTTATGAGTTTGAAAAAATACTGTAACAAACAGAGATGGGTGTGTGTGAGGGGGGGGGGGGGTGGGTATTGTTAAGATGGGGATAGACTCCTTAAAAATGTTGACGGGTTTTTTTCTGCTCGAATGTCTGCCGGTAAATTATTGAAGAGTTTTGAAGCGGAATATAGGGGACTATTTCTAAGATAGTTTGTGAGTGGCCGGGGTAATTTAATTTGACAATTGATATTACGTAAAAGGGGGCAGATAATAGCACATGTGCTAGTCGACCCTGACCCACAAAAGAAAAAAAGAAGAAGTATTTATCTATTAAAAGTTTAATTATTGTCAAAATAAGTGATAATGTATGGAGGGAATGAAAAGTAAAGATAAATTGTGAATATAAAGGATACCATACCAACCAGAGAGTACATTTATAACACTTAAACAGAGAGAGACTCAAGTGTGGTTTGCAGAATGTCACTGTGAAAGATTATTCTCAGTATCCAAATTTTTATAATATACATGTACTGGCATTGTTTCTGCATATTTTAAATAACCAGTCATTGTATTGATATGATGAAACCTCTACGTTACGTAGCGAATGAAATGCCACGTTGTATGGGTAAATAGTTCAAGTCAGTAATTAAAACCGCTAGAATTGCTAGAATATCAGTAACATGTTATTAAGGGTTGGGGGCGTCTCTAAGCTCTTCCATGGTCCTTCTGTGAGCGAGGATCTAAAGAAGAGTAGATCTGCCCCTTTGGAGGCCATGTTGGTTCCTTCTAAGAAAAGAGTCTATGTATGAGAGATTCTGGTAAGCAGCATTGAAGGGATTCGGTAACTATGTGAAGGCTTGATATAAAGGGATTCGGTAACTTTGTAGAGGCTTGATATAAAGGGATTCGGTAACTTTGTAGAGGCTTGATATAAAGGGATTCGGTAACTTTGTAGAGGCTTGATTTAAAGGGATTCGGTAGCTTTGTGGAAGCTTGCTTTAAAGGAATTTGGTAACTTTGTGGAGGCTTGATTTAAAGGGATTGGGTAACTTTGTGGGGGCTTGATTTAAAGGGATGCAGTAACTTTGTGGAGACTTGATTTAAAGGGATTCGGTAACTTTGTGGAAGCTTGCTTTAAAGGAATTCGGTAACTTTGTGGAGGCTTAATTTTAAAGGGATTCGGTAACTTTGTAGAGGCTTGATATAAAGGGATTCGGTAACTTTGGAGAGGCTTGATTTAAAGGGATTGGGTAACTTTGTGGGGGCTTGATTTAAAGGGATGCAGTAACTTTGTGGAGACTTGATTTAAAGGGATTCGGTAACTTTGTGGAAGCTTGCTTTAAAGGAATTCGGTAACTTTGTGGAGGCTTAATTTTAAAGGAATTCGGTAACTTTGTGGGGGCTTGATATAAAGAGATTCGGTAACTTTGTAGAGGCTTGATATAAAGGGATTCGGTAACTTTGGAGAGGCTTGATTTAAAGGGACTCGGTAACTTTGTGGAAGCTTGCTTTAAAGGAATTTGGTAACTTTGTGGAGGCTTGATTTAAAGGGATTGGGTAACTTTGTGGAGGCTTGATTTAAAGGGATTCGGTAACTTTGGGGGGCTTGATTTAAAGGGATTCGGTAACTTTGTGGAGGCTTGATTTAAAGGGATTCGGTAACTTTGTGGAAGCTTGCTTTAAAGGAATTTGGTAACTTTGTGGAGGCTTGATTTAAAGGGATTCGGTAACTTTGTGGAGGCTTGATTTAAAGGGATTCGGTAACTTTGTGGATGCTTGATTTAAAGGGATTCGGTAACTTTGTGGAGGCTTAATTTTAAAGGGATTCGGTAACTTTGTGGGGGCTTGATTTAAAGGGATTCGGTAACTTTGTGGAAGCTTGCTTTAAAGGATTTTGGTAACTTTGTGGAGGCTCGATTTAAATGGATTCGGTAACTTTGTGGAGGCTTGGTTTAAAGGGATTCGGTAACTTTGTGGAGTCTTGATTTAATGGGATTCGGTAACTTTGTGGAGGCTTGATTTTATAAATTGTTGAATTTTGATATCTGTCTTGTACAATGATGTTCAGAAGAATGAATAAAAAGCCAGGCATAAAAAGGTTTTCAAATATGAAATGTTATTATTAAGATATCTATGACTGAATGCTGCCATTTACGAAACCGTACAGGGGTACGCTTTAGCCTAACACTGCAGTCTATGAGGGGAAATGGGTATGGCATTTCCGGTCACTTGTATTTGTTTACGTTTGTGAAGCACATGATTTTGAAGTGCATTTTTTTCCCTGGGCTTCATTTTTACACCATATTACATACACTGATAGCATGTAAGGCCAGGCAGCTAAGATTTTATCAAGCCTCTACAAAGTTACCAATTCACTTTAAAGTTATAGATCCTTGACAGAAATGGAGGCCTTGTGATTCCCCTCCAGTTTTGTGGCAACCAGTGGCTTAACGTGAGTCCAAACAGTTAGGGGGCACTGGCATCATGGGGGGGGGGGGGCACCTTCTTACTCGTAAAATGAAATGCGAATTTACAAGGCTACTGATTAGGGAAATTGTATC
Organism: Heliocidaris tuberculata; assembly: GCA_025618425.1. Lineage (NCBI taxonomy): Eukaryota > Metazoa > Echinodermata > Echinoidea > Camarodonta > Echinometridae > Heliocidaris > Heliocidaris tuberculata. The sequence goes on from CM046843.1 coordinate 1,033,042, forward strand.
CTATCCCCTTCTTTTCTCGTCATTTCCCCTTCTCCAATCCCTTTTCATTCGTTTTCTCTCTTTCATCTGCATTCAGTAGAGGTGGAGGGGGTACGTGCTCCCTGTAGCTACGCCACTGGTGGCAACTGTAGATCTCCCTTCATGCAAGCAATACGGGAAAGGTAAGGAATTCCAGTGGTTTGGATCCGAACCCCAAACAGCATTTGGTTGGACGAGTTGAATAGTGCTATGGTCACAACTCATCGTGCGTGTTTTTGCACATGCGTGTCCGCGCAGCTGCGATCGGCTGTGGGCCAACTCCTGCGATTCGTACGTCCTTTGATTGTCATGGTCACCACTGGCCGCCCACCTCTCTTCTTCTCCTCTTGCAAGTATTGCATCCTTTTTATACACATATACCCCCTCTTACCTGCAAGAACTCTTGAGGCGAACGTTTAGCCCCCATAGAGGTATAGGCCTAACGTGCAACTGACGCGCAACATGTTACGGCCACGTATAGAGCAATCGGCTTTGTGAAACCTCCTCCAGAAGTCCGTGCAAGATGGATGCACGCGGTCGTGTCACATGCGTTCATAGAAACACGTATTCAGACGCTGAGTTTGTTGGACATGGCCAACAGTATACGTGCGTGTCCTGCGTGCTCCTTCGTTAAAAAGCGTACAAACCAGTGCGAGCGACGAAAGGATTTTCTGCGAAATCCGTCGCAGACGCCACGCAAAGATTAAGATGGCTGAGGCGCGTTTTCAGGAGATCCTGGTAGAACTCTGTGATTTCACGGTCACTGATGTATTAAAACAGCAGATGACCCACGTCATAACATGATTTCCAGTCTCTTTACGTGGGAGGAGAGGGTTAACATGGTTAAAGGGGTCTAATAACTATCGATCCTAATATTGTGGACTTTTTAAATCTTGTCACTAAACTGTTATAGTAGCGGATTTATCTTCTCTATAAGTATAATAATTATTGTCTTCAACCCCCCCCCCCCCTACACAGTACCATGATACCTTTGCACTCACTCAATAAGCCAGTTCGCAGTCACTTCCTGGTACAAAATCCTGGAATGACCTTAATTTGTAGGCGAACTCACATTTTCTTTTGGTGGACGCGCTACTTGTTTAAAGGGCAATCCAACCTTGGTAATAAGATGGTTTGTGTGAAAGCAGAAAATAAGAAAAACAGGATGGTGAAAGTTTGAAAGAAATCGGACAAGGACTAAGAAAGTTATGGATGTTTGAAAAATGAGATCACTACATCTATGCGAATCTCAAATTGGCAATTTGGTGAGTCAATTGCGACATTTTTGTGGACAACTCTCCCATTTGTCGTACACAAAAATATCATTAATTTGTGGCTATCTTCGAGGCGTTTTTACCCTCGGGGCTGTACTCAAAATATATTGGAGATAGCATATTGTTATAGGTCTTCATGAACGAAAAGATCCTACTGAGTAATGCACTTTGAAAAAAGTGACATTTTAGTTATTTTGTGTGTTACAGCGAATGGGGGAGTTGTCCACAGCTACATCACAGTGACATTACCTATTCGGCCAATTTGATATTCCCATAAGCATGGTGATTACAACATTAAAAAATTCATAACTCTTTTATTGCTTGTCCGATTTCGTTCAAACTTTCACCGAACTGCTTCTCTGATTTTTCCTCTTTCTTTCAAAGCAACTTGCCATTAAGGTTGGATTTCCCTTTAACATGTGCGCAGATCATGGTGCGTACAAAATGACAGAGTATCTGCACATCTGCACATGCACAAATTGTAATTAGGATCATGGCTCTCTTTCAAAAAACTTGTCATCAATGACAAGTTGCAATAACTGTTATAAGCTACTGAAATCCTTCGATTTGATTGGCTTAGAGCAAATATGTCGGTAAAAATCACCTACAAGACACTTGATGAAACGCCCCCTGGTTTATAGTTTGATTGCTCGTTTAGCCTTGCTTATGGATTCAATGACAGCTGCGGGTATTTGTAGTAGAATATGTCAATATCACAAACAACTCTAACCTTTGTAGAGTCACCTTGGTAATAAAAGATGTTGCCTTATACACCTTGTTTGAATATGATTGTATTTCTTCCATGCCCCCATGAGGGGCCGTTCAAGAAATAAAATGTCATTTTCATTGTTATTGTCATTGTCATTGGCCCGTATGCTGAACTCCGGTTTAACTTAAACCGCGGTCTAAGTGTGTTTTAAACCCAGTCTAAAACTGCCCTTTGAACCAGAGTTTTAGAAAATCACGTTTTGAAATCCGGTTTGAAATCCAGTGTAGTATGGCTTGAATTTGTACAGAAATTTAGACGGGACTCACGGTTTAAGTCAGTTTTAATTAAAGCTTTGGTTTAACTTGGACTCGAGTTTTAAAAAATCGGAGTTCAGAATACGGGCCATTGTCTCGCGAGAGAGGGCAACTTTTATTCAGTAGCCCCCCCCCCCCCCCGCCCTCTATCATTATGTTCCATTTTCCTATCTCTCTCTCTCTCTCTCTTTCCCTATCTTTCCCTTTCTCTCGCTCTCTCTTTCTCTCTCTCTCTCTATTTTCCCTTCCCCCCCCCCTCTCTCTCTCTTTCCTCTTTCTCCTTCTCTCTCTCTCATTTATGGAAATAAAAGATACATGCACGGCAGCTGTAAGCGTTACTTAATATTCATTACACCAGAAATGCGTTTGACTCTGTGCGTAATTGGAGGATATGGAATATGAGATTTTGAAAGGCTTCAGTAAATATCAGAGTGTCCTCAATACCGGTATGTAAACGCTTCAATTCTCTGACGAACACCGCGGTCATTCGCATTTTAGCGCCAATCAAGCTTGCATTTATGTTGACGATATTTCATCCATTTCGAATTAGATATTTTTCCTTCAAAATCTTCATCTTCATTGTATTGATATGATTATACCCAAACTTGGTTGGGCCTCTATATCAACTAACATATATGAGGAGGTAAGTGTAATTCATCTTTACCTTGTTAGTTTGATTAGAAATCGCATATATCTGCAAGTCTAGTCAGTATAGCAGACAGCAGGCTTATGTGATGTTTTCTTAGATTTATTGCTTTAGCTGTTGTGGATAGATGTGTCATATACAAATATAATTCCTGTTTCAATTAGTAAAGACTATGAAGACACTGACAATGCGAGACTTAAATCTTTCAAATGTAAAATCGCAAGACGCACTATTATTCTAAGTTTTGTTCTCAATTAATTTATTTCTAACATTATCCTCAATTATGCCAAAATCACACAGGCGAGACTAATAATCAACATATTACCCTGCTCTTAATGACCAGTGTATTCTTGGTTATCTGAAGGTTCGGAGTCTGCTTTGTGGCATGACTGAAAAAAAAAAATCCCCAAAACTGGTGTTCTGAATGTACCCGATGGTTTTACTTTAAACAAGGGAATATGAATAGAATTTACATTTTAAAAAGTGATACCGAGTTTTAAAAAAAGAACCCTTTGATTTAAAAAAAAATAAAAGCATTTTTAAGGGCTATATCATCACCAAAGATTAAAGATAAAAGGCTGTGATGGAGACATGCTTGCTTTGTCTTGTCACTCGATAACGTTATGAATTACCCAAACACTGTATGTAAGAACCGTGTTCATGACGAATGAACTAAACGTATAAATGATCGCCTAGACGATGTAGGTTAATTCACTTCAGTGCTCAAGGGCTGAATGCTCATTTCGTTGTCTCACTAGACTTTGTACTCTGCTATTAAATATTTAAATTCTATCGATGGTTGACGTCATAACATGAAGTGGGTCCTCGCCTGGAAACATGCAATTTCTGCTTATTGAAAAATAGAATCATACAATGACAATAATGGAGAAAATACATGGCAGAACTACATTGCATGGAGTATTCATGGTGCTTTATCATCCGCGATCTCTCTCTTTCGCTCCCCCCCTCTCTCTCTCTCTCTCTCCCATCCCCCTCTCCCCCCCTCTTTCTCTCCCATCCCCCTTTCTCTCTCTCTCCCACCCCCGCTCTCTCTCCCTCTCTCTCCCACCCCTCCCCCTCTCTCTCTCACCCCCTCCCTCTATCTTTTTTTTTCATTTACGTTACCTATCTCTCTTGCTGTCTCTCTCTCTCTCTCTTCCTCCTTTTCACCTCGCTATACTGCTCTTAGTGTTTCTCTCTGTTTTGTTTTTTGTCTGTCTTTCCCTGTATCTCTTTTCTATTTCTGTTGTTATCCTTTTTGTCCCTTTATCTTTCTTCTGCTTTGTCTGCCTTTTTGCGACTGTTGTCTGTCTCGATCCTCCTTCTTTCTTTCTCTTCTCTCTTCTTACTCTTTTTATTTTTTATTGTTTGCAATTTGTCTGTCATCCTTACTGTAACGCCCATTCCCACACATGCACGCGAACACATTCCACTCACCCACACGTTTTCTCTCCCACAATTTAAGATGAAGATTATGGTGATATTTAGTTGATTTTGATAAAAATAGGAAAATGTAGAGAAGCGGAATTGAGAAAATTTGATAAAAATCCGATAACGAATGAAGAGGGTTATAAAGTTTTAAGTTATAAAGTTTTTAAATAACGCAAAGAGGAATCTGTATGGCGGGGTTTTTTTCTTTTCTTTTTTCGATACTACAATTCTCCTACTTAGTTACGCCTGTGTCCTCGTTAAAAAATTGGAGACTCATATTTATAAATCTTCTTATTGAAAAAGATTCATTTCTTCATTAAACAACCATTAAAATGGAAATTTATGTAATTTCCAGTACAAAATTGATGGAAAAGATGTGTACGAATCCAGAGTTGCAAATTTGCATTCGATAGATTACAACTTTAAAAATTGATAACATTTTTTATTCTTACTGGATTTTTCTCAAACTTCCACTGAGCTAATTCCCTCTTCATCTGCTATGTCTGCTTCTATCAAAGTCTAAGTATTTGGGTGGACTTCCCATTTAACATTTGTATTTTCCTATATCATTTCGTATTTTTTGCATCTTTCTCATCCCAACTCTCTCTCTCTCTCTCTCTCTCTCATTATCCTTTTCTAATAATACCTGTTCCTTTTTGCCTTTGCGAATTATGGACAAGTTATCTGCAAACTCTCTTATTATCTGAGTATCAAAATATGCAAGGCTCTCTGGTATGAAAAGCAGACAAAAGCGGTTCTGAGTACCAATCTTTTTGAATACATTATAAACAAAAATATGACTGAATAGCAAAGCCTTAAGCAAGAACGTAGACTTGTATTAATGCATCTCTACTTTCAGTGCATTCAATCTAGATCAGTTTCACATGTTGCGTAGAGAAGCTTACAAGTATAGGTATTAAGTATAGATTTACATACATATTGCGAATTTATATAATCGGTATTACACATGTGGATGGTATGTAATACATAAGTCTTCCAGCACCAACCATACGGTTAGACTAGATGCCTCTCTGTTTAAATCTTTCAGATGCCAATACGATATTCCAGTAATATATGATACAGTTGGGTTTTTGCTTATTATTGTCTGAGTATGGAGTTACCACTGCAAAATGGACGATAATGACAGACTACATAATATCCTGATATCACAGATAGGTTGTTTTTTATTTGTATTTCATTATTTGGATAATGTATCCCTGCGGTAATATGCATTGAAGTGATGAATTAATTATGACATAAATATACCATAATAAAAATGTTATTCTACTTCAGATAACATATGCCTGCAGCCACATATAAATATGCAATCAAACGATGAATATATAATCATTACAATATTACACTATGTGCAAATGGTATATATTGTTCTTCTACAATACTTCGTTTGACCTTATCTTTCTGCCTTCAGTAATAAACATTCACAACGAACCTGATTATTAGATAATATTTTGAAACATTTCATATTAGAAATGACCATTATGCACAAAGCTGAGTATTTTACCTGCTGCTCCAGGATATATGATGGTCTTAAATGGTGTAAATTACAAAGGGAACATACTGAACTTTTCTTGTTTTAGCTACTACTACTACTACTACTACTACTACTACTACTACTACTACTACTACTACTACTAATACTACTACTACTACTACTATACTATACTATAATAATAATAATAATAATAATAATAATAATGATAATAATAATAATAATAATAACAATGAATAATAATAATAATAATAATAATAATAATAATAATAATAATAATAATAATAATAATAATAATAATAATAATAATAATAATAATAATAATAATATGATCAGTTCTTGTATAGCGCATATCACATCATACGTCATTACATAGTGATATGGGAAAATACTCTCCGCCCGTAACGAGCCCCTGCAAAGGCATTTGTGGCATTTACGGATTTTCTTCCTACCGTAAATATAATTACCTCACAATTGGGTGAGCATGGCCAATGTAAATTAAAGTCATGTCAAGGGACGTTGACCAAATAACTTGTAATGTCCAGTCTGGGGAGGTATCTTGAACCACAACAACTCTTTGTAACGGCACGTTTATTGCGTCTTTCGGTTTTCGATATCAAAGTAATGTCTGGTATATACTCAAATTTTATATGGCCTTGAAATGAAATCATTACAGATCCTTATGAACAGTAACATAATCAATAAAATACACATTGAGAGTAACACAAGTATTTATCCAAGAAAATAAGACTTTTATTTGTTGTTGGGAATACGCCCAGCTAACTGATATCTACTAATAAGAGGGGTTTGTATGTTTGTTTGCACTTTCCCACTGCAAGGTGCCATGATTGCAATAATACAGGGACAGAGTCTTCTTCCGTACCTTCACTTTTGTGTTATGATTTGTTCTCTACTTGCAAATTTGACTTGAGACAAACGTATTCAATGTTGCATACAAATAGCCAGACTTTCCCGAATGAATTATACGAACTTTTGATTTTGATTTGATTTTGATATTCATTTATTTCCATATACGTCATCATAAATTTACAATCTTTCAACATGTAACGTCACATATAATCATATATTAGTACATGGAAAAGGGGGTCGTCATAACCAAAGATTGAATTGACGTCCTCATCAAAAATAAAATGATCTTACAATGGATATACATATGCAAACAGTGCATAGTGGAAAGGTCAACCAATTGACAAAAAAAAAGGGGGGGGGAGAGAGAGAGGGGGAGAGGAGTGAGAGGGGATAGTTGTATTCAGATAGTATCAGGTGGAACTACTAATCACCTTGACAAAACGTCTGACAAATGAGACTCTTATATTGCAATCTACAAGGATAAGTGCTATAAAATAACAGCTGTAGGTATATTTCTTTACATGAATACCAGTGTTACAGATACAGGAATCAACAATATATAGATTGTCTTGTAATAAGAGAAGTTAAGGCTTAATGATATTGTATATTGCTAGAATGAGTATTTTGAGTATCATCGGCGCCTCTGATTAGATAAGGAGAAATTGATGTTCTTCGAATTCCTGGGTTGGATTGGCACTGAGATGATCTTTATTATGTATTAAAGGAAAAGATTCTAAATTCGTTTCAACTTTAATTTTTCGGGAAATGAAAAAAAAAAAGCACAGCCAATATGACAGGAAACTAAGTTCAGAAACATGACAAATAATGCTGGTGTTTCGAACTACAGAAGATGTTTTCACTGTAAAAAAAAAAAAAATGAAATAAAAAGATGATTTCTTCAGTGTGTGACTATTCCACCATTTAAAGGTTCATATTTATGATACTGTATAACAACCTGTTGAGCACTGTTAATTTATATTGTAGTATGCCCTTACTCGTGAGACCTTTAGATGTCAACATTTTACGTGTAAATACACTTTTTTAACTGACTTGACCTGTGACTGTAAAGAGTTTAAACGTTATTCATATTTCAAACATAGTTTTAATGATTGAGAGGTATTCACGCGTGTTCTATCACCTTGTTTTGTTTGCTCTTTGTCCCCAGTTGACTATCATAACATCCCTTTGTACAATTGGAGTTTCAGACAAAAAGGAGTTTATGGGAACTAAATACATTTAGTGAATGGTGTGAATTGTAACTTTGCCTAATGGATACCGACACTAAAGGACATAAAATGGATGTACTGCTACAGGAGCCATCATACATACCTATGAGGTGAGTCTCAAGTGAAGAGTAAGACAGGCTTGTTTGTACATACAGCCATGAAAAAAAATCATTAGACCTAGAATGGTAGTGTTATTTTTGTGGTAAGAAGGAAATAAAATATCATAAAAGCAAGGTATAATTGCTGGAATTTGGTATTCATTCAATGAAATACAAAGACAAATCATTTTTATAATTTTGTTTGCATATTATAGTACCCTTATTACAGAAGCTTGGTCTAATATTTTTTCCAGGGCTGTATTATTCGATTCACAGTAACGTTTTTATTTTTTTATTTTGTTTATTTATTTCATTTTTTTTTCTTTTTATTTATTTATTTATTTTTATTTTATTATTTTTTTATTTTTATTTTTTTTTTTTTTTTTGGGGGGGGGTAGTAATCTTCACATATTTTGCAGCATATTCAAATGACAAAATGCTCAGGGACTAACCCAATTATTATTAAAGCTCATGGCAATACGGATAAGAAGTCGTTAATATAGATGGAGAAAGAGAGAGAGGGGGAGAGAGAGAGAGAGAGACAGACAGACAGACAGACAGGGGGAGCAGATAGAGAGATATACAGAAACAGATAAGGAGAGAGGAAGAATTGATGGAGAGAAATAAAGCTAAAGAGAAAGGTGCAGACAGAGACAGAGAACAAATAGAAGAGTACGCAGATGCACAGAGAGAGGGGGGGGGGGGGTAATAGAGAAAGGGTGTTAGATAAATGTCATCGTGTCAGGGAAGAAGGGGAACGTATAGCTTCTTCTAACCAAGGATGTGTTTAAAGTTCAATTCCTGAGAAAGTATCAAAGTTTTAAAACACGTTATGAAACACAATTTTCAAACTCTAGACCAATTCGAGCTCTACCGATTCGCACACCACACTGATTGAGTTTTTGTGCTGTCTTTTAAAACAGAAAAAATCAACTCAGGACTCAACTGTGTTTTAAACCATTAAAACGCGTATCAAAACGCTGATTCTGCCAGTATAAGAATAGGGGGAGTTCTAAACACATCCTAAGATGCATAAACAAATGCATAAACAAATAAAAACAGATAAGATAAGAATTTCGCTAGAAAAATGAATAATTATATGCATATCTGAGAAGAAGAAAAAAGACGAAGGAAAAAAAACTTGTCATCTTCACTCTTGATCGACTAGTACATGACGGAATTATTTGAAGTCAGAGTATTGATTTAATGATTGCAAACTCTAAACACACCTTCAAAAGGGGGACCCCCCTCATAGCCTGTTCTGCCTCGATAAATAGCACATTCAACAAATCAATAAGTCTTCCTATCATCTATTATGCCGATCAGTGCTAAGGATAAATGAACATTGTTATCTTGGATGAAAAGGAATAAGAGAATGGAATGAATAAGCCACTGTAGAAGAATATCCTAAGATATACGGGGACTACCGGTTTAGTAGAAGAGTCTCAATGTACTCTAGTTGACTTAGGTCTACTGGTCAAGTAGAAGCGTCCCAACGTGCTATAGTTGACTGCGTCTTTGCAGGGTGAACCTGTACTTACCTGTGTTAGTGATGTGATTACTTAGCATTTAGGTTATTTAGGTGTCCTGACTGACACGAGTTGCGAGGTTAAAGAAATCTCAATTCGAAGAATTTGATTTTATCGACAGAATGGACGCTACGGCCCCGAGAATACTCAGGTAGGTTAACATTAGTTTAGAGTGGGATAAAAACAAACGCGATTGATAGATCATACATGTATACGAAGTCACCAACAGCGTGTATGCAAATCATTTTTTGCACGAGAATAAATTATGAAAAAACTGATCCTTAATTTGGGACAAACAAAACGTGGAGTTTTAAAGTAATATAATTGTAATAATTCATGTTGTTCATGCTTTAAAAAGGTTTACTTCTTTGTTTCCTCTTTTGTGGATCATAGGCATATTATTTGGAAAATGTTAACATTTATATCAGTGTTTATGGAAGCACTATATAGTGTCAAAAAATGTCTTTAAAAATGCAACAACAAAAAAAGGGTGGCTATTTTACCCTGGAGATGTAATATGTACATATTTGGGTGTATCTGTCTGTATGTGGATGTTGTTTTGTAATAATTCATTTTGCCAAAGATAGCAGGATGTACTCGATATAACACTTGTCACTGGTTTCCTCTATAGACCAGGAAGGATATTGTAAGCTCATTTTCTTTATCTGAAGGTTAGACATGTATTCTCGCTTCAATGAATGAATACAATATCTGAAAATCATTTGATTTTTGTCGCATGAATAATACGGGGTGGGTTTTTTTTATTTTTTTATTATTCATTGTAAAGGCATGGCTTTACAAAAGTGTCTATGACGTGCGCCGATTGCTTGTACAGCGTGGGTTTATTGTTTTGGGGTTAAGGGGGGGGGGAACAGTTTTTCCTGGTTCATGGTTTTTACAACCCTTATAGAGGAATCATTGACTACATATCCACATATCCACACGTATATCCGACAGTCACCTAACGCTCATAGTGTAGGATTTGACCGATATCTTCTGTCGACCAAATGAAACCGAAGGGAAAGCCTACTTAGCCCATATAATTCTGGAAATATTAAGCTGCTTGGATTCGGATTGATATTACAGAGGAATATTCTTACTATGGACTTGTGAGTAGATTGAAATCCTACGATTTATAAACGGGTTTTTCGGCATGTTAGGTTTCTTAGTAACAACAGCAATATATTACTGTATTAGATGGAGCATACAACAATGCGTCGTCTGTTTGGAGCCAGAAGGGCGTTAACTCATATACTTTAACACAGACTTAACGCCCTTCTGACTCTCAACAGACGGTCATCTTGCTGACTTAGGAATACGTCAGCCAGTGGTGCGGTCTTCCACGCATCATGTAGAAATGGGATATCGTGTGCAAAGAGTGAATGGAGAATGAACAGAGCAAGCTTGCGCGTTGCCTAACTGAAGTATGTATTCATTTCATTCAAAGGCTTAGTTGATTAGCGTCGAAATGACGACTGGTGAATAGTGTTACCTTATTATTAACTATTCATTTTTAAGTCTTAAAACTCAGTTTCTCTCATAACTTACTAGCTACAACTAGGCGTTGTGGTGTGCGCCTGTAATCCAGCTAACAGTGGAAGTTAGAAACTGATTCAGCGGACCCAGGTTCGAGACTGAGTCACGTCTTTCGGATGGTGACGTTAAAGGTCGGTCCCAGACGTAAATAATATTATCTGATTGATAACGTCTGCAAAAACCCAAATACACACACACACACACACACACACACACACACACACACATCATGCATGTAATAAACCTACAAACCAACACCCGTACCAATGAATAAAAAAAATCGATTTAATGCTGATATAGCGATTATTCGTCACCACATCTCCCAAAATCTGAAACAATTTACCAAAGTTTGTAAAGTATGCAGAATCATGAGACACCTTCAGATCTATTTCAGTACATCTTGCAATTACTTTAATGCATACTCATTATCATTTGTTCGTTTGCCATGTGTCTTTTATCATTACTTAATTAGTAAAGATTCTATAATATCTCCATATATCTATTTTCTGTCTTGTATTTGAAATTATGTTATGCTTTTTAAAGCGCTCTTGTAGTCATTACGAAAATACGCAAAAAAAAAAAACACTCGTTCATATTATCATTATGTTAATATTGGTATCTTTATTATTACTATCATGGTCATTGTCATTATTATTGTGATCATGGTTATTGTCATTATTATTGTGGATATTGTTAGTAGTATCATCATCATCATTATCATCATTGTTGTTATTATCATTATTGTTGTTGTTGTTGCTGCTGTTGTTTTGGGTTTTTGGGGGTTCTCCTTCAATGCCAATTCTTGAAAAAGTCAAGAGAAATGTTTGCCCGCATCCTCTCAGATCGGAAGGCTACATCTAGCATCAAGTGGTCATGAATGGTGCCATAAGCACATAACCCCCCCCCCCCCCCCCTCCCAGCGTCAAGTCAGCGCCTTAACCCAAACATCATGGTATATTTCATACTATAGAGATAGTGAGAATGTAATAGCACTTGCACTAACTAAGAAATGTACTTCTAATTGCGATCACGTGTCATGATAATAATGTGCTGGCAGACAAAGTGTTGTTTCTTGGCAGCAGCAGTATAGACCGACCGTGCGTTCACTGATCATAACATGCGGTTCATTGCTTTCATCATATCCGTGACGTCATGAATATGTAATTATGCTGAAAGGCTTGCATTTGGCTAAAGAGGGGAATAGGGGGGGGGGGGGGAGGCAAGAGAAGAATGTTTAAGAGTATAGAAGAGGAAAAGAAATAGGGGGACAAAAAAATCAAAACAGAGAGAGCAGAATTAAAGGTAGCAAGGAAAGAGGAAAGAGAGAAAGGAACATTCCTTTCTCCTTTACTCTATTAATAGAGGGAGCGAGAGAGAGCAGAAATAAAGATTGAAAAAATATATATACAGGAAGTGGAGATGCGCAGAGAGATTGGGGGGGGGGGGAAGAAGAGCCCCAAATTAATGTCCGAATTCAAAATATTAATTCGTACTTTGCAAAAGACTATTATACTACCTGTAATTTTCAACGACCTATAAATATACTTACAAGAAATAAATGCATTCTGAATATGAAAACAAATCTGAAAATTAGATAAGATTAGGGTTACTCAAAACAAGACTATGAAGCTGGTTTCCCCCAAAGCATATTCCGGTATCTGAAAATTATTACTTTAGCATCTGGTAAGGATACATGCTGGTATTTACCATTGCGATGAAAATCTTGCATATTTTTAGTCAGTCTTCAATCCCCCGCTCCCACCTTTGGTTAGGCGAAGACCTGCATTCACCACTGCTCACGCAGCTAAGCCTACTTTCGATTTGTAATGCATCGTTAATTGTTTTGATAAGTACGTCAGTGTGTATAGACGTTTAATCATAAAACAATTGCTTAGTGATCAGGTTGTGCTAGGCATGTGCTGGTAGCTTCTTTGAACTGATATCCCTAAAATGAAGGAAACGGAAAACAAGGCTCCATTCGTGTAAGTATTCTGTTTGTTCGTATACTTCATTTTCCGCTTAAACATTAGGCAAACAACACAAAATCACACCTATTCAGGGCCATTGATGAAAGATTGTTATAACTCAAGTTCAAACTAGACGATATTTCAGTCCACAACATAATAGGAACCGTATGTCTTACCATTGCAAAGGTATTCTGTGAGACGTACATTTTAAAAAATATATTTCTTACTATTGTACTCTGAGTAAATAGAATCTTTATGCAGTAGAATGTTCAGGGTATTTTGCAAACGAACTATTTTTCATTTCATTTATTTCATTTCAGAGTATATTGTTTTAAGAATTCTCAACGCATCATACATGCATGTAACGTTCAAATCGCTTCCAAATCGCATACTCACATAATATTAGTTGGACATGGTATAAATCATTATTGAAATCAGGCTCTATTTTTATAATTCAATAGTTCAAATGTAACTAACGTTTTAAACATATCATTTATGTATATATACTTAATAAATATTCACTGAATATGTGAGAAGTATATTTTAATGTTTTACATGAATAAGGGATCCGAGGGAATTTACAGACCAAGAGTATTTCATGTGCAGGATGGTTTGCGAAATGCAAAAAGATAATATATAATACAGTAGTAGTAATAGTAATGACAGTGATGATAATTTTAGATGTAATATAATCTTAATTATATTTAAAAGTATATGACTGTGCCATCTCAAAATATGAAATGGCGCAATGGACAAGAAAAGCTTGAGAATGAAAATATATTCAAAACAACAACAACAAATTACAACGTTTGAACAGTTAACAACATAAACGTAAATGAAATAGAAAGCAATTGTGAACGAATAAATATTCAGTGCATTCATAAGATAATGAATGTATGCCTGGATTATTTATTGCAATGGATACCACTATACAGACTCTACAGTATGTCCCATACAAAAATTACCATCGGCATTTTGGGTATCGATTCCTCTACCAGTCAGTGAAGACCCCGTCCGATTTTGTCCAATAGTCACGAAGAAATAGCGATTTATGTAAAGCATGGTCATGGGTCCCTTTCTTCCATCTTTTGTCACTTGGATGTTCTTGGCATCCACATGAATGGGAGTATTTTGTTCACAATAGACGCGTTTACTTACATATTCAAATTAAAATAATAATGCAAAGAAAACAGACCTTCCTAAAAAGATCAAGACAAGTAAGTTTTTAAAGAGGTTGATAATTTTGTTGAATCATTAACTTTCAATTACAAATGACCGACCATAAATACCAACTATTCCTATTTTAGAGGATGATTCCTATCTTTCACCTTCATACTAATGTGAAGAGCCCTAGCCTCCTCTCTTTTCATGAAAACTTCTGTGTGAAAAAACTGTATTTCCAATTTTGCCTTGCAAGATTCTTATTTTTCCCTATGGAAGGTTGGTAGATATGCAACATATTTATAACTCTGAAAACTGCTTATCTTTTTACATTCATGGTTTATTTCGTTTTGGACAAAATATCCAAATGTCCAACAAAATAACAACAAAAACAACGATGATAATTATGATGATAAATGAAGCATTGCCGTAGTATTTATAGCAGATAAAAACAAAACAGTAAGTTTCTTTTCAAACCATTTGAAAGGAGTATGGGATTGTTAAATGTGCATCTCCCTCTTGTCAAATCTTGGATGGAAGGGACTTATGGCATACGTTTCAAAATTCCTATTTCTTCGTGACTAGTGAACCAAATCGGATGGGGTTTTCCCTGAAATACAGATAATTAGTTGTAGTATCACGACCGCGATCCATATTCTGATTAATTCATAATTTTGAGAGCTATCGATGCTAAAAGTACGAATGTGATTTTTGGGGGGACATACTGTATACTGAATTCATATTGCTTTATCTACACATTACTAGTGTTCCATATCATACTATTTTATTCTCATATCATCGGTATTCTGTCATCAAGATAAAAACAATTGTATAATATATTATGACATTGGAATGCATTTGCATACCATATTCTTGAATATGAAAACAAAGCGCAATTGTTTAAGCTAGTATATTGTTTATTTATCATTATAGGGTAAAACTGTTAAAAGCATTTATAGTTTGAATGTAAATCAAACCTCAAAGGCAAGTTTTACTGAAATAAAGAGGAAACATCAGAGAAGCAGATTGGTGAAAGTTTGGACTAAATCGGACAACCAATAAGAAAGTTATGGATCTTTAAAAAGTTGTAATCACTACATGAAATATCAAATTGATGGAATCGGTAATGTTACTGTTATGAAGTGGAAGACAACTCTCCCTTTCGCTCCAACACAAAAATGACTGAAATGTCACTTTTTTCACAATGTATTACTTAGTAGGATATTTTTCTTTTGTAAGGACCTATATATGCTTTCTGCAATATATCTTGAGTACTGCCCCGACGGAATATAGGCGCTTAGAAGAAAACTTCAAATTAGTGATATTTTAGTGTATGACAAACGGGAGAGTTGACCACCAGTACGTCACAATCGGCTCACCAAATAGATTTAAAGATCTCATTTCTCAAACGTCCATAACTTTCTTATTCTATATCTGATTTCTTTCAGACTTTCACCATCTTGGTTTGTCTTATTTTTCTGCTTTCAAACAAATCACCTTATTCTCAAGGTCAGATTTCCCAGAATCACAACTATTATCAATGTCATCTTCATCAATACCGCGGTCTTATCTATCATCAGTAGATATAGCAGAATAGGCTACCTACTCATATATATCTTGGGAACTGTGATCTGGAAGTGTATGATCTATAGTGATATATGCGTGACAAGAGAAGCAATTAGGGTCTGCATCGGTTTAGTCTACTGACTTGTTTTGTGGCTAGAAGGGGCAAGAAAATAGATTAGTTTCGATTCATCATGAATCTCCTTTATCATCCCAGGAAACCACAAGCTTTAGGCATTAATATTTACGCTTATGAATATGAAACCACACATTAAAAAAAAAAATAGCCATCACTTCTAAAGTGTGTATAGCTGTACTGATATTAAACAGTTAACCCATAGACTACGGGAACCGGATGACTCCTGTATTAAGCTTATGAGAGTAAAAGAATTCAGTAGTCAACGGGTATAAAGGGGAAGTGTACAGTGAAGCCAACTTGTTTACATTTTTATATTTAATTAAATATTATCATTGTCTCCTATTAAACTTTGCTGAAGAATTCAAAGAAAAGGGTAAGTTATATTGACAAATATTAACATATATGAGGAATGGATAAGTATATAAGCAAATTTATATTCCTTTTCTGCGAGGTTTCAATACTCAGCAAAGAATTTTCTTAGGATATTTGTTGTTGTTGTTGTAATTATTATTGTTTTCATAGTGTGACATTTCCATGTTCTTGCTACACACATGCAAGTCATACCAGCTTGCCTTCATACGACTAAGCGCTTTATTGATGGGCGAGCGTGGAGGTAAATTTGATTTGAGTTGACATTGTAGCCATGCGTGTCATCGCTCTGACACATAGCAACCAACTTCATGCTAATACCGAACGGAGGAGAATAGGGCATCGTGAAATCAGCTTGTTCACTGATGTCCTTCGTTGGTCAAAACGAGCTTTGGGAGGGTTTGGAGAGGGTCGGTTTACGATATTGTATCTATTGCGTATTGACAGAAACATGTGAGAAAAATGGTTTCATGACATTTGCTCCTGCGACAGTTGCTCCGGCTAGCTTTGCCATGTTAATCCTACACCTAAACCTAACCCTAACCCTAATCCTAATCTTCACATTGTCTTTAACAACAAAAAAAAAAAAACAAATCATGACCTTGAGCTTAACCTTTGACCTTTCGAGATATGGACGGAGGAGCAAATGTCGCAGGAGCAAATGTCGTGTCACCGAGAAGAATACATAAATATTTAGGCCAAAATCTAATAAGGAAGTTATTACTGGCATCAGACCAAAATATGAAAGTGGAATTGCGTAAGAATATTACCCCACGCCTAATGAAAACTTCATACGGACACCTCTCCATACTCTCCTTAACAAAACACACTCCCAGTATGTCAAGAGGATATTAACCCCCTTCACCTCCTTTGATATCCCCGTCCTCAGCGCAATGCCATGGCCCTAAGTAGCCGATCCTTTGCTAGTCATGCGTGCATTGAGAGCGCACAGAGCTGTGTAAACCTCTATGCTAATTCAATGGTATCAGGGAGTCGCCATGCATCTCGCATACATCCTCCGTTTTTAATAACGGTGGTCTGCCGCAGTAGGGAATGTATTCTTATCTTTCCTGGACTTTTATCATTCTCTGGATTTGCGTGTGGATGGAACTGAATAATTTCTCTGTCTGATTACTATGGAAACAGGATATTACTATTTTCTTACATCTTGGATACTTTAGGAGGAGTTATCGCGATATCGCTTGATTGAAATATTGGAACCGTATAATGTTTTGATTTCAGTTCCGTTATACGTGTTTGTATTAGCTTAAAATGCCACAGTATTTTAAAAGAGAGGGAGACAGGTAGATAAATAGCACAGAGAGAATGAGAGAGAGATGGAGAGAGAGAGAGAGAATAAGCGAGATGAGCAAATAGGCAAACAGCAACAGTAAACAGAACAGAGGAATAGCGACAACGAGAGAGAGAGAGAGAGAGAGAGAGAGAGAGAGAAGGGGGTGGAGCAAAAGAGATCGGGCAGATTGTCAAAAATTGAGTTAATTTCGATGATGGTGGTATAAAATAACCGCATCTCACGGCTTGGTATTACAATAGTATTAATATCATAACTTAGATTCTCCGTGGAGAATTTATTTGTACTATTTTAAACACATTGGCCCGAATTCACAAAGGAGGTTTAGTTTTAACCATGGTTTAAACCCCCTCTTGGGGTTTTTAAGCGTACGTGCGCACGGAATCCGATCCAATCATATATTTTCTTTGAGCGCGCGCATGGGCAATGTGCGCTTATTTACGCTTATTTTAGTACGCTTACAGAGGTTTAAACCTTACCATGGTTTAAACCTCCTTTGTGAATTCGGGCCATTATCTTTGGATGCATTGTAAGTAAGAGCAAAGTTCCTCCCAAGATTCAAGAAACAGAGACAGAATCTAATCTCCAATTCAAATGTTAACGATTTTCCCAGCAAAAATCGATAGCACTACGTGTCCTGTTTCCAAACAGTGGTAGGTTTTGACCCCCCCCCCCCCCCCCCTCGGTTTATTACGACGTAGAGACGGGGAGAATCGGACTGCATATTGTCGATCGTATGAATAGCCAATTCATGATAAAACTATATCATTTGTAAAGGTTCAGTGAAATGTCATCCTGTTTCTAGGAATTCGTCATGCATGATTTTTTTTGTATATGTAAATAAACTGTTGTTGGAACTAAGCATGATATTTGTCCGGATTTTGTTCTTTATACATATATATGATATATACATATCCATATACTTACTGTAAGAATGCAGCAGTCGGGAAGCCACTCAATGCATGAGCTGAACATTGCCTTACCATATACTCTGCTGCCTACAGTGACATTCTGCAGAGATCACTATACTAGCTAGCAGTACATGGAACTCTTTGAGCTTTACTGTGTGTACTGCGATCTACAGGTGAACATTAAAATTTGATAATCTTGAAGGAAATGCTACCCTTTGAAGTGGGTAATCGTTTCAAGTAAACTATCTCATTATGGATCAGACAAGGAAATACTCTCATAGAGAGGCGCAGCATGAATCAACATACGGGTAAGTTTCAAATCATGTTTCTCGAATGAGTCGGATAATCTGAACAAAATTATAAAGTATGAAGGTTATTTAGAATCCTGTTAATGTTTTCGCTCAGTCAATATCAGTCTATACATAATGAGCTAAATGGTGATGGTATAAATGGAATCCATCTCTGTATCACACACCTTCATTATTAACACCATGTCACTATCTGCATCTTTAATCATTAATCTCCATGTCGCTTTGTTATCCCTTGGCACAGAAACGGGGCGGGGGATATCGGAGAGGGAGGGGCGGTTCGGGTCCTTTTTGACATTTTTCAGGTGGATTCTCCCCAGAAAAAAAAATGAAGAAAAAAGAAATGGAGAATGTATAACAAATATTAACTGCAAAGGCTATAAACTTTACTTTGCTAAAATGGCAAACTCTTCTTGCTCGGTCGCTACGCCAGCTCGCATAATATACATTAAGTTATTGTAGAAAGTCTGTAAAACGTAGGCATACATAGGCTTATGCTTTACAAGAAATCGCCTCCCCTGCATGGCATTTACCTCACTTTACCCCCAACAGTGCTATGTTTGACAACACGTCCCTCTACACAAAACCTTTCATCATCTTCTATTCTTACTAAGTATATATACCCTTTTGATTCTCTGCGCTTTGGGTATTCCCTGTCAGTATCCCAGCATTCTCAATTCATCAAATGTGACCAGGTACCACAAAACCACCAAAACGTAGCACTGTGTGATCTTCGGTTAGAGCTCAATAAAGGTGTTTTTGGTTGGTATGGTCAAATTTAGTTTGGGGTATTTCCTGAACACTGAGATATACCTTTTTTTCTCAGTAATTTACAAATTTGAAGTCACCGAGCAATTTAAAAACTTTTTTTTTTGTTGTTGTTGTTGTTGTTGTTGTTGCTGTTGTTGTTGTTGTTGTTGTTGTTGTTGTTGTTTTTGTTGTTGTTGTTTTTTTTTTTTTTTGGGGGGGGGTGTACAGTTTTTAATAGACTTATGTTTGTCTTCTCTGGATTTTGTTGTATTGGTTTTCTTTTTTACGACCCTGAATGCTTGTCTCATTTTAATCTCCCATAACTTTCAAACAGAGTAAGTTCTTGTATTGATACTTGTCCACTATGATGAACAGCATGTGCTTAATTAGTAGTTTGCAGGCACAAACTCTGGTCAGTCGTAAAAGATTGGCTGCACTGTAAGACTACAATAGGCCATGTACTATAGCTGCATACTGACACGACCAGAAGGTAACTGAATTAGGCTTCTCTCAAGACCCAATGATTTTCTGATAAAGCTTCAAATTAGGGTCTGTGCTTGCAGACTACTTAATTAGTATGCCAAGTTTAAGGACAATCTGATAGTCTCTATTTCTACTGAGTTCTAATCCTCGATTGTCACCTTTGCACGATACCTCGCAAGTCAGAGTGCTTCAATATAGACTGCAAATTTAAACTCTTATTTCTCAAAAGTAACATTCTGTGGGACTGGGCATTCTACTCTTTGTAAAGTGGGTTTGGATCATCCAATGCTAATGAGTTATATCTCATTTTAAAGCTTAGAATTTCCTCTTTCAGAAACAGAACTTAACTAAAAATTCATTTCTGTCGATTTCGGGGTGGTTTTGTGATGCCTGGTCACAAATACACTTCTTACAACTGTACAATGCTCATAATTATTAAAGCTTTACTCCGTTCATATGAAAGTTGAGAATATTTATTCTGAAAATTCTCAAAGTTCCCATAGTTCTCTAAAAGATGACTTCTGGTGATACATTATGAAATAAACTGTCTGGGAGCAATTAGGAAAGTTTGTTTATGTAGTACATAATAAATGGTGTATACTGTGAGGTTTCGGAACCTTCTGGAAAGGATATAATGATAATAATAGTGGGTTCTTGTATAGCGCACATGTCTGTCAGATTTGACACTCCTGGCGCTCCACAATTATTACCCCGGTTTTAGCATGGCTGCTCTAACGGCGCTCTAGCATTTCAAGGAATTAATTCCTGCCGGGTACCCATTTACCTCACCTGGGTCGAGTGTGGCAAATGTAGATTAATGTCTTCCCAAAAGACACTAGTGCTGCGCCAGGGATTCGAACCCCGTACCTTGTAGTTCACAGTGCGGGGACTTATCCACTAGACCACAACACCTCTATTGACTCAATATTGTTGAAAGACGCATGCACTTTATACAGAAATGTGTATATGGGCCTAGGCACATTTGGCATGGAAGTTTGGTCCAGACATTTCAGCTGTTTCTTGTCATATTTCGAATATAAGGGCATTTTATTTTTTTCAAGGTGATTTAATTTTAAAAAAAGAAATAATTATGGTGTTCTTCAAAACTGACATAGGCCTAAAAGATTGAAAAATCTCACAAATTATTTTTCACCTTTACGCAAGCTCAGCCTACTCTTTGAGGCTGAAAATGTTTGTTTCGTATGATATAATTACCCTTTCAACTGGGTGCTAACCTTGCTAGTCATAAGGACCGTTATTCATAAGGACCACTTATTCATAACGACCGCTATCCACAACGCGTGACTAAATGAATAGCGGTTTTGTATGAATAGCGGTCTTTCTACATTGCGAGCAAACCATAGACAAATTACCTCGCTATTCATAAGGACTTCCGTTCGTAAGGACCACTTTTCATAACTATTCATAAGGACCGCTATTCATAACTCGTGTTAAATGAATAGCGGTCCTTATGAATAGCGATTGGACCCCTTTCAACGTTCAAAAATTTAAGTGCAAATACACTGAAATCATTTTTTTTGGGGGGGGTGGAGGTCATTGATTTTTTTTTTTTTTTTTAAGAAAAGCAAATGGCCTTTCCGTTACCAATGCCTTGCTTGCCGACCGTGTCTGCTTCATTTTCATTTATTATGTGTGTGCTTTCAGAATATTCCAATAAAAGTAGATTATATTTCTTTCTTAGAACGCCATAAAAAAAGAACATAAGCATGATTAGGCGGATAATATTTTAATATAGCAACATTGTCATGCTGTAAACAGCGTCTTACAGCAATTAACGTTATTAGTATTTTATTTTATTTCATAATTGGCGGTACTTACTGAAGCGTGCCTACCTTTCATGTGATCCATCATGGAATGAATGCATAATGCATTCATCTCGGCTGATATAATGGTATTAGAAACCGAGTATTCTTGTCATAGATTTCATACAGGATAGCTTCTTTTTATTAATAAGTGCATGCATATTGATTTTTGTTGTTATGGCAACTACTAAAAAAAATAATGTTAACGATGTAAAAATATATAGAGCAATGTATTCTAAAATGATAACTTTTTTCCCCTTAAAAATGAAATTTGATATTCATTTTAAATCATTACTATTGATAGCCTGTCTCCAAAGTAGCACATGACATGATTGTTATCACAGTTTTACACTATTGGATAAGCGGTATAACTTGAATTTGTCTTTTTAGCCTTCAGTAAATATCCTGATTTCATTCATACTACTCAGTGTAAAATTCATGAAAAAGGATGGCTTAGAAAAGTTTAAAGAGAGTGATATATGAAATTATTCCTTGTATCGAAAAGTGAAAACTTAAAAACATGTGTAATACAATTTACATGAATTATAGCGTTTGAATCCTCTTCTTCGTTGTTAGAATTCTTCCATCAGTTATCAATTAATTTTCTACAAAATGCAAATCTTTATATATATATATATATATATATATATATATATATATATATATATATATATATATATATATATATATATATATATATATATATATATATATATATATATTATAGGTCAGTCATGCGAGAGGGCGGTTGAAAGAGATGGAGAGAGAGAGAGAGAGAGAGAAAGAAAGAGAATGGGTTTCTTTTGTTTGTGCATATGTGCGTAGTCCAAAATATTGCATACTTTAATCCCTTCTGCTACTTCTCTCTGCCTCTCTCTCTCTCTCTCTCTCTCTCTATTACACAATATTGTGTCGTCTCTCCACGGTTATAAATCATATCAATATATGAATGAACCTTCCCACTTCATCACCTCTTATTCTAACGTGCAACACATTTCGCCTTCGAAGGATAACTCACTTAGTACCTACGGTCATTACTTCCCTTCTGCCGGCCAAATGCGTATGATCGAAATGCGGTCAAAAATAGCACACGTAAGATCTGTCATAGCTTGATCTCATTAAGACGAATTACCCACTGCCACTACTCTCATAGATATGTATCTATCTGGTACAGAGTAGCTACAGTATTTGAGACAGAGATGGTATGGGATCGGGATGTATAGACGAGTATGTGCGTGAGTGTTTTGGGGGAGGCATTGGGAGAATATCAGAAAGAGGGGGTGTGATTGCGAAAGTGAAATGTGCGTGTGCGTACTGATGTGTTCTGTGATAACTCCTTGGTACGTGGCGATGTGCACGCAAGAGTCATGATTAAGCAAGATAAGTACGGTATAGTGAAACAAAGATAAATAAGAAAAAATGAGAGTGAGAGTTGTAAGGAGTAGAAGAAAGCGTGAGTCTTTAAAACGTAATGTTTCTCATGATTGTGCGCATAACCGATTCAATAAGCCACGTTAATTAATGCTTGAATCTACCAAATTGCCTTATTTATATCCACCTCCCTGTTTATATGAAGTGCTATGGGTGGCTTTTGTGACGCTATTCGAAAACATTGTAGAGGGAAAGTTTGATAACTATTGAAGTATTCTCAACGATTTCTTCCTTTCAATATTCAGGTACGATTTATCTCATTTAACCTTATTCCCCTGTCCATAGTAAAGTGGTTCATTGACGTGACCTTCATTTTCAGATTGCGGATTCAAATGCCAGCTCGGCAGTGATGTCAGTCAGGCACTGTTCACTAAATGGGAAAGGCCTTCCTTGAATATGCTTTTTAAAGCGATAGATACGTTGGCCGTTGAGATATAATCGGTGTAATAATAAACAGGAGATCGCTTTCCTTAGCTATACATGCAACCGAATAGACGCTACTTCAATAACAGTTATTATTGCAGTGTTATTATTTTCCTGTTTGCTACATCTCTCTGTAATTCTCTCTTCACTTCTCAATCCCCCCCCCCCTCTCTCTCTCTCTCTCTCTTTCTCTGAACAGGAAGCAGAGTAGCGGTGACTTACAGAGTCGTTTGAAGACGAGGAAGTTGTTGGGTGTAGGTGAATGTGAAGATGGCTCTGTGCCACTCTCAAAGGTAAGATGAAACTCAGAGTAATAACCACTTCTCTTTTTTTTTTAAATCAATATTTTATTGATTATTAAGCCATGTTTACAGGTCATTGTAACATTGTAGTTAAAAGGAATAAACGCGACATTAAAGGAGAATGAAACCCTGGGGAAAAAGATCAATTTTAATGAAAAGAGAGGATAGAGAGAAGCAACTTTTAAAAAGTTCCATCAAAATCGGTTAAGAAATGAGAAAGTTATGAAAGTTTGAAAAGTCTCAATTTACTTTCTGTGGAGATCCTCAAACTGGCAATGTTGCTTCAAAGTGACAGGTTAGTACAACTCTCCATATGTTTTGAACACAAATATCATATTTTCTCCATTATCTCTAAAGATGCTGCTTGTCTTTTTGTGAACTCAACATATGTTGTGTCAAATACATTTTTCTTGAGCTAAGAAGGAGACAAGCAGCATCTTTGGAGATAATGGAGAAAATGTGAAATTTTGCGTACAAAACATATGGAGAGTTTTCCTACTAACCCTGTCACCATGGTCACTTTGAACCAACATAGCCAATTTGAGGATCGCCATAGAAAGTTAATTGAGACTTTCAAACTTTCATAACTTTCTCATTTCTTAACCGATTTTGACGGAACTTTTTTTAAATTGCTTCTCTCTATCCTCTCTTTTCATTAAAATTGATTTTCCCCCAGGGTTTCATTCTCCTTTAAAGAATGGATCTAGTAAGTCATCAGTGGAATAAGAGAAACTGTCAGAATGTTGCAATATTTTCACTTTTCAAGATGTGAATGTTAATGTGTCATAAACTTATATTTGGACTATACAATTTAAGGATTCAATAAACAGTGTTGAACCTCCACCTTTAATTAAATACCTTATTGCGTTGATTTTAAAAAGAATATAATTAGTTCATTTCTATTTTATCAACACCATAATACCTGATTTACCTTTTTTTTTGTAAAGGAAAAAAGTAGTGATTTGTTTCTCCTAAGTAATTTCACCAATACCGTTATACATAATTTCCTTTCTTTCATTCAGATTAGTCAGATTCTTGGCAGTGATGATCATTATGTTATCAACATGCCAGCTGGATTAAGGTAATAAATTATATTTTAAGTTCAAAGTATTTTAGTTCATTTTATTCACGTTATCTTTTTCTTTTTTTTTACATACAAATATAGTAGAACAAAGTAGTCTGAGGACTAGTGATTTCATGTTTACTTGATAGAAAAATTAATAATGTAATTAACCACATATTTTTATATTTTAGCTTGAATCTTAAGATAAAAGTACAATTAATATAGATTTACGAAAGTTTTTTTAAACAATGCATTTAGCCAGTGAGTGATAACATTCGTAATTGCTAAATGTACACAAGATGAATTGGCATAATATTGAATTCATAGACATATGTATTAAATTTTGTTTGTTTGTTTGTTGTTTTTTTTTGTTTGTTTTGTTTTGTTTTGTTTTTCTTTATTTGGTTTTTGTTTTTTTGGGGGGAGGGGGTTTTGTTGTTGTTAATTTTTTTGCTTCGTTTTGTTGTTATGTTTGTCTCGGAGGCTCCGAATGTGGTTTTGTCGGTTCCAGCCACATATCACTTATTTTAGTTAGTCAGTACTGCAATTCATACTTAAATCATGAATAATTAATAAGCCACAGTATATATTCGTTAATTTTATATTCTATCACCACATTCTTTTCAAGGTAATGTGTGGAAAATTTACTCTTGAACAGAATTTAATGAACTGGGAATTGCACATGCACAAACGGTACACTTTGTTTTGCTTTACTTTCACTAGGTTATGGCAAGTTACCACAGCTGTAGTATTTACATCAGTATCGATTCTGGTAAGATTATCAAAATTTCTTGAGATTCAAACATACATTTACTTTTTTTTTTCAATTGTTACAGGTCTGTTATAAGTGAATTGAAAAAGGAAAAATCTTCTTGAGTTTTCTAATGGCCTTCATATATTTCGTTCTTGTTATATTTCCAACGGTGTTATTATTTCTTCTTATATTGATCAGTGTCACTTTATTTCAAGACGAGGTTTTAAAAAACTGAATTTGAGCAATTCTTTTTTATAACGCATTATCTGAAACAGGGCTCTGGTACGCTATTAATAATCGTTCAAATAACAAGGAAATTATATGACTTGTTATTTTAAACTATTTCGAACATCCTTGTTTTAATGTAATCATCAACTTTCGTTTCCATAATTGATTGAAATAATAAAACATATAAATAAAAAATTAGAATTAAAATAACTGTCATTTCCACGTATTTCCCATTCCAAGAGCTTAATCTAATCTTTAAAGTCAGTTGCTGAAAATAAAAAATGGACATTTTTATTTAAATGGTCGTATAATTATTTCATTTTCAGAGTATCTTCTTTCCCGTGAGGGTTTTTAACATGCTCTTTTCCAGTGAGTGTGGTAATGATGCAGTTCTCCCACTTAGACTCTTCGGAGCTGCTCTCATCTGTAAGTATAATCCCAATGGACGTCACTTGACTCATTTAAATGGCAGGGTGGGGAGAGGAGGAGGAGGGGGGGGGGGGGTTGCTAGGACCTAATTGCCCGAAGATTGGTCCTTTCAATTTATTATCGAAACGCGTTCATTTATTACTTTTTGACACAAAAGAGGCGGAAGGGCAGCGTTTCTATCATACTGGCTTTTTGTTCGTGTTAAATTGTCTCTAGAAAGATTTGAAAATCATAATACATGTATACAGACAAAAAAAACAAAAAAAAACTGAATGTTAGGGGGTGGTCATCATAGGCGCCGGAAGTGGGGGGCAGGGGGGGGGCGGTCGCCCCCCCAAACGAAAAAGTGGGGGGGGGGCAAAATGCATTTTCGCCCCCCAAAAAAGCCCCCCCCCCCGTAAAAAAAAAAAAAAAAAATCAGTAGTAAAGGAGTAAAAATCGTGTGTATATTAAAAGCTTGATTGCTTTATTACGTAATTGTAAGCCTTTGTATGCTTTAGCATAATTTGACAAAATTTAGCAGAATTTTAGCATAATTCTGGTGTTTTGTTTTTTATGCTTGTCAGAGAATTTTCCAGTAAAAATACACCCCAAAAATGCTGATAACCTTTTTTTTTTTTTTTTTTTTTTTTTTTTTTTTGCTTGTCAGAGAATTTTCGAGTAAAAATACACCCCAAAAATGCTTGTCAGAGGTGGGAAAGCGTGTGTGTTTTTTAGGGGTGAGAAGACATGAGCCCTTGAAAGGTGAGCCCCCTGGAATGTTTGCCCCCCCCCCCCCCCAATCCCAAACTGCTTCCGGCGCGCCTGGTGGTCATATTCTCAACCACCTTCCCTTCATCCTCATCTCTTGTGTTTGCGATTACGTTGTGCTGTCTCTCGTATTTTGACAAGTGCATTCTTCACATATTTTGTTTATCCACCCCTCCAGTGAAATAATTATGCCAACTATTCATGTTTTTTCCATAGTCACTATTCCTCTCCCTCTGCCTATTCCTGTTATTTTCTAGCTCTCTGATATTACTTTCACCGATTACTTTATCCAAGCTGTCTTCGTCATGGTTATCCTCTCTCTTTCATTATAAGTATTTAATGTTCCCATCTTTTGTTTTTCTTTTACTTACTCTCTTTCTACCATTTTCTTTCAATCATTCTTTGCGATATATTTGGCTGTGACTACATCTGACTGCACCTGCAGAATTGATGAAAAAAGTGGAGAACTTTTAAAGCAACTAATATCGTGGGGAATGTTCTAGAACAAATCGTTAATGACAATGATGTCATTCTCTATCTAGGTACAGCCCACGAGACTGGCAGTCCATTAGACCGACAATGCCGTTCCGGTAGGCCTTCAAGCCATTTTATCATTATGGTTCACTAGACCGACGGCCCACGCGACCGGCAGCCAACGAGACCGACATTTTTTTCTTCAAATTTTCGGTTGTGTATTTCTTTAGTTGGTCGGTCTCATGGGATGTAGGTCTAATGGTATGACCCCTCTCTATATTTGTCTATATCTATACGATAACATGAATCAAATGACGAGTTTTTCTCTAAAAGCTAACCCTAGCCCTAACCCTAACCCTAACCCTATCCTTATTATATAATATTACAAGCTTTTTTTTCTCCATATTTTTTTTTTAGGTCTTGCCTTGTTGTTCTGGAGTTCAGTCAAGTCTGTGAGTCGTTATATCATTAGATGGACTCTGTTAGCTGAGGTTATTTACCTTTCAATCCAGGTCACAGGTAAGATCAACCATGGCTAAACTCTCCTTCGAGTGATCATCTACCGCGTGATTCTGCATTACCTCCCCGTCGCCGATAGTCAATAAGCGAACTCACACTCTTTCAAGTTTTAATAATCTACAATCTTTCAAAGAAATTTCCGGTGTGTCAGCCTATTCTCTAAGATCGCGTAATTTTATGATGAAAACAAAGAGGCACTGACAGTTCTGAAAATTGCAGTCAATCGACCACATAATTATACGACAATCTCCGGAAATATCGCATTCCTCACATCAACACCAAAGTTCACCTAAGTTAATAAGTAGTCCTGCCAAAGAGTGGTTTTACAAAGAGTTAGGATTTTTTTTAAAATATTGTGCTGTGTTATGCACGACTACGTGACCCCCCCCCCCCCCCAACGGAAATAAGCAGTACCGGTAACTGACATTTTTTTTTCGAATTTCACTCCTTTTTTGCACAAATTAAAAGTTTAAGCAATGCTCTTTAATATGAATTAGTCAGCTTTGAAAAAAAAAGGAAAGTGACATAAAATGTATTTTTCCACTCTTGCAAAAAGCAGTGACTTCATAACTTTGCAAATTTTCCCACGGAAGAAAGCAGTATTACAAAACTTATGGAAAAAAGCAGTAACTACAAAGCTAGTCTAACCATTCAGACCATGTAGTCCTTCCCGTGCAGTGTAATATTTCATAAGACTTATTTTTTATTTACTACCCGTTTTTAAACATTTTAAATAGCAATTCCTTCCATAATTAAGTGGAAAAGATATAAACAGGGTGTTTCACTGGAACTTGACTGTGCCCGCTAGCAGCGAATCAGATGTATAGTTGTAGTAAAAGTATCATTCTTGAGACTAACAAAGCTGACTAGTCCCGCGATAGCCTGGCAGACTGAGACACTCAGACGAGAGCTGTACACAGCAACAGCAGCAGCAGCAGCAGTAGCAACAGCTGTACTCATTGTACTACGCAGACTCTGTATACTGAGACAGCAGTGTAGTGACTGTAAACCGTAATATTTGACCTTTGACCTAATTCTGTGACCCTTGACCCAAGTATAGTGTGGAGGTCCCTTTGGGGTACTAAGTATCTACCAACCAAGTTGGTTACAAACAGGCATATACAGTTTCAAAGTGATCAACCGTAATAGAAACATGCAGGTGAACTTTAACATATGATCTCATTTGACTTTTGACCTACTTGCGTGAACTTTGACTCCACTATATAGTATGGAGGTCCCAATAGGGCATCTGCCATTCAAGTTTGGTTATAAACAGGCTTGTGGTTGCGAAGTAATCAATCGTAATAGATACTTACAGGTGAACCTTAACATTTGACCTTTGACCTACTTACGTGACCCTTAACCCAACTATAGTGTGGAGGTCCCTATAGGGTATCTATTCCAACCAAGTTTGGTTACAAACGGGCAACTTGCAGGTAAAATTTAAAATTTGACCTCATTTGACCTTTGACCTACTTACTTGACATTTGATTCAGGCAAAATGTGGGATTACCCATGAACTATCTACCAGCCAAGTTTGGTCGCAATTAAACCATTTTTTGCAAAGTTATTATCTCCAAACCTATGGTCATGTGCAGATACTGCTTTTTTTTCCATGGGGAAACTACTGAATCATGATCATCTGTAGTTACTGCTTTTTTTTTCCGTGGGGGGGGGGGGGGGGTATTTGCTAGTTGCGGAAATGAGTATCATTCGAAAGAGTGTTTAGCCAAAATAAAATGATATTCTTTTCATTGAATGACTACAATTTATTTGCCTGAAGATCGAAAAAGTAATTTTCCAGTATAACAGAATGGTATTAAACATATCAATAAACATATCAATAAAAAAGTGTAAAAACCTTTTACTGGAGGTCGTCAGGAAAAGTTTTTAAGAGAATATCTAAAGAATATCATATTTTTTAAAAATTTCCTTCTTGGTATGTTACTCTTCCATCAATTCTATAAAATTCCTAATATAGGCTTTCCCGGCCAATTTCATATAATTATCATCCATTTTCGTTTCATGTGCATTCAAATTCGTGTGTTTGAAGAGGTGGAGTGACTTTTGTCAATAGATTTCATGTTTAGTGTTTTCAAATTCGCTTTTAGGTACTCGAATTAATGGTTACAAAGTTCAAATTCGGATATAAGCATTCACTTTCGTGTTTGGGCATGAATTTCCACATTTGTGCATTCAAATTAGTGTGATGGGCGGGGTAAGCACTTAAAAGCACTTTCAATTTCGTTTTCGAGCTATCGATTTCATTCAATTTCGTAATACACATACATTGTATGGAAGAGTGATTTTGTCAATTTAATTATTGAATGTCACTTTCATTTTTCATCTTTAATTTCATCATCATCATGATCATTTAACAAAAAAAAATCTGAACATCTTATTCCTTCTTTAAATCCTTCTTTTCATCATGATCATCATAGTGTTCTTGTGATCTTCATTTTACATCTTTATTTTCATCATGATGTGTGATCCACCATGTCCACATAGTTCTGAAGTTGATATTCAGCCATCTATGGGTTGGCGTGCCAAGCACCTCGCCATGTAGGCCTGGTATGACGGTACCATTGGTCACATTTCTCTTGGGTGATGGCATCGATGTTGTTGTGTCCAACTTGCTGGATGAGGTTGCACCGTCCACCACTGTTGCATATTCATCTCGGCCCGGTGTGCTGCTTCACGGTCGCCAAACCTCCGTTGCCATCGTCGTCGTGCGAGGTCTTGTTTGACAGCTGCTTTGAACGCACTGTGTGCCACCTCGGTAGGATTGAGAAATGGTGAGAGCCTTGAGGTTAATCCCGGGGTGTGTTCCTTCTGCATGTTCTGGTAGCCGTGCTCTCACATGTGGGTAGCCGTTGTCGTAGATGATGAACACACAAGTGTCGGGAGGGAAGAACTGGTTGCAACTGCCTTGCAGTTGCCAGAAGGGACGCCTCAAAACTCTCCCTTGTGACTGTATCACATAATTATGTCAAGGTATGGTGCACCAAGTCCACCGCATTTGAGACTACAAGAATAAAGTTACAGTGTCGTCCGCGTTGCCAATGTACTACTCACTCTTCATGCTCTTCTTGCTGGTTCTCCACGTGCTACTCTCCGCTGCGGTCTTTGGGTCCAGATGTTATACCCACACTCATCCACGAAGACGCAGTGGGCAAGAACACCATTCTGCAGGAACCAATCCACATACTCTGCTCGTTGGTCCAAAACACGGGGAGCGTTTCGGACATCAGGGACGTCCTCCACCATGCAACTTGAGAGTTATGAGCAATGCCATCTAGCGCCCTGGCAATGGTTGATGTGCTCACTGCGGGTTTCTGCCGGAGAGATTCAGCCAGATCATCCTTCATCTCCAGCGATGTCATCAGAGGATTCAAATGTTTCAATCTCGCCTTCATTTCGTTGTTCATTTTCGCATTTCTTGAAAAGTTGGTCCAACGTTGTTCCAACGTTGTGAAATTTTTTCCCAATGTTGCTTCAACGTTGGCCAGCAACGTTGCAGCATCGATAGAAGTGCACGCGCATACATTGTCAGTCCAACAAAGTTTACAACGCTGATCTAACGCTGTCTGCCAACGTTGGTCCCACGTTGGGTGGAACATCCATTACAACGTTGCTTCAACGTTGGCAGGCAACGTTGCAGGAAAGATAAAAGTGCACGCGCATACATTGTCAGTCCAACGAAGTTTACAACGCTGATCCAACGCTGTTTACCAACGTTGGGTGGAACATCCATTACAACGTTGCTTCAACGTTGGCGGGCAACGTTGCAGCATCGATAGAAGTGCATGCGCATACATTGTCAGTCCAACAAAGTTTACAACGCTGATCCAACGCTGTCCGGCAACAATGCTCCAACGTTGGCTAGCAACGTTGGACCAGCGTTGTGTGTGCACGTCCATATAACGTTGCTCCAACGTTGGATTCACATCACCTACAACATACATTCAACATGTATCCAACGTTGGTCCAACGCAGTCTAGCAAACCCGTCTTAATAAAAAATACTGTAATTATAATATCAAGTGAAGTATATATCACACTAATTTTATATATTATCTAGTAGCCTATATCCTATCCTATCCTTCACCTATAATGCTATCCTACATTAACCCTACTCCTATCCTACTCCTATCCTACTCCTTGTACTGAAAGCTTATATCCACTTCTTTATATAGGGACTATATTATGGTGCGTGCTAAAAATGGTTAAAGATTACAATTTTCTAATTAAGATCTAAAAATACCTCCTCATAATTACATGTTTGAATGAATATGTAGGACTAAAACATGATATTTAATTTAAATACATTTTGCAGCACAGTTCAGAGTGCAATCATTGCATAAATATTTAAATTTAATGTAATTTAGCTATAGATTTCCACAGATTTGGGTCATTTATGATTGTTCATGAATATTCATGAAACCAAAGTCTTTTATGGCCCAACGTTGATCCAACGTTGTGTTTACGTTTGATTTACATCACCTGCAACAAATATCCAGCATGTATCCAATGTTGGCCCAACGTTGGAAACGTTGGATTTATATCACCTACAACAAACATCCAGCATGTATCCAATGTTGGCCCAACGTTGGAATAACGTTGGACCAACGTTGGACCAACGTTGGACCAACGTAGGATTCACATCACCAACAACATAGTTTCCAACGTTGTGTCATTGTCCACTGTCCAACAACTCTCCAACAAACTAGTTTCCAACGTTGTGTCATTGTCGACTGTACAACTCTCCACCTAACTACTTTCCAACGTCGTGCCATTGTTGACTGTCCAACAACTATCCAACAAACTAGTTTCCAACGTTGTGTCATTATTAGTCGACCAACAAATATCCAAAAAAATAGTTTTCTAACGTTGTGTTATCGTCGACTATCCAACAAATATCCACTTAACTAGTTTCCAATGTTGTGTCATTGTCGACTGTCCAACAACTCTCCACCTAACTAGTTTCCAACGTTGTGTCATTGTTGAGTGTCCAACAACTCTCCACCTAACTAGTTTACAACGTTGTGTCATTGCCGACTGTCCAACAACTCTCCACCTAACTAGTGTCCAACGTTGTGTCATTGTCGACTGTCCAACAACTGTCCACCTAACTACTTTCCAACGTCGTGCCATTGTTGACTGTCCAACAAATCTCCACCTAACTACTTTCCAACGTCGTGCCATTGTTGACTGTCCAACAAATCTCCACCTAACTACTTTCCAACGTTGTGTCATCTTGGACTGTCCAACAACTCTCCACCTAACTAGTTTAACTCAGTTTCTAGTTTAACGTTGTGCCATTGTCGACTGTCCACCAACTCTTCACCTAACTACTTTCCAACGTCGTGCCATTGTTGACTGTCCAACAACTCTCCACCTAACTACTTTCCAACGTTGTGTCATCGTCGACTGTCCAACAACTCTCCACCTAACTAGTGTCTAACGTTGTGTTATTGTCGACTGTCCAACAACTCTCCACCTAACTAGTTTCCAACGTTGTGTCACTGTCAGTTGCCCAACAAATATCCAACAAACTAGTTTCCAACGTTGTGTCATTGTCAACTGTCCAACAACTCTCCACCTAACTAGTTTCCAACGTTGTGTCATTGTCAGTTGTCCAACAAATCTCCAACAAACTAGTTCCCAACGTTGTCAATGTTGTGTCATTGTCGACTGTCCAACAACTCTCCACCTAACTAGTTTCCAACGTTGTGTCATTGTCAGTTGTCCAACAAATCTCCAACAAACTAGTTTCCAACGTTGTGTTATTGTCAGTTGTGCAACAATATTCCAACAAACGAGTTTCCAACGTTGTCAACGTTGTGCCATTGTTGACTGTCCAACAACTTTACAAATAACTAGTTTCCAACGTCGTTTTAACGTTGCTCCAACACGTTTTTCCAACGTCCAACGACTTTCGAGTTTTCAACGTTGCTCCAACGTTGGTTTGTTACCTGGGTATCCCGAAAAATTAATGCAATATCCTTAGTAATTTGAGGCTGAAACGTATGTTTACCTTCTAGTAATAATTTCGTAATTTAGATTCTTTACCATGAACCGTATATTTTCTTTCCAGCGATTTGGTTTACTCTTTGGGAGGCACATCATCTCTCCTTCACCAGTCTCCTGGTATTGGTTACCATGGTAATGGCTATCATCATCAGTCTTTATTTCTACTGCACCCTGGCTGGCATCACCTTTAAGACACTACTCAGAGGAAAAACTCTATTCGCAGACTTTACACAAAATAATAAAACTGACTGAAAGATCAATACCCCCAAATATTAAAACAGCTTACTCAGTCCATTTTATACAAGTAACTATATAGGTATGGAGCCGTCTTTGTGTAGACATCAATGCCTTCCCATCATTTTCTAGATTTGATGACAATTAACGTACCTCTTAATAAAATATAGGTAAAGGTAAAATAGTTTTCAGAATACCATCCTTCAGTATTGAACCGTCGTTTGACTACTATACAGTTGAACAAAGGTGGAATTTTCTATATATTAACAAAATAAAATTAGTGAAATTAAATTATGAATGCAACGACTTGGTTTTGTGCTGCAATTTACACGTATATTTTCTGCAAAAGAATTTAGATTATACCATAATGATAGTCTACACACTTATCATTTTATACGTTTGTGATCAATATTGTAACGTTTTCCATGTGTGATCAAAGTTATCTTTTTTATGTAGGCCCACGTTAAAATCAGCACTAATTTAATGATCTTGCAATAGTCGAACATCAACCGGGAGAAGACAAAAAAATCATTGTTGATCATTTTTTTTAATATATTTATATTTTTTAATTATTTTTTAAGAATTTCTCTCCTGGTGAAATCAGTCCGAAATACTTCCGAGGTGAATTTGGCAAGAATTCAAGAAGCCACTTCTTTTTAAATGAGTTTCCCTTTTCATATAACGCTTTTTCTCCTACAAAATGTGTCATCGTGTCATTTTGAGGCCTAAAAAGACCCGCTTTCAACTACTAAGATTGGAGCTACCGCTCCTTAGAAAAAGATAACCCTATTACCACTACCACAGTGCAAGGTGGTGAAGCCTGGGGCAACCTGCTGGATGGGAGTGACCCCTCCATACTACGAACAAATGTGACGTGACCTTTTGTGACATGGCTTGTTAGTACGGCACAAAAGATTTTCAGCAGCTACTGAATTGAGATGTTATTTTGAGGCAGGATATAACTTAACTGCAATCATTTATTTCTTTATGTTTCGTTTAACATGAAATGTATACAATTCAAACCATTAAAACTCTATAATAATGTGTCCATGTACTTTAAGGGACATTTTACATTTTCGATGTACTTTACAGCCATCTACCTTATGGTCTAGGAGCCTGTCCCGAATAGTCATCCCATTCTACAATAGAGAGCTTGCAAGATATTTGTGTAATTAACACATGAATGGTAGATTTCAGCATGACAGCCACATAGCCAAGATATTTAACAAGCTCCTCTGTTATATCTTGCCAAACAGGTGCAGATATATAAATGGGTGTGTTTAAATAATCCTGACAATATAACTGTTAGATGGATTTAAATTGACCCGACTTGGGGGCTCTTTTGGTGGGCTCTAGGGGCCAAAGCCGGTGGCTTCTTTCGAGCTGACAAGCTTTTTGTGAAAGGCATGGATGGTCTAAGTAACTTAAGGGGTCGAAAGGGTGACTATTTCGGGACAAGCACCTGGCCTACTACCGAACACCTTTAAAGATGGCAGCAAACGTTACAGGATCCATGTGCATACTGTTACATGTACATGTAGTAGATTGCAGTTTGATCAGTGATTATTAGTTTATGTTATGATTGATGTTGTAGAATAGGGTAATAAAGTTTGCACAGTATTTATGAAAAATGTTTTGATTTATTGAATTAATGTTTACATACAAATGATAACGTGCCTACAAATTGTTGGGGGGAAATCATCTTTCGTAATTACTGTATATAACTAAATGATAATTTTTATGTTATTTCAAAGAAATCGTTTTATACATGTTAAGTGTAAATTATATAAAGTATGACGTAATTTATGTGGGGGGGGGGGGGGGGTTCTCGTTTTTCCGACGGTTCGTAATTCCGAACATTTGATGCATTACTCTGAAGGTTCGTTATTCCGAAGTTTAGTAATTCCGAAAATGAAATAGGGTTCGTAATTCCAAAAATGCAATAGAACCCTACATAACTTTTCGGAATTACGAACCGTCGGAGTAACGAACCTTCGGAAATACGAACATACGGAAAAACGAACATACGGAAAAACGGACCTTCGAAATTATGAACCTTCGGGAAAACGACATGTAACCATTTATGTGAAGATAAGATTTCATTTCATAAACCTTCACCGATCATCAGTTAAGCCTGCTTTACATGTATGTATTGAACAACAGAACAAAACACAATTAATATAGAAGTATGGAAATTGCGTACATACAAGTATATGACACGTTTATTAGCCTTGCAAGGAATAATTTTGAACTCTTTTTACGAACAATTTCATTTCAGATTATCTTTTAACAAAGTGGAAAATCAATCATTAGTACTTGTATGATTATTCCTCTATAGCTATAGCCCATCAGGGTCCCGTTGCATAAAACTTACCATTAATGGTAACTCTGCTATCAATGGTAACTCTGCTATCAATGTAACTACCATGGTAACTCAACAGCCAATCAAAATCAAGCTTTCCATGGGAGTTACCATTGATGGCAAAGTTACCGTTAATGGTAAGTTTTATGCAACAGGGCCCTGGAGCATTTGTTTACAACCTCAATTTTATTTTTTTCTGTTTATTACAAACGTGCAATATTGCTGAAGTTACGTCATTTATGCTGTACCGAAGGATGTTCTTATTTTTTTTTCAATATGCGGTTTTTATATAAGATTTATTTGTATACTTGTACGAGTACGCATGGCAACTCACATATGTCTGGTGCACGAGTATATTATAGACTTAGATAATAAAACACAATCACAAATAACTGTTCTCGTCTACTTCTCAAGAGTTTACCTTCTTAAGAGTGTAAACAGTCGTGTACAAAAAGGAGGCATTTAAAGCTTGGAACATGTATAACTTTTTTTTTTTTTAATTTTTTTTTTTGATTTGTTGTTGGTTACACGAGGAATTGAATGTCAGGTGGAAGAAAGAGTGGGATTTTTTTTCCGCCATAGAAATTGATTGCTTTACATTCGGGGTAACCTCGCTAGTCATGAGGACCGCTATTCATAATGATCACTTATTCATAAGGACCGCTATCCATAACGCATGACTAAATGAATAGCGGTTTTGTATGAATAGCGGTCCTCTTGTATGAATAGCGGTCCTTCTACATAGCGAGCAAACCATAGAAAAAATTACCTCGCTATTCATAAGGACTTCCGTTCATAAGGACCACTATTCATAACTATTCATAAGGATCGCTATTCATAACGCGTGTTAAATAGCGCTTTTCTATGAATAGTGGTTCTTATGAATAGCGAGTGGACCCCTTACATTTACACCAAACGATTTGTTTGTAGGCTTATAAAAGGAAAATATTTTTGATAGATATATCAGTATTTATTCATTTTACGTGCATACCTGTACATCTAAGCTAACTAAATTAAAACTATATTACATCTAAGTGTCATCTTCTTGTCAACAATTCCGTAGCAAATTTGACGATCTGTTGTTTTACCTTACAAGCCTGAAATCGAAAAGTAACAGAGTCAAATATCACGCAAAACCATACAAGCTGGCACCCTTAGTAGCCACAACTTAATCTCTCTCTCTCTCTCTCTCTCTCTCTCTCTCTCTCTCTCTCTCTCTGACTCTGCTTTACTGGAGCTTCTTGAAACTGACAAGTCAGAGAAATAGAAGGGAGAAATTTACTTTTATTACAGAAAAAGGCACATAAACTAAATACACAGTGAAATTAATTCATCAGCTTAAACTTTATCATATTAATATGATGTATGTTCCGTGTCATCCCATCTTTCACTGTGAGTACAAAGACAGAATAATCTATTTTACACTCATCGATCTCTACCAGTAGATAAAGCAACGCCCTCCACGTTTGATGCGACCGATCGTCATGTTTGGGCTCGCAGAAATACACCGCCGCTCTACTGTTTGAACACAATTTTATGCATTTTTTAAATTCAGCTCTGTGAAGTCTTTTCCACGAATCAATTACATAATCAGGCAAAACATGTCTATCCTTACAAATCCTAAAGGCAATTCAATGCGATAATCCGTATAATGTCTTTTCAAAATAAAAAATCAAATTACGTACAAATAATAGTACACTGTAATCGTACACAGCAGACGATTTCCCACGTAGTGTATGATTGCAGGGCTCCTAATTTTAGTTGTGCGGCCCTATCAACTGCTGGCATAGAGCTGTGCGTACGATGCGATATCCACGTGAGGTAGAGATCGATGGTCAAACACAAAAACCTGCTCGTGATCATAAAGGCAGACAAAGTGAAATCTGGGCCCCGTTTCATAAAACTTGTTATCAAAAACAATTGCAACAGATCTATGACAAATGTCCTCTCAGCCAATCAAATGCTCTGATTTCAGTAGCTTGTAACAGTTATTGTGACTTGTTATTGATTACAAGTTTTATGAAACAGGGCCCTGATAACTTCATTCACTGATTTATGGAGTACTAAGTGTAACCTCTCTAATTTTTCTCAAATTACTGTAATTCTGTAACTAAATGATATGAATGTAGTTAAAATTTTCAAAATGGATTTCCCACTTGCATTTTATGTGCTTGGAAACATTGCATTATCATCATCAATGAATGAAGAGGTTGAAATATGCGCTCTATGAATCTCGTTAGTCAGGGTTTAGACCTAGGCTCTGCCTTATACAGAGTCTGTCTGATTCAATCTTTCACATCTTAAAATCAATTGCAATCTGTACTGAAGAGTGTTTTACATTCATGATTGAATGAAGGACATCCAGATCAATTGCAACTCTTTATAAAACTGGACTAAAGTTAGTATGATTTTTAAAAATACATATACCAGCGAAAGGATTCTGTCTCTCCAGCCCTTAGGGCTCAAAGCTTTACTTGAACATGTTCTTTAGAAACAATTCAATGCTCTACAGTTTGTGAAGTATTATGCCATCATATTGTTTTTCAAAAGAACGTTGAACCTTTCCATTGTTGTTAATATGAATAAGGAAAATGAAACGGATCGACATCACTCCTGGAGATACATGTATAACATTATGTCCTATGCCAAACATGCATGTATTGGTCATAAATACACAACATTACTTATTACCTTATTGTAGGTCATTATTTTTTTCCTGAAAATCCAAACTCTTCTAAAAAAGCATGAACAATTCTTAGGGCTAAATTCTATTCTATCATACTTTTATCCTAGAAATGTCTTTAAGTACCACCAATTCACACCCAACATATTGTGTAAACATATTATATTCTCTTTGCATACATATAGGAAAGAAAGAAGAACAAATATAGATTGCACACAGCATCAGAATTTAAACACAAGTGACGGGTCATTAAAGTGTACCAATCACCTGAAAAAATAATTTGTGTACAGCTAGAAAGTATAAAATCAATCTCGAAGGACTCTATCTGGCCGCTTCTATCGGTCAACAGTTAAGGAGTATGAAGGAAAAAAGGATAACATGAAAATGCTCGCGTGGAACCGAACTCCGAGTTTAGTTCCATGCGAGCCCTTATCTCCGCGAGCGCGTACAGGTACGTCGAGTAGTCTAATCACAAGTCGGTTTTACGCCTGTAGACAGTGTAATTTAAATTGCAATATCTCTTTATAGAATTAATGTCTGAAGCCCATATTTTGAATATAGTATAACGACATGGATCCCCTAACATACAGAGCAAAATATTTTTTGGTGATTGGTACCCTTTAATCGCCAATGAAGAACACTTAGGTAAAGATAGAAACACTTCTAGAAAGACATTTTGGTTCTAAGTAGTTTGTAACATAGGAAGCTGGGTATGTATTGAATACTTATCCACAATAACATGTACAACAACAACAAAATGTTAACATCACAATCACTCACTACAAGGTCACACTGAATATTAACTCTTTCTAAAAAGTACTTCTTTTTCTATCATTCTTGTTTCTAAGCATTACGCTTGAACATAAACAATTTCACAGAAATGATTTGAACCACCTAATTTGTAATGAAGATGCATGGCACATGTTCAAAATTAAACATACACATGCAGAGAAAAACAGAAATAAAC
This sequence comes from Heliocidaris tuberculata, assembly GCA_025618425.1. NCBI lineage: Eukaryota > Metazoa > Echinodermata > Echinoidea > Camarodonta > Echinometridae > Heliocidaris > Heliocidaris tuberculata. The sequence goes on from CM046843.1 coordinate 1,073,640, forward strand.
CTTGATGTTCAACAGCTGCACTGCTATTGGTATCTTAAGTGTAGCATTTAGAAAAACATTTTTTTGACTTGCATAATTTCAAATCCAACTATTTAAGTTGATTTGTTAATTCATTGGATACCAATGAATTTTGTTACATTTTTCCAAATACTATAGTATAGGCTTCATTATTCCGAGCTGGAATCTATGGAAAGGTGTGTCATTAACTAAGATCAAATTTAATCCGTCTGGGGTTACTTGGGGTGAATCATGAAGCAATATTTGATCTTCATCTACAATTGAATACAAACCTTTAATCTACTAACAATCAAAAAGAATCATAACATGATCCATATTCAGGGACACATACCCTAGACATGACTATACTGTAAGTAGATCAGGGCACAATGTTTGTGCAGAAACTGATGGTCATTGAAATAATATTTGCTGATTATTCAGCTGCAGTATTTACTAGGCTTAGATTCTCAAAAAAACATTTTGATAATTCCATATTATTCACTTCTCTTTTCTCGATGGAAACTAATGGTCACTGAAATAATATTTGCTGATTATTCGGCTGCAGTATTTACCAGGCTTGAGCCATTCTAGGATTCTTAAAAAAGCAATTTTGATAATTCCATTTCATTCACTACTCTTTTCTTGATGGAAAACATACAATCTAGAACTAATATACATGATAATCTCTTGCCCTACTTTTGTCATGACTTTCAATACCACACAATCTTATGATGAACCTTCAGCCTGTTGTCATGGAAACTAGTTGGTTTATCGCAGACCTTCCTCTAGTGAAGCCATTACTGTAAGCTCACGATCAAACCTTCAAGAAAAAACAAAACAAAACAAAATTCTTTTTGTTTAATTAGCTGCAGCTTTGGCTTACGAGTTACTCTTATTTAACAGAAGACATTAATGATAATAATAACTATAAATACATATCCTGTCTTAGCACAACTTGTTGAGATGGTATGGAGGTGGATCCTGTTACCGAACACTTTTCAGAAAATCAAGCAGAGCAAATAAAATAGCAAATGCGTATCTGTCAAACTTACATAAAGAATGCCGAAAGTCCTACAGAAAAAGAAATTGGTGGAATTTGAAAAAGACAAGGTAGATCAAATACGATATTCCCTTCCCAGCAAACCCCTTCCCCTTTGGTCCCCAGAAAAGGGTATTGTATTACCGAACGTGTGCCCCCTATGGGAAAAAGACACACAACCTACCCCGATTTGCGTCCAACAGGGTGACGACTGGGGGTGACCAGAGAGCAGTTCCTAAGATATTACTTATGTTTTTTTTTTGCCTCATTTTATGATCTTCTACCCTGTGTTCTTTGTTTCAATAGTGTGGAGAACATATGCGTAGTCCCACCCATATGAAAACCATTTTAGGCACTTAACTGTACGCGTTAGGTAATACAATGCTGTTCGATAATACAATCCATGACTATACCTGCAACACTGATATTCAGTATCTTTTCCACATTTGGGAATAATATAGTTATAGATACATGTATCTCTATCATTATCATTATCAGGTCAAATGGGACCGGCCCTTTTGTTTTAACTGACCAGTTAAAGAGCAGAATACTTTGGCCAGAAAGAGAAGAATAGAAAACAAAATAAAACATACGTGTAAAGCAACATAAGGGAAAATTTCAAGTGCTTTTCCTCTGGGAATTTCTGGAAGTATTTGCAACAGAATTTCAGGACTATTTTTTTTGGTTTCATATTTAAGGGAGCTTTTATTGCATAGTCACATAATATTTTTACACCAAAATGGGGTAATTATAAATTATGTGTTCCAAAACTAAATATTTTTTAAAAATCTTTGTTAAAGCTTTTACTATTTCCTGTCATCTATCTCATTGCTTTATTAAATACAATGAAAATCATACAACAACAAAATAACTAAAACAAAATTATAGATTCCTAAAAACACTGAAATAGGCAATTGGGTCAAGTATTGCATGTGAAGAATGCTGTTTAGATTCTAAAGCTTTACAAAGAGGAATATACAATTTACATTGCAATAAATAACAGCTACATGTACATGCATATATAGAAAGATTCTGGCTTGTGAATAAACACTATAAGCACCAAACAAAATGACATTCTTACCCTTTGAATGCTTCCTTGATTTCATCCACCTTAGAAGATTGACAACAGAGGGCGCACTTTGATTTAGTGGTGTCAAAGAGTGGCCTGAAGTACTTCTCTCCGACTCGCTTCAAGTCATCCACAGTCACCTTGGAGATATTCAACAGCAGGTTTCTATGGAAACAAGAGCAAAATTGATGAGAGATTTCATTCTGAATGATGACCTCATTAAATAGAAGGCTAAGTTCTGGTACAGTTAAACAATAATCTGTGAGCTCATTATTCATTCTTAAAATTCCTGAGTGTGAGAGTATCCTACTCATTACACAACAATCAAAACAGATGGTCCTTGAAATGTCACGTATTCAAATACATGTATGACCAGAAATAGTCTAAGTCTTAACACCAAATTTGAAGTCACATGCATCGTCTGTAGGTGCGTGCCTGTGTGGGTGTATGAGGTGCCATGCACCCATATCTGTGTACAGTGCTATCACTTTTGTTGATTTTCAGAAAAAAGTGAGTCGTTTTGTTAGTTATCACTCGGATGATTCCAAAACCTCACTATACAACATAAGGTAGCTAAGCGAAACGTGATGCCGCGTAAAAACGCAGGAAAGACAGATATGACAAAATTATTCAAAACCATGATTTTATTCTAAGAAGGCAGAACCAAAATATTAGGATGTAGAATTAGTATTTAACTCTGTTAACACTTTTAAGCAAAATAATATGAAAACTTTTATTCAGATAAGTCTGATTGTAATTTTAGATGCACAGACAAAATCTGCAATTTTGCTCTTTCCGCCTTTCCAGCGTCTTTACGCGCCACGTCATTTTGCTAAGCTACCTAATCAACCTTTTCTTATAACTTCTAGATATTCCATTTCAAAGTTCAAACGTAAGACTATTACTCAACTTTATCTTAAAGGGTACCAATCACTAAAAAATATTTTACTCTGTATGTTAAAAGTTCCATGTCATTCTACTATATTCCAAATATGGGCTTTGAATATTACTTCTGTAAAGAGATATTACAAGTTTAATTACACTCTCTATAAGCATAAAAGCGACTCGTGAGTAGACTACTCAAAGCACCCGTAAGCGCTCACCAAGATAAAGGCTCGCGCGGAACCAAACTCTGAGTTCGTTTCCGCGCGAGCATTTTTATTTTATCCTTTATTTCCTTCATACTCATTAACTGTTGACCTATAGAATACCAGACAAAGTTCTTTGAGGTTGATTTTATACTTTCTAGCTGTACACAAATTATTTTTTCAGGTGATTGGTACACTTTAAGTACATTATCTAACCAAAAGAATCATGGGAGAGAGTGGGAATCATACCTGTTGTAATGTTGGTCTACCTTTCTAAGGTAATTCAGCAAGGATTCATTGGATGTAGAAGCCACAGTCTCTTCTCGTTCTATGATCTCATATAACACACTACTGATGGCTGTCTCAATCTGATCAGCACTGAACTCTGTCTTTCCTTCAAGGTATCCCTCCTGTAAATCAAAATTCAAAAATTAATAATAATACAGTGGAAACTTGCTATTACAAGGACCTTGGGACCATAAAAATTACCTTCTTATATCAGGGTAAAAAAAAACCCCAAAAGAACATAAAGACCTGGGACCAGCAAAATTACCATTATTTCAGGAATCTTGTCTATTGGAGCTCTTTATAGCGGGTTTCCACTGTAATAAAATAAACTACAGTTGAAAATGTAAATGTACAGCTACATGTATACAGGTGGGCTGTGGAACAGTAATAAAGTAAGAAGCATTAAGAAGAAAGAACATCGCGAGCTAATGAAAAATGCATTATGTGAACAAAACAAGTATGCATTTAAGGGAGGGAAGGAACTACACTACTCTATGAAAAAGGCAAAGCTAGTGCGAACACACCAACTCAGCTTCCAAACTTATGGGGTCAAGGGTTATCAGTTATCGGGTGTGCTCAGGGCAGAGTAGTCTGAGAATCTAGTGTCTACATGTACTTTTAGGTTCACAGTTTTCATGCAAATTTTGTGCACTCGTAACTTCACTGAGGCACGTGTACGTGCACGTGCCTAACGTTGAATTTAATTGAACTCAAGTTAGTTGAACTCATGTAAATAACTTGTATTATGCAAAATATGGACTCGCTTTAACAATATTGTAGAGATATAGCAATCGCTGGCATATTTCAAGATGGCGCCTAGATGACATTACAAAGCAATGACTGTTTTGAAAAACGTGGGGTGCTGGGACAATAACCATATCTACCACTGTACAAAATGTATAAGATTTCAACCTACGGGTAACATTACTCCATATGTCTTGTACACAATGCCTAATTGTCAATATACAAATATGTAAATAATCCAGAGTTCGGTCCAAGACCAGAGGGTCCGAGATCAAGATCAAGATCAAGATCAGACAGTCCGAGATCCAGATCAGAATCAAGATCCACAGCTCAAGATCGAGATTAGAACATCTGAGATCAAAATCAGATATGTCCGAGATCAAGATCAAGATCGAGGTTACTGATGCCGATCTCGAGACTGGTCTCGAGATCAAGATCGATCTCGAGGTACCCAACACTGAGTCGTGTTTTTGCCGATTGGTGAACGATTTTAAAAGCTTTTTCGTTTGATAATCTACATAATAGCAATGTTGATCTCGAGCGATCTTGAGCGAAAATTCCGAGAACAGAAGCTCCGAGATCAAGATCAAGATCAAGACCAACACCTTCGAGATCAAGAACAAGATCGAGGTTACTGATGCCGATCTCGAGACTGGTCTCGAGATCAAGATCGATCTCGAGGTACCCAACACTGAAATAATCAATTGGCAAAAATTGAAAAACTGTTTGAGATATAGATATGAAATTTATAGGCTTATGCTTTATAAGATACTCTATCTGTGAACCAAGTTGCAGACCTTGTTGTCACTCCATGGAGAGAGCCAAAATTTTCCGGCCTTTCAGCATTACAATAAAGACTTTTCATGGGCTGAAGAAAAGTTTCAAAAACTTAATTTTAGCAGTAGAATTTATTGAATAACTTATTTAACACTAGGTTAAGCTACCTACCACAATCTCCTTAGCTTGTTTGTAAGCAGAGACGACATGAGTGCATTTGAAGAGTTGAAAGTAGAGTAGTCCTTCCTCAGGTCTAATGTACATGCTGTAGTGATAGGCAAACCCTAACCCTCGGATCTGACGCCACATCGGACCCTACACAATAAAGAAACATATCGATCATACTAATAAATAATTAAAAATTTTAGCCAACCCTCAAAAATTGCCATGAATATGTTAACTCCCTCATGTTATAATACCACGTATGTGTACATGTACACTTGTGATAGTGATAGCCAAACCCCAACCCTCGAATGTGATGCAACATTGGACTCGGCAAAACAAGACAATTATTATTTAAATTTGGCTTTGACAGTTTCAGCCACCTGTATATAGAGACCATTCTATATCCTTAAGGATCCTTAGGGATTAGGAGTTGGTCTAGCGGTAACATCTACGGGCAGCTCTCTGTATTCGCCTACAAACTGACTCTGAACAGACCAAGGTTCGAATCGTAGTCACGTCCTTCGGATGGTGACGTAAATAATCATATTTAATGGATACACGTCTGTTAAAACGCAATTGCACACACACACACACTTACCCAGAACAGGGAACTTTTATCTCAATCATAGTGAAACAGTAAAGGGTGTGTATAAATAATTCTCAATGGAGACAATTAAAGCCTACCGCACACTATACAATTGGTCTGCGATCCGATTTTGAAAGAAAATGTAATTGCACATGACACAAACAATTAAACGCTTAAAATATTTGTGATTGAGGATCTGAACATTCATAAAGATAGTGAAATCGAAAGACTGGCCTACTGTGAGCTTTTTAGTTGGAAGAAAGGCCTAATCGGCTCTGAATCGTAGTGACATCATAGCAGTCCCACAATTGTCTACGATTTTAAATCTTACTGTACCAAAATGTGATCAATACTTACTTTTCAAATCTCTATTGATCTATCTCTATCGATGTAATTATCTTTTATGTATTGAAATATTTTCATTCATAAATCACAATCATTTTTGAACTTTTTGTACTGTAAATGGCATAAAAGGGGTCAATGAGAATATCTGATTACATTACATTACCTCTAGAGCACACAGACATTCCATGTAGACCATAACAGCTGGTAGATCAGGATCAGTAAAGCTCTCAACACATGGGATGGTTTGAACAAAGAAGGCTGATTCCACAGAACCTACACCCACAATCACACCAAGTGGTTTGGTAGAACTGTCATCTCTTAATTGGTATGACAACTGCCGCAGCTCAGAGCTAACAAAGACAGATGATAATAATAATGATAATAATAATTTTTACAAACAATCATATGCCACATACAAAATGACTATGCTAAATTTCAAACTTTTAAAACAAATCAATGAATTGCAATACCATGAACTTTCACAAAATGGAGCTGTCGCAAATTGCTAGACAGCAATGACTGAAAAAATGATGACAGACATTTTTTTCCCCACCTACTCTATTGTCACTTTCTTGATTTAATATTATGAAAGATATCGACAGAGAAGCATTATCTTTCAGAATGGGATGAATTTCAATGTAATAAAACAGTTTAAATCTTTAGAATTCCATTGAAAGATTTCAAAAATGTAAATCTTTGATTATGTGGATATTAGAGATGGTATATCAGGAAATTGATCATAAAAATAAAATTAAACATCCCATCCTCCAGTTTGGGGAAAAAAAAGACAAAATAAATAATAATGATGTTATGCAGTTCATAACTAAAACCCTAATCCTCAATGAAATTGAGCAAATTGAGAAATTGAGAATTATGTGCTTCAAAGGGATCCAACTGAATGATAGATCAACTACATGTATTATTACATCAGTGGAATAGTCAACATTTCAAACTGTTAATTTACTATTATTTGCTTTTCATTTTATACTTGCTGAATCATATTTGGTCACATTTTATCAAAAATTCATCTTGACTGTTCATATGATCACGATTTTTTTGTAACGTTCATATCTTGTATTGTATTGTCAATGTTATTTTGTTAATTCACAGGGCCTTCTTGTAAACCAGTGCTGAAATCACAGATGAAATAAAACTAAATAAATGAAGAAAAAATAAAATAAACAAAATTTTTACATCTTTGTTTCAGCCTTCAATCCCTTCTCAATGAAGTACTGTTGCCATGGAGATTGAGGAGTTGAGAGCTTCTTCATGTTGGCTGCCATGTGAATGCGGAGATTTCTTGGAGAGGTCAAGAGGTCACGTACAGAGTTCAGATCCTTGATCACCTAAAGAGTTAATAAATATAATCAAACAAAAGAAGCCCAGAAAGTAATTACAGAGAAATCCTTTGAACTATGTATGATGTGAACAGGTCAAGACTCATACCCAGAAATATTCTGAAAAGCTATCCAAACTTAAAAAGACACATTTATTACAAGTTTTGTTCTCCTTTACCTGTGGATTCCACAATGAAAGTACATACAGGGGTGTAGACTATCATTATTGACATGAATAGAGGCAAAGAAATACATGCTAAATTTTAAAAATATATATATATATATATATATATATATTGCAATGTCTAATTCTTTTTCTTTCTTTTATGAGTTCCAAGTGCAAAATATCTTAATCCAATCCTAATAATGGTGATATTTTTGCTGATCTATTACTTTTTCTGTGTGAAATTTAATGATAAAAGTCTAAATGATTACTACTACCTTTGACATTGTTCATTTTGGATTGAAGCAAATAACTGCCTTCTGTAAAAAGCAAAAGTTTTCATGTGCTTGGAACTTCCGCGAGTGGTCTTTTTGGAGTCTTTTAAATCCTACTGTTCTGTAGGCCGATATTCCCACCAGACATTATCATTGCAGCTGGCCAAATCAATTCAACTGACTACTTAATATATTAATAATAATTATATAATACTAAATGGCCTTGAGTGGGATACAAGGGTATATATCGCATGAGCTATGAACATATTTCACGAGTCGGCGCGACGAGTGAAATATTTTCAAAGCGAGTGCGATATACCCTTGTGTCCCACAAAAGAAAATTCATTCAATATTATTATTATTAATTGTATAAAACCTAGTTCCTCAATTTTCACCATTACCATGTGCTTATGTTTTTGTATTAACTTCAACATAAAACAAAGGTAGAAAGACATTATTTTGTCCTTGCCCAAGCATCTTGCAAGGGCTGTGCGCATTCCGTTGTCTTAACCTTTGCGTATTTAATTATTTATTAATCAACTGAATAAGTATGTTTTTAGTGCAGATTTGAATTTCCCAACTGTATTAGCATGTCTTACATTGTGAGGGATATTATTACAGAGTTCTGGCTCAGCATGCGCAAAGCCCCGTTTACCACAACACTTTGTCTTAACAACAGGTACATTGTATAGATCTTTCTGGACTGACCTCAGATTTCTTAAAGTTTCATATTTAACAAGTAACTCTGATAGATAAGATGGAGCCATGTTACGAAAACACTGGAATGTGAGGAGCAAGATCTTAAATTTGATACATGATCCGACTGGTAACCAGTGCAAGGCTCTTAACACAGATAATATGGATTCATGTCTTTTTGTTCTTGTCACAATCCCTGCAGCCAAGTTGGCAATGTTTTAGCATGTTGTTAAATTTGCGAACCACTTAGGCCCAAATTCACAAAGGAGGTTTAAACCATGGGTAAGGTTTAAACCTCCATAAACGTACTAAAATAAGTGTAAATAAGCGCACATTGTCCATGCCAATATATGATTGGACTGGATTCCGTGCGCACGTATGCTTAAAAAACCCAGGAGGGGGTTTAAACTATGGTTTAAACCAAACTTCCTTTGTGAATTCGGGCCTTACAGTTCGCAAATTTCGCGAAAATTAACCCCCACAAAATATATTGTTTATACAGTAGGTAGCATGGTATGGGGTAATGGACATACTGTTGTAGGGTCTTGACTAAGTTGGTCTAGTAGCTTTGTGAGGAATGCATGCTGTCTGATCATTGAAGCCACATAGTGATTGCTTTCTGTGAAAAGAAAGAAAAAAAGGGCAGTGTTAAGAGCTTTCCTCCTACTATAACATGAACCTTCCAATCGTTTACAGCAATGCTTTATAACCTAAAGAGCTGGTCACATTTATCAAACCTAAATCAAAAATATTTTACCTGCTCACATGAATTGAGATGAATTGACTGTATTAAACATCATTGACACAGTACATCAATATTTTGTTTCAACAAGAAAACAAGAGAGAAAAGATAATAACAACTGATGTACATTTCAAATAACAAAATATGTAAACATATCAGAGTAGGTTGATTCGTACATGTATATTCATGTACACAGACTGATATGATATAACTCGTTTCAGAATTCACCCCTTAATGGTATGGTATCCTTTATGTAATTTGCTAGACTAAGTATGACATATTTGTTATCTAATTTTATTAAGAATATGAACTTTTTTCTTCTGCTCTAAGAAAAGTGAAATTAGGTTATTTTAATGATAAAGCTTCTAAGAGTGTTTTTTCTTTGTTCATTGAATTTAGGGCAAAATATCAGTATGTGTGTAGATTGTCACCAATCTCCCCTTCCTCACAGTCGGTGTATATTCTAAGACGTATTGCACGGTGGGCTTTATAGCAATACAGTGTGCTTTGTGTTCTATGACGTCTAGAAACTAGGCCTGAGTCGAGTCGGTCGGTCCACTGGCGCCCGACCGATGCAGCCGGTCACCGGTGCAATTTCATGCACACCGGCGGACCGATGAAATAAAGAAATACATAAGAAATTCACAGTGTCAAAGACTTTGAAAATTAACCAGTTTTAAGAACTAAATTTCCTTATTTATATTAAAACTTTCACATGATACTAAATTTCAATCCTTTAATCAACCAAGTGGGACTATGGAAATAAGATCACCGAGCAAGATTTCTCAATTTTCTTGCTTGAATTTATCGGCCCGTATTATTGTTGAATTCTGTGTGAGCGCTGCTGGTACGATTCTGCGCCCCTTGCCCGAGATGGCGCTAACTCCAGGCTAACTCTAGTGGAGTAATTACGAGTTGCAAACAAACAGATAAAAGATGGCAGCGCCCATACAGAATGCAACAATATCATAATGTTATGGGCCGATAAATTCAAGCAAGAAAATTGAGAAATCCTGCTCGGTAATCTTATTTCCATAGTCCCACTTGGTAGATAAATGGTTTGAAATTTAATATCATGAGAAAGTTCTAATATAGATAAGGGAATTTAGTTCTTAAACTGGTTGATTTTCAAAGTCTTTCATTAACACTGAATTTCTTTATGTACCGGTATTTCTTTATTTCAACGGTCTGCCGGTCTCCGCCAAAAAAAATCACCGGCGGGCACCGGTCAAAAAAAAAAACCGTTATGACTCAAGCCTACTTGTAATATAAATATTATGTTCTTTTAAGATCTCTCATGTTTTCCCTCTTCAACAATCAAAAACATGCTACTTTCCCCGATGCGCGTTATATGCAGCTTTTTTGCACCGCATATTTTTTCATGAAATTCCATCGGTCCGCTGGTCTCCGCCGAAAAATCACCGGCGGGCACCGGTCAAAAAAAAAAACATTATGACTCAGGCCTACTAGAAACATAATGTTTAGGTATGGAAGAAATGTGACTCATTACATTTTTTTTATGCATGAGCTTTCAAAGAAAGGAGAAATTTAGGATATGTGAAAGTGATTTACGAACACAGCACATAAATGCAACAAAACAAAAAATATAAACATTCTTGCAGTTTTGACACACCAAAGCCCTAGAATATTGACATACAGTATGTATAAGAAATATAAAACAATGTACTTTACATGTATATCATCAAGTACAGGAAGAGTCTGAGGGTCTGCCTAACACTACATACTAGCTTGTTTATTAATTACCAAACAAAGAACTTACCTGATGAGTAGTTGATATCCCGGAGTACAGTGAGAGCCACAGTCCTTCCATCTCTCTTAAGCTTGGCGACATCATTGATCATCTTCTGAGCAACTATCTTGATACGATCAGCTGTGAACTGAACCTGGAAGAGAACCTCTTGAAGCCATTGCACTCCTTTGTTGTACTTCTCTTCCTCCACCTTTATCAATAATATCAGTCAATGAAAATAATGTTCATTAATTGCTTCAGGAATATTGATTATATGAACACCAAATACAAGCCACCAATTTATGAACACAGTTACAGTTATACAGTCACCATTACTCCCTATGACTACACACTTCTAAGCTTAATAGGTTGTATTTGACAGTATGAAATTCATGAATCATGAAATCATCATCGCTTTAATCTGTTGTTTTTCCAACATTGTGCGGTGGGAAGTTGAATTTCCAAAATCCATATTAACCACTTGTGTGCCCGTAAGGTTTGCAAACAGTTCATCCTGCAGAACACTGATATTTTGGGAGGGATCTGATGCCAAACGGCCATGAAAGGTAAACAAGGTACATGTACTGCAGTCTAAGCATAATAAGCTTTCATTGTTTGTACACCATGATGTTCAAACCAAATGTGAATCTAGTTGTTAAACAAGAAGCATATCCACAAAACAGATGCAAGTGCATGTACAAATTTGGGTCATGTCAGGATCATTTGTACATTGTACTAATTCTGAACTAGATTATTCATATCCACATCTTACCTTGAGAACAATGCTTGCGACCTGAGAAAACTTGCCACATCTGAACCGATAACCTTTGACCCCTAGTGATGACCTGGTTACCAGAGTATCAGCAGCTAACTGTGCAATCACATCCTCATGGGAAATAACAACTACAAAAGATAATGAACAATTAAGAGAATTTATTTAAAGTACAATGGATCAACCTTCTATGTATAACTGAGCCCCTCTCTACTGTAGCCTCACTCATCCATAACAAGCTGAAGCTTTTATTTATAGGATCTCAGGATTGTTCTCCTTAATAAAACTTAAAAATAATCAGTAGAGACAAAATCTTGACACCCATCCGTCGCATTGGAAAGGATATAGACTGAATCACATTATTTTTCAATAATGTCAGGTATATTAGATAATTGTGTAAGGCATAGCATTTCTGCACCAGGGATGTGAGTGGAGGTTTGGAAAAAAAATCTGAAAAAGCCTGAAATGAAGGCAGGGGTCAAGGGGGCTGCTGAGGACCCCCCAAATGGGGTCTGGGGCAAAGCTCCAGAGGGGGGTCCAGCGGTAGCACCTGAAGCTCCTTAAAACATTAAAAGAAAAAATAAGCATAAGAAGGAAACATGGACACAAAAGTTTTTCATAACACAGAATGCAAAACAAGTGCAATACATTTCGTGGACTACAATTTTTTTAATTTGACAACACACCATATGGACCTCAATTTATTCTTTGAAAATGTATATGAGCCTAGTTTCTAGTGTTGTAGCTGAACGGACTAGATCAGAAGGTCGCAGAACATGGCACTCCCGAACCGAACGTTTTATATTTCTTGAACATGGTGCAATGAAAGTATTTTATTGTCAGGTGAAGAACTATTTTGTCAAGTAAATCATCTCAACTCTGTTTTGTTTGCATTTCCCAATGCTTGAAGACGACGCTACAAATTAAATTATTTTCATTATTGCTGAAGAGTTATTCCATCAAGTAAATCATGATCCCACCATGATTCTTTCGCGTTTCCTAATTCTTGAAAAAGGCATGACAAAAATATTTACATTGTTACGTGAAAAATTATTTCATCAAGTAAATCGTAGCACCTGTTTGTTTGTGTTTCATAACTCGTGAAAAAAAAAAATGCGAAGAAAATATTTTTATCTTTAGCTGAGGAAATATTTGTCAAGTAAATTGTCTCACCTCTGTTTAGTTTGCATTTTATCATTCTTGAAGTAGCTACACACCCCACATTTTTTGTTCCATTTGAGCATCATGTTCAAAATTGATAGACAGTCCAACAGATAATTATTTGAGTGGTATTTTGCATGCTTACTCACCTCCATCCCGGAGAACAGGAGACTCAAACAAGAGCTCAAGGTAGAGAGGGAGATAGGGTTTCAATGATGAATCTACACTGGATGTATCCAACAGAGCACATAACTACATTATATTGGGAGGAAATACAAAAATAGAGGAAAATTACACGTGTACACCAGATGTATCCAGCAGAGAACATAGCTACAATATATTGGGGGAAAATAATCTAATACCGACTTATCTAGAATCACTGAAATGCAAGCGAATTATAAGAGACATAATTATTCTTTGAAATGCCCCCTCCAACTACCCCGTCCAAGGACAGAATATAAAAGAAATTATTTTGCATAAGTTGGAGCCAGTTTGTTTAATGCACTCCTGGTAATTTTTTTTTTTTGGCAAGAGGCCTCACAGACTGAGAATGTGTCTTCTACTGACCTTGACAAAGTTGGTATGAATGTCATCCAGTTGGAACGTGAAGGGCAGCGCCTGAAGGTCTAAACCGGTATCACCCGCCCCACCCTCAAGGTTGCTATAGCGATGGAATGGATGAAAGTGGATGGATGCAGTGTCTGGAATTGGTAGACTTGTCAGCATCTCAGGTGAGGCTTCTTTCTGTAGAATGAAACAACATCATGTCACTACAGGCATGCAACAAATGATGGCTTCTTGTGTACATTTTGTAGCTTGTTATCCACCTCTGCTGGGCACTCATTGTGCTTTCACTCTCTTAATTCAATAACCTCACTGTCTTTCAAGAAAGTTTATTTTCCATTATTCTCCTTCTTTTTGATGTTTGAAAAAGTTTGATGCTTCCTTTTACCTGACTGTTAAGAAAGCATGTGTATGAGTTCAAGTAAGCAACCAGGAGACTGACGGCTTTAAGACCTCTCCTTTCATAATATTTTCTCAGGTTCATCAAAAAGGTATTCATACTTGGGATTTCATTAATCTCTTACAAAAGGCAATGATCCTAAAATGATCTATAGCTTATTATCAGCTTCCTCTTCTATGTTTGTTTTTAAATACTGGTTTCACATTATTAAGTTTATTAATTTTTTTAAATTAATCATGATAAAAATAACAAAAATATAGCATTTGTCCCTTGTGCATTCATCATATGTGACCCCCTGCTTCCATTAATAATTGATTTTACCTCATTTTCATTATTGGCTTTTTCAAGGATCTCTGCCTTCTCTTTCAGTCCAGATTCTCCTAGAGCATCTCGTTGCTTAGCAACCCGTTGCTTCTCCTCTTCGGCCATGTCTGCTGCTAACTTATTGCTGGGTTCTCCAATGATCTGCACATAATAAAACAATGATTATGATAACGTGGATAGTTGATGCACTGAATATTATCATCTTCAAGTGCTTTGTAAATCTTCTTACCCTAGTCCTAGATGCGAATGATGTAACTAGGTAGATGTACCAACAACGAGAAATTCCTTGAATGCTGCTGCATATTATCAAGGCAGCAAGGTTACAGCTAGGTAATAATTTTCATGTACTCTGGAAGCCAATAGAGACGTTAAATCATATCATATGCACTAGACAAGGAGGGAATATAATAGTCACGTGACTGTTATCATTATGGAATAGGCTGCCTCCTCAAAGTAATGTGTGACTAACTGTGACAGAGGGAGGTTCTACCAGAGGCCGCGGAACGTCAGGCTCGGAAAATGGAAGTGGGGGGGGGGGGGGGGGCACCTTTTGTCTGCTAAATAAGATGTCCCCCCCACCCCCTCTTCCATTGTCCGAACCCGACCTTCCGCCACGCCTGGGTTCTACAAAGTAGATAGTGACTTACTGTGACAGAGGGAGATCCTACAAAGTAAAGTGTGACTTACTGTGACGGAGGGAGGTCCTGTGAAGTAAAGTGTGACTTACTGTGACTGAGGGAGGCCCTACAAAGTAAATAGTGACTTACTGTGACTGAGGGAGTTTCTACAAAGTAAATAGTGACTTACTGTGACCGAGGGAGGTCCTACAAAGTAAATACTGACTTAGGGAGGTCCTATGAAGTTAAGTTTGACTCACTGTGACTGAGGGAGGTCTTATGAAGTAAAGTGTGACTCACTGTGACTGAGGGAGGTCCTATGAAGTAAAGTGCGACTTCCTGTGACATAGGGAGGTTCTACAAAGTAGATAGTGAATCACTGTGACTGAGGGAGGTCCTACAAAGTAGATAGTGACTTACTGTGACAGAGGGAGGTCCCACAAAGTAGATAGTGACAGAGGGAGGTCCTACAAAGTAAATAGTGACTTACTGTGACTGAGGGAGGTCCTACAAAGTAAAGAGTGACTTACTGTGACCGAGGGAGGTCCTACAAAGTAGATAGTGACTTACTGTGACAGAGGGAGGTCCTACAAAGTAATTCTTGAGAAGAGCAGTCCAGTAGGATGCAGGTTCACTCTGAAGCTTACGAAAGTCATCTACTTGATTCAAACGTTTCTTCAGCTGAAGGATAAAATGAAAATGAAGTAAATTACAGACGTCTTAAAACTGAAGCCTATTTAAGACCTTATCCAACAGCACAACTGAATAGAAAACTACACTGATTTTGAAACAAAACGCCACCTAAGATTTTGAGTGGTGAACAGTTTTCTTTCTTCCAAAAACAGAAACAGTAACCCATGTCATGAAGTTTACATCCACTGATTTTTTTGTTGTTGTTGTTTAATGTTCAAATTATCAAAGATACAACACAATTTTCTGTCAGATTTCCACTTTTGAAAGTTCATTTAATACAACTGCCCCAAAACCAATGCACATAAAGACAATATTACTAAAGATTTACTACCCACTTGTTCCTCTGTATCATCATACAGAAAGTCACCAATGCACATGAAGGCAAAGGTCTCGTGTGGGCTATCTTCCATGTTGTTAAGAGCTTCTAGAATCCGACGATGGATCACGCTGCTCATTCTCTTCATGTCGATCTCTTCGGTCCCATCAGATAGATTTTTCAGTAGGGTGGACGTTCTATTATAAGAGAGATACAAGCTCAATCATTTTCATTTATAATCTCTTCAGTCCCATCTGTTAAGTTTTTCAGTAGTGAATGTTCTATCAATATAGATATTATTTCTATTAGTGTGCGCATGGGTACATGTATATCGATTGGTCTATGCACAAATCATTTTCATATATTTATTAAGCAGTTCTACTGTCTAACATCTGGGGAGTGTTTCATCAAGTGTTTTGTCAGTGATTTTTACCGACAACTGTTATAAGCTACTGAAATCCTTGCATCTGATTGGCTGAGAGCAAATTTGTCAGTAAAAATCACTGACAAAACGCTTGATGAAACGCTCCCCTGATGCGCTTAAATTAAATGCATGAATTATAAAATTGTGAGGATCACTAAGATCATCTCACCTTTCATCTATGTCAACAAGTTTGGCTTTGGGAACATTCTCAAACTTGAGATAGAGACAGGATGCTGTAGCTTCTATGATAGAGTAGCGTACTTTACTACACAAGGCATCAGACAGCTCCACAAAGTCTCTCTGTAGAGGGGCCACTGAGGTGTCTGTCAAGTACTCTAGAAGAATCAACACAGAAGACATCCCATACAGATCCTGAAAATAATAAAAAAATCTTATAATAATTATATCTTTATTTCAAAAGTACATTATGATGCTCAGATATGTACATATGCTCACATTGAGGACGAATACGTACTTGTCATTCTGCCTCCCTTTCCAAAATTGAAGCAAAATGATATAAGAAATGTTGTCATAATCGCAAAAATTAGGTTGATAGGCTGCAGATAAATTGTCATCAACACCAGGCCAGCCCTATAAATATATTAGTACTAAGATATGATACATGTACATGTATTTTCTTTACAGTTTACTGTGACGGATAATTATATAATATTGACTGGCCTTGAGGGAGATACCAGGAAATGTTGCCCGCACTGAAATAATATTGACCGCGTCGAAGACGAGGTCAATATTATCTCAGTAAGGGCAACATTTTCTGCATCTCCCGGAAGATAAGCCAGTCAGTATTATTATTATTACCTATCCCTTTGTACATGAGGAAAGTTCATGTAGATCTATACAGTTGTGCGCATAGACTATATCTACAAAATGTACCGGGACAATGTACCGGTACTCACCTCCTTTAAATAGCCCCTTTTCCTTCAGATATTCGCAAAAAAATTGCTACTGCACGTCTCGTTGCCTTCTTTGTATTATCCGAATCTTTATTCCTTAAAATGAACTCGAATTTGTCGTCATCTAGAGACGCAAACCTAGACTTCGATCCCCGGAGGGAGCCCCTGTGGAGGCAGCCATGATGGTTTACATTCAGTGCAGTAGCGCCGAGCCACGCAGCTAGCTGTCACCTGCTTGGTATCGCATCGCACAGTTGTCTCTGCAAGCTCAAAATTTGTGGTGATCAATCAGCTGTTTGGAAAGTCCCGGATGTTAATTGGGCTCAATGTTGACCGCACTTTTTGTACACAAAGTGAATGGTGAAACCCGGAAGAGGGAAAATATCAGGGAATGATGACCGCTCAGAACTAGGTCATTTGCGGACCGCGCAAAATACGAATTATAAATGCATCGTGAAACTACCCCATATAGGTAATAATAAACTATATACACCTCCCTTCTCAAATAAAAGCAAAATTGACCACTACAGTGTGTATACTACAATTATGGTCAATATTCATAGTGTCATCCGACTCAACAGATCCTCACCTCAAATTCTATACACGTATGTAAAAATCATATTCATATTGTGAAAGTTATCATTTTTGAGGATATTTTCAGTGTGTCCTTTATTTTTATACACTGTACAAAACCATAGAATTTTGAAGGCATGAAACTGGTCAACTGGTCAATAAGTAGTTTTGATTTGCAGAACTTTCAAGTTGTGAAATAATTGAAAAAACAAAGCTAAATTTCTGCAACTCTCAAAATTTCTTGTCAAGAAAAGAACATTATTAACATGTCACAAAGCATTCTAAATTGTACAGTGCTAAGTTTGTTTAAGCATCAAACAGGTCTCTACTACTTTTTTGGAGAGGGGATGAATCTCAACTCTAAAAAAGATAAACATATAGAAGTAAATGAATAAACATCACCAACCTGAGCATGAGGTCCCCTCCAAGCCAAGTAGACCATTCCATTAGCCTCATCATCAGAAGGATAAGGCATGGTCTCTACCACTTTCTCAGAGAGGGGTGGAACTGGTGTCTGCCATGGACGGACGTGTGGAGGCAACTCCCCCTGTGATACAAAGAAATAATACAAAGAAAAAAAATTACAGTCAAAGAAAAGAATATCAATTAAGAAAATAGTGCTATAATATCTTTTTAAATTTTGATATCTGTCTAACCACTGTTAAACGGCAATCCAACCTTGGTAATAAGATGATTTGTGTGAAAGCAGAAAAAATAAGAAAAACAGGATGGTGAAAGTTTGAAAGAAATCGGACAAGGACTAAGAAAGTTATGGATGTTTGAAAAATGAGATCACTACATCTATGCAAATCTCAAATTGGCAATTTGGTGAGTCAACTGTGACATTTTTGTGAACAACTCTCCCATTTGTCGTACACAAAAATATTATTAATTTGCAGTTTTCTTCGAGGCGCCTTTAACCTCGGGGCAGTACTCAAAATATATTGGAGATAGCATATTGTTATAGGTCCTCATGAACGGAAAGATCCTACTGAGTAATGCATTTTGAAAAAAAGTGACATTTTAGTTATTTTGTGTGTTGGAGCGAATGGGGGGGGGGGGGGGGGGGTTGTCCACAGCTACATCACAGTGACATTACCTATTCGGCCAATTTGAATTTCCTTTATGCATAGTGATTACAACTTTCAAAAATTCATAACTTTCTTATTGCTTGTCCGATTTCGTTCAAACTTTCACCAATCTGCTTCTCTGCTTTTTCCTTTTTTTCAAAGCAACTTGCTATTAAGGTTGGATTTCCCTTTAACAACCCTGCGGTTATCATTAATTTCTAACACTCAAAAAAAATGTAGATCTAGAACTACTGTACTACAAAATTTTGAACATGTGGGGCTGAAGTTAATATGTAGAACACCTGTGGTGAAAATGTGCTTAAATTACACACTTCACCGATGCAATCTCATAGTACTATCGTAAAAGGAAATTTGAAACAACTTCCAATCATTAAAAAATGGAATCGAACATTCAAAAACTGTTCTTACCTTCAATATCTTGATTTTCACGACATTTCCACATTGAAAAACCAAAAGTTAGTCACAGTTATGCGATCGAGATCTTAACTGGTGATCGAGATCTTAACTGGTGATCGAGGTCGCAAGACTATGACTGCAGGACTTCCGGTTTTCCCTTTAGAAAACACTCTCAAAAAACCAAGATAGTGAAGGTATAAAGAGACTTTTTAAATGTAAAAATCCTTTCTGTGATTACCCAAAGTTTGTTTCAGAGTCCACTTTTAATGTAAGGCCTACATTTGTTCTACTTGGAGATCACATCGGTACACAATGTGTAATGTAAGTCCATTTTCATCACAGGTTTGCTACAAGTTAACTTTAGTCCAACACGTTCAAAATCTTGTTAATTTATCAGGTAAAAATTTTTTGGCCACCCACTACAAGAATATATAAAATAGAATTTCTTTATGCATGTATGTAACTTTGACCTCTTGCACCAAAAATGTCATCAGGTCATCTTTACATAATTATAAATGATTGATCTGACTTTGGTTAAATTCCATTCAAGGGTTCTTGAGTTATTGCGATAACAAAAAGTGGTACGAATGAACGGATAACCCAAAAACATAATCCTGGCAGCACCATGGTGGCAAAAACTAATATATTATGGCTACTTCCAAGTGGTTACTATCATTATTATCATTCCCTACCTTGGCTAGGATCTTCTGTTCAAATGGCTCTAAAGCCTTGAAGACTTCCTCAGGTGCAACCTTCCCTGTTATGACTAGACAAAGGTTATCCGGACGATAGAAATCATGATGATACTTCCGAACTTTCTGGTTGGACGTACTTTCCCGAAGATTGGCCATTATTCCTCCAGTCTCAGACTAAGAACAAAGGGAAGACAAAAACCTGGTACATTGTAC
This sequence comes from Heliocidaris tuberculata, assembly GCA_025618425.1. Classification (NCBI taxonomy): domain Eukaryota; kingdom Metazoa; phylum Echinodermata; class Echinoidea; order Camarodonta; family Echinometridae; genus Heliocidaris; species Heliocidaris tuberculata. The sequence continues at coordinate 1,093,854 of CM046843.1, forward strand.
ATTGTATATTCCAAATAACATGGCAGTACATCACTACATGTTTCAACCTATTGCCTATGTGATCTGTATGGTGTCTGTATTAAAGATTAAGTTGAGTTCTGGTCATGAAATTGATTTGTGAAAGAAACTGTCTCAAAGCCATTGGGAAAGGTTGATTATATAGCACATAAGAATTGGTGTATGCTGTATGGTTTTGGAATCACCAAAATGAGAAGAAGTTGACTCAATCCTGCTGCGAGTCACATGCACTGCACACAGAAATGGGTATATGGGACTACGCACAAATGTTCGGCCAAAACAATTTAGCTGTTTCTTGCCATATTTTGAATGTGAGAGCATTTGAAGAGCAATCCTTTTCAGGGGACATATCTACTATGATGATCTTCCAAACTAACATAAAAAGAATGAGAAAGCTCACAAATTATTGTTTTTACGTTCCCCAGAACTCAAGCTTCCCTTCAAGCCTATGGGAATTAAAGAATTAAGTAGTCAACAGGCTTAACCAAAAAACAAAACCAAATAAAATTTTACAGTATTTTTTTTTTTTCATTTTTTACAATGAAAGCGTATAATTTGTGCTTCAATTCAGTTTAAACTGCTTAGTTTTTGGATGTCATCTTAAAAAGCAAACTCAGGGTAGTGTGTCAAAACCATCCACCAGCAATTTTCACTATTTAGAGGAAATGGATAAATGATAGACCTGTCTGATTGGAAAATCCTGATGTTTGGATGGATGGATGTTTAGTAATAGCCCCTAAAAGATAAAGTTGAGTTCTGGTCAGGAGACTGAATTGTGAAAGAAACTGTCTCAAAGCCATTGGGACAGGTTGATTATATAGCTCATAAGAATTGGTGTACGCTGCAAGGTTTTGGAATCACCAAAATGATAAGAAATTGACTTAATCCTGCTGAGAGTCACATGCACTGCACACAGAAATGTGTACCAGTATATGGGACTACATGTACACACAAATGTTCGGCCACAACATTTCAGCTGTTTCTTGTCATATTTTGAATGTGAGAGCATTTGAAGAGCAATCCTTTTCAGGGGACATATCTTCTATGATGATCTTCCAAACTAACATAAAAAGAAAGAGCAAGCTCACAAATTATTTTTTTTACCTTTCCCAGAACTCAAGCTTTCCTGTATTAAGCCTATGGGAATTAGAGAATTGAGTAGTCAACAGGTTAAACCAAAAAGCAAAAAGCAAATAAAATTTTACAGTATTTTTTTTTTAAACACTGAAAGTGAATAATTTGTGCTTCATTTGTTTAAACTGCTTTGTTTTTGGATGTCATCTTTAAAAACAAACTCTGGGTACAGTGTGTCACAATCATCCCCCAGCAAATTTCATTTTTTAGCAGAAACGGATAAATGATAGACCTGTCTTATTGGAAAATCCTGATGTTTGGAAGGATATTTATTAATATCCCCTTAAAATTAAAAACAGTAAACTGGACATCAATAGGTTGCCTGAACCTTCTGAAATATATTCATTGTTTTTAATTGCACAGTGCTCAACCAATGCAAAAAATAAAACACTAATTATTAATAAATAAGGGACACGTATCGTTACAAAAGGCATTAATCAATATAATAATTCAGAAACCTTGTATCCACACAGGCCTGGGTACATCTTTCTAAGCATAGTTAGATGACACCTTGATTCCCCTGAGTTCTCTCTTCCTTGCATCTCACAATAAACAACCCCTGCGTCTTCTCCTTCACCATTTACATGATGCACTTCAGTAGTGTAGCCTGCATCCTGCATTATGAAAAAAAAATTAACAATACCACCTTAGCAGTGTATAATCATGGATTGTATTACCAAACACATACAGTTAAGCACCTAAAATGGCTTTCATACGCGTGGAACTACGCGTATGTTCTCCACACTATTTGACACAGAGAACACAGGGCAGAAGCAGAGAAGATAATAAAATGAGGCAAAAAAACATAAGTAATATCTTATAACCTGCTCTCTCGTCATCCCCAGTCGTCACCCCGTTGGCCCGACAGCGGGGTAGGTTGTGTGTCTTTTTCCCATAGGGGGCAGACGTTCGCTAATACAATTCCTCTTTCAAGGGACCAAAACCCCGCATCGTTGGGAAGGGGTTCGCTCGGAAGGGAATATCGTATTAAATCTACATTGTCTTTTTCAAATTCCAAAAACTTCTTTTTCTGTAGGACTTTAAGCATTCATTATGTAAGTTTGACAGATATTCATTTGATATTTTATTTGCTATGGTTGATTTTCTGAAAAGTGTTCGGTAATAGGATCCACTGCCATACATGTATTTAGCATCCTGTATTACAACAAAAAAAAACTGTGTTATTGCTAGCAGTACTGTGACAAACATGCCTCTAGAGACCTGAGAACAATATGTCAATCTATGGGTAAGTCCGGTTACCATGACAATGACTCTGTCTATCAAATCAGTTTGTAAAAGGTGCTTATAAAATTACTGCCCATATTATGATAATAATATACCATATTTATATAGTGCATCCACTGTAAGAAAGAGGAAGAAGGAAAAAATGGAAAGAGAAATTTGAGAAGAGTGAGGTATGCTCAACATACATGTACTTCCTCTAGTTACCAGTTAACACTGGAAATTATTTCTAAAAAGAAATGTTTCAAGACGTGACTTAAAGTTGTCAAAGGTATCACAATTTTTGTTATTTTCTGGCCATTTGTTCCAAAGGTTATATGGCTCTTCAGAGTGTGTTTACAGTTTGTGTGAATTAGCGAAATGTAGTGGCACTAAAAGACGTGTACAGAACGCAAAATGCATATTTGTGGATAATCAGAATTCTATGGCATAGAGGTCAGGTAGAACCTTATCATTAAAGAACATACCCATATGACCTTTATTAGGCTAAATAATATCAAAACTGTCATTCAGATGTATCAAATTACAACTTTAAATTCACTGATTTCACCAACAATCATGACATTTTTCCCGCCACTATATTTCACAAATCTATCTCATGCCCATTATTTGATGCACAAGAATTTGGTAACTTTGTGGAGGCTTGATTTAACCTTTTTGAGACAATTGACCACATTTTGTGGTTTGGCTCAATAACTTTTCATTCAGAGCTATAAAAAATACAGTAGATGGATGAGTAGAAAGAGCAAAAATTTCTGCACAAACTATGTCCATTTTTGTTTCATGACCATATCGCGTTTGATGCCAGGAATTTTTAAAACAAGAATAAGCTTTAAAATCCTTAAATTGGCAACACATTGAGAGGTTCAAAATCATTGTTTTTCATCAAAATTGGCAATTTTCCAACATTTCAACAAAATTTTTAACCATGGCTATTGTTTTAAAAAACATCACACCTTATTAGAACCATGTAGCACTAAAAGAAAAATATTATTATTGCCAATTTGAAGATCAAAATGTGATCAATTTAGCCCTGAAATAATTCCTGTCCTGAAAGGGTTAATAAATTGTTGAATTTTGATATCTGTCTTGTATAATGATGTTCAGAAGGATAAATAAATACATGTAGCCAGGCAGAGAAAGGTTTTCAAATATATAATACTATTATTAAGATATCTATGACTGAATACTCCCATTTACGAAAGCGTAAGGCCATACGCTTTAGTCTAACACTGAGTCTATAGGCAATAGGAGAAAATGAGTCTGGCATTTCCGGTCACTTGCATATTTTTACTTTTGTAAAGCACATGATGATTTTGAAGTGCTTTCTTTTTCCTGGGCTTCATTTTTACACCATATTACATATACTGATAGCATGTAAGGCCAGGCAGCTCAGATTTTATCAAGCCTCTACAAAGTTACCAAATCACTTTAAATGGGAGCATGGATATGAGACAGGGATACAAAGTACAATTAAAATATGCTGTGATAAAGCGGTGAGCCAAAATAAGCATAATCCACTTTCACATGTTTGTATGTACATGTACCTCTTTAACACACAGATATAAAGTGAGTACATGTCGGCACTTGTTTTGCACACAGCTATTTTTATTCATGCCACTTGCCAGATCTGCATAACAAAAACTGCCACAGTTTACTGTGTCGAAAGTGAAAGCGCCTTTAAATAGCTTTATTTTTGTTTTGTTTGTGTCTGTTTGTTTGTTAATTGCAGTACTTACTGTGAGTGTTGGGTAGAGTACATGATCCAAGTATATTGGCATGAGATTAATGAATCCTTGACTTCCAGCAGTCATCACAGTGTAACAGGTATGATCTGTATCGGTCCAAGCATTGGTTCCCTGAGCTAAGCAACGATTGGCTAACATGTCCAACACACCCTGAAATATGAAGACAAAGTATAGGGCTATTAAAGTTCAATTGAATCTCAGTTTGTTATGTGATTTTTTTTTATTAGGTGGTAGGGGTGGGAATTTTATTTTCATCCGCTAAAAGTGGCATGAGATTCAGGCAGTCATCACAGTATTACAGGTATGATCTCTATAGGTCCATGCAATTAGTGCCCTGGGGCGGTATTCTGAGATACATTTTATCTCAGATAAAATCTGAGATAAAATCTGAGATTTAAAGTCAGTGAGATAAAATACCCTTAAAATCTTTTTATATCGGTATTCTGAGAACCATTTTAGCGAGATTTTATCTCATCTATTAATTAAAGACACGCCCATTTATATGCGATACCCAATAAGAAATGTCGTCAGATTTCACTTTCATCATGCTCAGCCAATAGAATTGCTCTCTGCCAGTCTCTAGGGCAAGAGAGCGCGAATGCGTTAGTTTTAAAATTTTCAATACATGTGCCTCAAAGCGCAAACACGCTTTTGCTAGGATTTCCCTGAAAAAGACTGAGGTACTTTCAGAGGTTTTAGAACACCATCACACCAGTGAAAAAAATAAGCAGGGGCTAAGGGCGATTAGCCCCCCAAACTTTTGAAAAAGCCACCGTAAATAAAAGAGCCACAATCAAATAATATTTCTGCCCATGGGTCGTAGTTCATTAAAATCTCTGAACACAAGAGGTGGACTTTGAAGTAGCCCTCGCAAAAGAAATAATAATTTTTACACTGCATCACACCATCACAAGCATCACTGCAAGTATGATGTTAGTTGACAAAAATCCTAAAATAGAATTTGATAATCATATGAGAATGTTGCTTGAGAAATATAGTCAATACTCAGTAATTTTTTATTATTTTGATAGCACGACTAGCACTATACTTGTCCAAAAATGTTGCACTTTTTATGCTTCCTAAAGAGAAAATAGCCCCTACTCTATTTTTAAGTTTATTTTATCCTTCCCATAAAAATGATGGGCATATGCGTTTAAGGGTGCGCGTATCATGCGTACAACTGTATAGGCACGTGAGAGGTAGGAGACAAGAGATAAAATATGAGATAAAATCCGAGATGAAAAGTGGTCTCAGAATACCAATCTTTTTGAAAAGATAAAAGAAAAAATTTTAGAGATAAAATGGTGCTCAGAATACCACCCCTGAGCAATGATTGGCTAGCATACATGTCCAACACCCCTGAAATATGAAGAAGAAAAGCATATATTGGCCTAGAGGGAAAGAAAATCAGACAAAATGAAATTAAACCCTTCAGTTGTAGTTTCCTGTCTGAATTTTACTTGGAAATGAGGAGGGGATATATTTCAAACATTTCAAAAGTTCCATTATATTTAATTTCCACTTTTTGACAAATCAAACCTAAAAAATATGAGAGAGTATCAGGAATTATTTTGAACATAGCGATACCCACTTTGTACCACACTGGCCACGTTAAAAAATAAACTTTTGCCTTCGCTATGATTATGATAATTTCTCCTTCTTCTTCTCATTATCATTATTATCATTGTAAATATTATTATTCTCATTATTATCATCATAACTAGTAGTAGTGGTAGTAGTAGTAGTATAGGTAGTATTATAATTATATGTACATGTACTATCATACTCTTATTAGTACTCTATTATCATTATTACTCATATCATTATTATGATTACAATTCTTTATCGTTACCACAAATATTATTATTATATTATTATCACCATTATTATTAGCATTAGCATTATCACTATCAACATTACTATTATCAACTCTCTCACCTTGAAGGGGTACTCCTCACTATCAACATTACTATTATCAACTCTCTCACCTTGAAGGGGTACTCCTCACTACCAAGAAAGATAAGATGTTCCAGGGTATGTGGTAATCCATCATCATCGTGTGCTTCAGTAGCTGTTGAAAAAAAAAAAAATCAAAGAGAATCAGAAAAATTTCTTTAGCAGTATGATATGTCTGAGCACCTAAGATTTGACTTGGAATGGAACAAAAATGTATTTTCTATTCCTCTGATGCTTAATCTCATATTATTCTTGATATTCTTAAAGAGTGTCTCAAAAATCTTGTTACAATTTGAGAGAGAACAATGTCATTTTCAGAAGAAAAGGCTGGCGTGTCATTTTTGACATTGCAAAAATAATGGTGTCCATGTCTGCACACTCATTCCTTTTGTACATGCAGTTTGGGGAATTTGACACGAAAGACAAAATATTGAGACTTGTCTGAAATAGGCCCTTTTTTCAAAATTTTGACTCATGTTTTTGTATTTATTGCTAAATATAAGTTTATAATGATGAAAAATTGTTGTGTTCATTGCAAGTTTTTTTTAAATCAGAATTGAGCAGACATGTGCGCAGACATGGGTGCTGAATGGTGCTGCATAGACTTGGGCACTCTAGCCATATATGTGAACTCTGTGCTAATCAGTGTTGTGGGTCTCCACTTCAACGTGGATCATTTGAGTTTCAAAATGCAAATCAGATGAGTCGACTTGGGGTTTGATTTTAACTTTTTGACACATATATAATCAAGGATTGTAATTCCAAACAGATTGTATTACCGAACGTGTACAGTTAAGTGCCTAAAATGGGTTTTCATACGCGTGGGATTACGCGTATGAAAACCACACTATTGAAACAAAGGTTGTGTCTTTTTCCCATAGGTTTCACACGTTCGGAAATACAGTACCTTTTTCAAGTGACCAAAACGCCGCGTCGTTGGGAAGGGGTTCACTCGGAAGGGAACATCGTATTAAATCTACGTTGTCTTTTTCAAATTCCATCAACTTCTTTTTCTGTAGGACTTTGAGCATTCATTATGTAAGTCTGACAGATATTCGTTTGATATTTTATTTGATATCGTTGATTTTCTGAAGTGTTCGGACACTAGATTCACTACCATACATGTACATGTACATGTACATGTATGAAGATATTTCTTTACAAAAATTATGAATGTCAATCTTTTACAATACAATGTCAAAATATTAACATATCTTTAAAATTTCAAATACTGTATTATTTTCATAAATTTTGTTTCTCATATCTTACAGATTTCTCTTTAGGCAATATGCACGCTTAATAACAGATGATTTATAATTAAAATAAGAATAGATCTACATAGTCTACATCTGCATGTATAGATTTACAGGGAAAGTGCCAAAGTCTTAAATTTACATTAGTCTTAGAGGTCAAACTACATATTTTGTATAAAGCAATGTTTAAAATTGAGGGCAATTACATGTACATGTAGGCCTACTGTGTACAAACTACATGTAGCTACTTCAAGAGTCCCTAGCAACTGATGGACGATTTAATTGAAGGTAGTTTTTTTTTCTTCAAAAATGCACAACAATTAAGCAAAAAAATCATGGAAACTTAACAATGGCAATTTGTGCTATGTGACTTTAAGTTTAACTGTGGTGTTTACACAATGGTCAACTTCTCAGTTATGCCCTCTCATAGATATGCAAGGTTATAAATAAACTCGGGCACCGGACCTCTGTCCTGCTGAAATTGCCTCCAATCGGCTATTGTGCGTTCTCGATCTCTTGTGAGAGCTTCACAGGACTCAGGAGCACGATCACTGGCACAAAAAAGCCTGAAATTTTGATATCAAAACAGTAACATTAAATGAACAGATCATCCGCTCTGTGATAGGAAAACCAATGAATCTTTAAAAGTAAAAAAAAAAAAAAATAATAATAATAAAAAAAAAAATATATACATAAATAAACTGAACAATACCCAATTCCGTCCTCCCCCGATTTAAAAGGGCCCCTCCAGCCCCCACCCCCCCCCCCCTCTTCCCGGGGAATGAAGTTCACTTGTATCAGGGAGTTGTCTCACAAATGTCATTGGCAACAATAGTCAAATTTGACTGATTGCCGATACCATACAACGAAAGATTTTTTTTTTTAAATGATGATCGATCACAAAACGATCACTAACGTAAGTCAGGTGACACGCATTTCAAAATTGGCGATACGGAGGAAAAGTGTTGGATTAGGGAAGAAAATAGCTTGAAAGAAGCTTCAAAATAGACCAATTCAAGAAAGGGGTAAGTCAAAACGTAGTTCTAAGTTATTATTTTGTATTTATTGCATGAAAATGGGTACTAGACCCGTTAAAATAGGGTTAAAATGCATTTAACTTGGTCGCCTCTGCTTGCTTCAAACTGGTGCAAAATGTTCGCACAGGCGAGTCTATGGGTGATATCTGTCTCTAAGGAGGAGAACTGACCAACAAACGTCAGTAATGAAAAAGAGAAGTTCTCCGAGGAAGAGACAGATCCCATCGGTCTAGCCCACGGCATGACCATGTCAATGCCAGGCCCCTGGGCTTCTGACGTTGTCTGTGTGACACAGTGACAGTTACAAACGTGAAACGTGGCAAGCAAAGCCCAAACTGCTGTCAGTCTGAGTCACCAAAACCAGCAGAGATAATTATATTATAATTTATAATCTTAATTATCACCACGCATATTATTGACTACGATCCCCCAAAGGCCCAATTCCGCGTAGGCCGCATAGCAACACGTAGCGTCCATAACCACCGACCGTCCCCCTCCACGTCTAACTAAGCGCCGCGCTGCACCACTCATCCACACAGTCATAGCTACATACGTAGCGCACACACGTGTGTATCAACTGCCGTAAGACGTACCTGCATTTGCAATGACCAATGAAGAACTTAGATCAGTTATTTTCAGACTGAATTTCATCGAATTACTCACCCAAGACAAAGTAGCCATTGACAAGAGGGCCTTCTACCTGAGCTAGGCAAACTGTTAGGCCAGTTCGTGTTGACTTGTATTTGGTAACTGGCACAATTCCATTCGATACAACATCACAAATTTTCTCGAAGTGGGCTGCCATTTTGCAATACAAATCTCGAGAGAATGACATCTAGTTTTATTTCCAGCCGCGCCGCGCTTTTTGGATGCGATATTCGGGCTGCGCTAGCGCTGCGAGGCCGCACGGGAATTATGCCGGAAGCGGGAGCAGGGGGTTGGGGGCTGAAATGACAAGGGAATTAAGGGGAAAGTAGGCCTGCTTATTATTCCCACATTGCTAAAAAAATGTATATGGGGCTGAAAGTTGGGAGCATTGAGACAAATTGTATGCATGGGTCCAACGGTACAGACGACTATAACGGGCCCGGCCCCGATAGTGTGACCATCTGTTGTTGCTCATTTTTCTCTCTTCATTTTTTTTAAAATTTTTTTTGTTTAAATCTATTTCTTTTACTAAAACTGAAATTCAAATTGGCCGAGTATTTATTAAAACCCATATGACAGCCCAAGGGATGAATTACATGGAATGTACAGAGTATTGAGAAATATGCGATACAATATTATACAAAATCATGCACATGAAAGAAAGGTAAAAAGAAAAATCATAGACAGCTAGGGTATAAATTCTTACAATTCACAACTACACTTATCTTCATCATTACCTGAATAATGTGTACATTCAAGAAATACAGATAAGTTATACGTAGTTTAGGCCGGGGAATTATACAATTTGGCAATTTCCCCCTCCCCCCAGCGAATAGATAAAAAAAAAAAAAGGATGGGCCAAAGGGCCTAGGGCTGGGGAGGTAAGATAAGATAAGATTTATTTCCAATTCAATTCAAACATAAAAATACAAAGGTAACATTCGATATAACCACCCAAAACACGTAAAAAGGGTTCGGGTAAAGAGAAAAAAAAAAGAAAGAAAGGGAGGATCGAGGTAGAAGATGTTAGGACAAGAAGACCCATCTCTCTTTACAGGTCTACACATGTGGTTACATGTTGTTTTTTCCGTAGGTTCATAATTCCGAAGGTTCGCATTTCCGAAGGTTCGTTAATCTGACAGTTCGTAATTCCGAAAACGAAATAGGGTTCATAATTCCGAAAATGAAAAAGGGTTCATATTTCCGTAAAGTCATGTAGTGCTCTATTGCATTTTCGGAATAACGAACCCTATTTCATCTTCGGAATTACTAAACTTCGGAATAACGAACCTTCGGAGTAATGCATCAAATGTTAATATTCGAAACTATGAACCCCCTGCTATGGGAAATTTGTGTTTCGGAAAAACGAACCTTCAAAAAAAAAAGAGTACCCCCCCCCCAAGCCATGTTATCTGCCATTTCATCTACCCATATGATATTTCCGTGCTGACTACAGAGCCAGTGCCCCCCCCCCCCCCAAGGGCTGGATTCACGGGCTGCTACGCCTCTGTCATTCCGATGAGACTGGTGGGGTCAAGGAGTTATCACAGAAATAACTCACTTCAAGATCAGAGTAGGCAACATGTAACAATGGAGTGGGCAAAGGAGAGGGCGTAATTCCGAAAAGGAAAGAGGGTTCATGTATTCCGAAGTTTCATTCCGAAAATGTAACAGAACCCTACATCATTTTGGGAAGGAACCTTCGGATTAATGTACGTTCGGACTTGAACTTCGTAATGATGCAACAGATGTTCGGAATTATGAAGAAACTGCAGTAGTATGGGAATTTTTGCGATTCGGATTATGAACCATCAGAATTACGAACATTCGGGCAAAACGAGTACCCGCTTAAAATCCTCCCTCCCATCCCTCGGTTTGGAGAGGATTCCGCTCTCTTTCTTTCCATTCAAAGATACGAACAATTCCTATGATAAAATCTGATTGTGATCTAGAGCATTATCAAATCAGAATAAGAGAAGAAAATACGATGTTGCCTCTAAGCACGCCATGAAAACTATCCCATCATGAAAACAATTTCAACGAAAAATCATTTAAAAGGTTATTTTACAAAAACTGCCGCTAAATTACATAACAACAAGAAGTGATTTGCGTTATTCCTCAGATAACAACCCCCCCCCCCAAAAAAAAAAAAAAAAGAAAGAATTAAAATAAAATAAAAAACTAACATAGCACCATAGAATACAATTTTGTAGACAGGCTTTGCAATTTATTGAAAATCTTGTAAGTTCTACAAACAAATTTACCGGTATGTAGTAGTAGTAGATTTTGATTATGATTGTTTCAAAATAGCTATTCTTATTTAAAATAGTTATCATATAATCATCAAAAAAGCAAATCAAACGACATAAACAAAGCATAACAAAACACAATATTCGATGGCAGATATCTAAACATAAATATTCAAATTATTTAGGATCAGTGCAGACTTTTTAGTCTATAATATCGTGTTTTAACATCCAAGAATTTTGTCCCAGTCAGTCGAGAAACAAAAAATGTATCTTACTTCACTCTGACATAATGAGTTTCACATATCACATAATAAACGTACATGTAATTAGTTTTTCTATTCATAATTAGAGATAACGGCTCCTTTTTAGTTGTTGTTGTCATATTGGTCCTGTGTCCTATAGTCTTTAGGAATCAACATTTGACACTTTTTTTTTTTTTTGTGGAGGGGTTCTGAAATTTATATCGCGCGGGCACGATTAGGGAAAATCATTGTTAAGTACAGTCAACCTCGCTCAAGTCGACGTACGTCATGTATGTGCATGTATGCATGCGTGTGTGTGTGTGCGCGTATGTGTATGTGTTATCATGCTATGTTTGGATTTACCAGTGGTGCACTTCCCCCCCCCCCCCCCTGCCATCTTTACCCCTTCCCCTCCTTTCCCTCATCCCGTATTCGCCCCTGTCAACACACGTTGGAATGGTTTTGATCACCATGGACAACATTTTAATCCTTTTCTCACATTGCTTTTAAACTTTAAAAAACGCATTTATTTTAAATTTGTTTTTTTTACCTATGCTATAACACAAGATAACACAAGATGTGTATATATATTTTCAGTTAATCAACGGTTGTTTTAATTTGTTTTTTTACTATTATTCATATGTTTTATTTATTTTCATGATTACAAACAGAGCAAATTAAGAAACAATTACAAAGCACATAAGGAACATAAAAGAAAGAAAATAACAGAAATACAGTAATAGAAATAATATCAGCAATAAGAAATTTAAAAAGCAGTATCATCTAATTCAATGAACAAAACGTTGTGGTACATGTATTTACAAAAGCATAAAAACAGTGCATCCACGTCACACCAAATTTTCTGGAAGAGGACAATTTTATACATGTTTACACTGTATAATTTTGTAAATAAGAGGACGCACCGGCGCGATGTGAGGGGTAACCAGATACTCCAGGAGGGATAGCCACTATAAATGGGAACCACTAATCAACTGACCCCCTAGAGCACTGCCCATAACCCCCACACCACGCCGGGGCATGAAAATATCTGAGTAAACGAGTTCACTCATACAGAGATTAGAGAATGTACAATACAAGAGTTACACCATCGAGATTCCACTGTATTTAGTAGCATCTCGAAGGCTTCACCCTAACAAATGCAGTAATGTTCATTACAATCTTCACTAAGATTTTACAATTCAAATTTCCATTTCTTAAAATGAATATGAAGTTTTCCTCTTTTCTTAGCCACATAATACTCTGTCTCTTTTTGAGTTTTCATTTGTTTCTTAAAAGATTCAAAATTGGGTCTAATACTTTTGAATTTGCATAGATAAATAAAATATTTCAAAGATAGAAATAAAAAGGACAGAAATATGTCAGAGGAAACTCCAAACATCTTCTTAAAATTATCCAAACTAAAATCATTATCATGTTTTAAGTGAATTACTTACAATAAATCATACCATCATAAGGGCGTTACAATATCATACTCACAAAACAAATGAATCATTGATTCTGGCATTGTTTCATTGTTGTGGTAGTTTAATTATCACTCTGTTCCTTTTCTCTCCCTCTCTTCTTTTCCTCTTTTTTTTAATTTTCTTTCTTTCTTTCAGTATTATATCTGTACTTGAGTATTTATATGTTCATGCATTTAAACTGTTATACTAATGTTATGGATATTGTTTTTAGTCTTATCCAGTGGAGGCCAATTTTCTGTATTTTTGAAATATGGATCAATAAATGAATCTGAATCTGAATCTGAATCTGAGTTAACATTTTCCTATTTTTCAAAACTGGCGCATATTATATATATATATATATATATATATATATATATATATATATATATATATATATTACACATATATACATACACATATAGTGAAAGAAATGATCATTATGAGACGGTCGTACCTTTTATATCCTCCACTAAACAATTATGAGTGATCACAAGCGTTGTGTTCGAGGTACATTTCTCACATTTATATAATATGTATGTATATATATATATATATATATATATATATATATATATATATATATATATATATTACATACATATTCTTCTTCAGCTTAAAAAACCCTTTTGGCGAAATATCAACTATCATTAAAAGCCATCACAATCATCACGGTGGAGGTCTTAAAATGATTCTCGATGAAATAAATGATAACATCTTAAGATATAATCATTATGCCATGAAATGAAAAAAAAAAAAAAAAAGCAAGATTTGACACAATGCTACATATATGGAGAAAACGCAACAGCTGAAAAAATAGGACAAATAAGATGTAACTATCAAGTTTAAATGTCATGAATGTTTATATTTTAATGATTGCTTTGCCAAAATTTTCTCCGCTGAACAATTCCATGAAGGCCTTGGGTGTGTTCTCAAATCCATTGGTCACGTGCTCACGGTATTTCAGCTTGCCCTGTAAGACATTAAAATATATATGGTCAGTTATATATATGGTCAGTTAAGACATATGGTAAGAGCTTCGGTCACTTTTTTCGTTTAAAGTTCGGTTAAGTTTATGATTAGAATTGCGGTCATGTATACTAGGCATATAGTAGCATTTGTCGTATGGTCAGGTAGGTCCTAAAGCTACGCATGTCCTAAAGCTATGCACCCCGCAAATATGCGCAATGTGACGCGTTCAATGCGCCAAACTTTTGGTGTGACTGAGTAACCAGATTATCATTTACGTTTGACAAAAAGAATGAGGAATTTTCCTTTACTTTTGTGATATTATCATTATTTGGAAATCGGGGTGAAATTCACATTAGTCAGCTTCAAAATCAAGATTTGCATTCATTTATTACGTGTGCGTAGCCTTAGGACCCTTTCATTTTGTCGACCAAATTCGACATGGGTATCGACATCGACTTGAAAATTAATGTTGATAATTGTCCGTCGTAATTTTCTCAGGGATTTAATTTAAGAGTATGTAGAACCAAGATATATGAAAGAAATTCGCATTAATCATTGAAAAGGTGACTTTTTAGCCGGTGGAAATAAAGTGCGTAGCTTTAGGTCCCCCCATCATACTATCATTTTAACCTTTCATATAATGCCACGTGAGCAAATCGGCACAATTGCAGGCTTGCAACGTTCGAGTGAACATCGGCACAATTATAGGAACCAATTAACCCTTTCAAGACAATTGACCACATTTTGTGGTTTGGCTCAATAACTTTTGATTCAGAGCTCTAAAAATATACCAGATGCATGAGTAGAAAGGGCAAAAGTTTCTACACACACTATGTCGATTTTTATTGCATAACCACATTGCGTTTGATGCCAGGAATTTTTAAAAGGAGAATAAGCTTTAAAATCCTTAAATTGGCAACATACTGAGTGGTTCAAAATTACTGTTTTTTATCAAAACTGCCAATTGCCAATTGCCAACTTTTCAACAAAATTCTTAATCATGTATATATATTTTTCGAAGACATTACAACTTATTAGAACCATTTACATGTATAGCACGAAAAGAGAAATATTATTGTTGCCAATCTGAAGAACAAAATGTGATCAATTTAGCCCTTAAATAATTTCTGTCCTGAAAGGGTTAACAAAAGGATTTGCAGTGTGTATTTCAAAATCTTTGCGGCTAATACATGTAGGAACCTTCCAGTCTTAATTGGCTACCGTATAATCACTTTATAACCTGTATGTATCAACTTTATACTGCAATTTGAACGTTGATAAATCTACTCCTTGCGAAATATATTGATGCGCAGGCGTATTATTAGAGTGTCACATTAACTAGTTGAGCTGCAGTAGCCTGCTGGAAGCAGGTGGTCCATACATATGGACATTTGAGAATTCAATAGTCAATGGGGTTAAATTACGACTTCCATTACGGTCACAATAACCCAGTTCGTAAAAACGATTTGCGCATGTTCAGATAAAGGTTCAGTTTCAGTTTCACTTTCAGTTTTATTTTCATTTCCAAAAGAACAGTGATTTCAATAAGAAATCAAATACATGTATACAATTCAATATTCAATAACAAAATACATTTTACATGGTTTAAAGTTATAAAATACAAAGTATACATAGACATCCAGTATAATAGTATTTTTTGTTGTGGTTTTTTTTTTTTTTTAGTTAAACCTGTGGAAATGGAGGATCCACTGAAAAGCAGAGCTTGTAGAATGAGGATCCCTCGAAATAATGACAAACGTAACTTTTTTAACATGTAAATATATTGACCAGAAAAAAGGTCATTTATTGACCTCTGTACGCTTTCATAGTGTGCGCACCATAGACAAATTAAATAGTCTATGGTGCGCACACTGTGAAAGCGTATGATTTTACGTTCACAAAAACAGAAGCGTGGTCATTTCTGGGTCATTTTGTACCATGTAGTAATTACGAACTGGCTTCTTGACCGCGGAGCCATTGTCGCCCGAGCATGTCCTGAATCGTGTAATGGCTACATTCATTAATCTTATCAAAGATTCACGTCGATAAAATATACATGTAAATACCTCTTGGATCCATTGAATCATGTCTTTAAGAGCTTCCGGAAATTGGTCTTTATAATCGTACACCATCATCCCTCGTACAGTCAAACGATTGCGGTTTATTGCTGGTTGAAGTATGCTTGCTGGTAGAAAAAAAACAGAAACATAAGAGATATTTCTGCGAAAGGAGAGTAATCTAACTTTATAAACAAATTAAAATGGCAAGTCGATAATATTCACTCCACAAACGACATAGGTCGGATGGGAAGGGGGGGGGGTGTTAGCGGATCCATACCCATAACCCTAAAAACAAAGAGGATCTTTTTTTTTATGATGAATAATACGCTGAGGAAAAATACGTTTGAAGAAAAAAAAAAATTAAAAACGTCATTTTAGAAATTTGAAATCCTGCAAACCTTTTGGACGTTGTTTTGAGTTGTATGCACTGATTGATCCACACACACATACACGGCCACGACTGTTCATATTGTACATCACTGTGCTTGAAAACTCTCCTCCAACCTTTAAGGCAAGTTAAAATGGGGGAAATAATCAGTTAAAGGACAAATCTAACATCTTCAAATTGTTTTTTAAAAATGATGCGTAGTCTAGGAGCCTGTCATGAAACAGTCCGCCTATTTTCGTTACTGAGACCATCCAAGTCAATGACAAAAATAAGTTGTCAGCCAGACCGTTCCCGTCTGGTATAGTCCCCAGAGCCCCAGAAATAGACCCCAAGGTCGGGTCTATTTCACCCCATATATCCTATGCACCAAACTTTGTCAGTAGGAACTAGTGTGATTAGACATTACAAAAAGCACACACAAAAAATGACCAAAATTTCAGTTACGATTTGTTTTTCAGACGCCCTCTAAAAATTTGGTAAACCTTCTTTTTCCCCACTTGAAGTCCATATACCAACTTTTGTCACAAGGAAGACCTGTGGTTGTAGATTACAAGAAAAAAGAAAACCTGACTATTGCTCATTGGGAAGGGGGTGTCAGACACAAGTAAAAAAAATACCAAAGTGTCCTATGACAAAGGCTTTGCGCCTGAAAATGCTTGAAAAACTTAAATGCATTCTTTTTTTTCTTTTTTGAAGTATCCCCCAAATACTGCCAGGATGAATATAAACACACCCATTGACCATCTTCACCTGTTTGACAAGACAGAATAGAGGCTGCTTGCTAGGTATCTGTGTGGTTAACAGTAAATGAATAGTAAATTCCAGCAAGGCACTGACATCCCACAGATACCTAGCAAACGTTACTCGCATTTTGCTTACGTTATCAAAGTAGCAATCCACACCATCAGGAGCTGCCTCTTTCAGTGTCTTATCCAAGTCATCCATGGTCTTGTAGTTAATGGCGACATCATACCCTATGTCCTTCAGGTACTGAACCTTCGTGTCTGATCCAGCGAAGCCAATTACTCTACAACCCTGGTAAAAATAACATAATTATACATAAGCATGTGGTGTTACGATATGATATTTTGAGGAGCTCAGGGAGCAATAAATCTGCTTAATTCTGCTCCCACAATTGAGAATTGTCACCGTTTCAAAATCCCCTTTTCACTCTCAGGCATATATTATATTCGGTGCCAGGTAAAACTGTCAGAGGTAAAAATGTCAGATGTCAAAGGGAAAAATGTCACAGGAAAAAAATGGTAGAAGAAAAAAATGTAAGAGGAAAAATGTCACAGGAAAAAATGTCAGAGGAAAAAAATGTTTGAGTAAAGAACGTCAGAGGAAAAAATGTCAGAGGAAAAAATGTTAGAGGAAAAATGTTAGAGGAAAAAATGTCAGAGGAAAAATGTCAGAGGTAAAAATGTCAGAGGAAAAATGTAAAGGGTAAAAATGTCAGAGGTAAAAATGTCAGAAGAAAAAATGTCACAGGAAAAATGTCACAGGAAAAAATGTCACAGGAAAAAAAAGTTAGAGGAAAAAACGTCAGAGGAAAAAATGTTAACCCCTCACTTGTTAACATTTTGAGAAATTTAAGATTTTTAAAGGTTTTTCTGTGACTGACTGACTGATTTTGCACAGTCTTCATTTGGAATTCAGAATGAAGCATCGATGTTTTTTACAAGACGTGCGTACAGAAAATTTAGAATTACATGTGTATACAATGCATTATGTGTGCGTACGCGTGTGTGCGTTCGCTAGAGAATGCCCCCGCTTCTCCGAACGGATTTACGCCACTGACTACGAACAAACTCAAAATATTGAGAAATATCACAACTTTGCAGATTAGTTTCCATAAATAGTTCTTTTCAGTTGGCTCTGGGTGACTTATTGATTTACCTCTAATATTTACTTCTAACGTGTTTTCCTCTGGCATTTTTACCGCTTTCCTCTGACATTTTCACCTCTGATATTTTTACCTCTGACATATTTACCTCCGACATTTTTTCCTCTGATATTTTTACACCGAGCCTTATATTCACTATATTGCCTTTGAATACATCGAATATTTCTTCGCCATACATGGTGATTTCACCAATTTTACAGCAGATTGCTCTGTCTAGGAGAAAAAAATATTAAAGGTAAGAGATATACTGGAAAACAAGGTGAAATAGAGAAACATATATTCAATCACTCACACACACACTGAGAGAGAGGAGGGGGGTTGGAAATATGAAAGAGTCTTGGATCTAATAATGAACCTGTATATACCTTTATTTTGGCTATCTGTCCAACTACAGCCCCCACGGCACCAGCGGCTCCACTTACTACTACAGTCTCCCCTGATTTAGGCTGACAACAATCCAAGAAGCCAAAGTAAGCTGTCTTCCTGCATGAAATATATTATCATTAAAGATTAATATAATATGGACTGGGCTTGAAGGGGATACAACATTTATTGCCTGAATTAGAATTGTATTGCCCGAGTCGAAGACAAGGGCAATACGATTTTCGTGAGGGCAATTCATGTTGTATCCCCCGAAAGTAGCCAGTCTATATCATCATTATTAACAGAATCAGACATCTACAGCGAACTCGAAAATATTGTTTAAAAATGCAGTTTTTTTTTTTTTTTTAATCTATTTAACACGCAAAATCCCATTGATTTTCGAAACCGGGCAATAAACAATTTATCGGCCCGCAATTTTGTTGGCTTGTCAAAGCCGGGCAGTAAAATGAAAAAATTGCATTGCTCAGATGTCTGATATGGTTAATAATATTATATATATATATATATATATATATATATATATATATTATTATATCCACTGAACTATGTTATATTTGTTGTATTATATTATATGATATCAAATTATACTATTATTATATAGTATATTATATAATGCTATATATTCATGCAGTTAATGCAAATGAAAACTTGAATATATTGAAACAACAAGTGAAGCGAACATGTGAATTTTTAATAGATCCCCAAAGAAGCCCATGTCACCTTAAAAAGCGACACCGTCTAGTGAACACGACCACCTTGTCCACATGGTAATCATGTGCACTCATTATCTGTATAGTTTGCAAATATTCATAGAAATAGATTTATAGACATGCAAGTATATTATTACAGAAATAGATTTGTATAAAATATAGACGTGCAAGTATCTTTTCACGCATTGATTTATTCTTTACATGATATGCACATGTGCAATAATAATAATGATGATGTTTAACAACATAACAATTATAACAACAACAATAATAATAATAATAATAATAATAATAATAATGATAATAATGATAACATTAACAATAATTGTAATAAGTACATAACAATTGTAAGAAATTCGAATGTGTAGCCTACATTTCGACCTAAATGTCAGCCATCATTTTATGTATTTTACAGTCCTGATGAAGATCACAGATCGAAAGCTGACGACTAAAGGAGGATAAAAAAGCTGCGACCGTCTCACACATGTCATAGTGATCTTGTTTTTCACTATATATATATATATATATATATATATATATATATATATATATATATTCAATTGATTTCTCACATTATGTAAATTTACCCACGAGAGTTGCCGATGCTATAGTATTAGAACAAATTTCTCACACATTGTAATTAATTAATTAATTCTAATACATGAATCCGCCATGGATCTAGGCATGCGGCTTTTCATTGTTCAATACTCCCCTGTCCCTCAAAGAAAAGGAATAAATTAACTGCGATGGGATTGCAAGGGCTGCCTGTCGGTGTTGGTACCTGGTGTAGCCGAATACCACTCAACCCGCCTCCGTGGTCTAGTGGTTAAGGCGTTTGGCGTACAGTGCCAAAGACCCGGGTTCGACTCCCGGCGGAGACAGTTTTTGCAAACCCTGCAGTTATTTCCACAAAAAGGAAGTCAGTAAGGAGGAACAATGAATTTAGCTACGCAAATTATTTCTCTTATTCAATTCAATTGATTTCTCACATTATATATATATATATATATATATTAGTTTTGACCGTTACAAAATAAAATAATATTATTTTCATCCTATTTCTTAATTTCATGAAAAAAACAATCAATATACTTTGGGAGCAATTAAACTAGAAACTTACCCAGGCATTCCTAACACACCCAGAGCAAGAGATTTTGGCCAATCGGATGAGGGAAATGATGGTATTGGTGTGACGTCACTCCCATTCGCAATAGAATGGGTTGACCATCCAGTTTGGGCTTGAACCAAGGAACCTACATCGATATTCTTATCTCGACTTCCTACCACCCTGAAAGTTCGGGAGAAATGATTATTGCTTGTTTAGTCTTATATGACCTGTATCTTTTGAGTTGATATCAGCCAAAGGTGTTTAATGATATCATCTAAATACTGGATTTAAAAAAATAACATTTCATAAATGCATATGATATACCTACAAATATTTAGTAATGATGATCCTAAATCGCGTAAAGCTTCTTTTACTCTTGATTGACTTATCAAAAAATAATATAAACACAAAAAAGTAACCCCCCCCCCCCTTAATCAAATTGGCGTAACTTCTTAACGAAAAGGTTGTGAGCAAAATAACTTGTCAAGAGTGTGTTTTTACACTTATTGACTAACTTCCCTGTAAAAATGAGATTGTTCCATCGAGTCATGCATAAGTGGGCAAACATTAAAGGCAAAAAATATCACTTTTCAAAAGTCACAAGGGTCATTTTTTATGCTGTATTAACAGTACATATTAGCAATTCTTGCGCGATTTTTAAAGTGTGCTCACTCAACCATGACACGATGAAAACCAGTCCTCTTATGTTCACATAACATGACTTTTGTGATGATACATTATGGTAAAAATATCTGGAGTTATTTTTTTTTCAATAAGTTGAATGGATTTTGCAATTTCAAATTCAGGGGGGGTTGATTTTTTTTTAAATTGTGCTCACCCAACCATAATAATGAGAAAAGTGTCAGGATAGGTGTGAGGGGGTCTAGCGATGGATGATAAACAACAACAACAACACATAAATATGCGCCAGAAACCGAATTCGCTAAAATCTTGTTTCACAGAATCCCAAAAATGACCCTTGTGACTTTTGAAAAGTGACAATTTTGCCTTTGATGTTTGCTAACTCATGCATGACTCAATGGATCAATCTCATTTTCACAGAAAAGTTAGTCAATAAGTGTAGGAACACTCCTGCCAAGATATTTTGCTCAAAATCTTTTCGTTAAAAAGTTACGGTTTTTCGATTAAGGGGGAGGTACTGTTTTTGTTGTGTTTATAATAGGTGTGTTCTTGCTTTTGAAATACATTATATCGTTATAGGTGAATGATGTATCTTATCATTTAGTCCTTAAGGAGAAGAATTCATAAACCGGAATAGATTTGTAAACTGTTTTGTAAATATATTTCGACTGAACAACAGTTCAAACCGTTACATCTCGACCATCCACAATAGGCCTATCAGAAAATAAAGTGAAAACTTTCATTGCTTTTCACATTGACGGAACACACAGGTACTTTGAAATAAAAAGAAAAGGGTTACGCCGCTTCCTAATCCACACATTAAAGGGTATTTTTGTTTGTTTGTTTGCTTTTATTTCTGCGTTCTAATAATAAATATAATAAAAAATTTTTTTTACATAAATATTACATAAGTAGAAAATCATGTACAATACCAAGGAGTTATCACAGAACAACTCCTTGACAATACCAGTAGGGCCTATACAATAAACATAATACAAAGCATACGAACAAAAATAAGGAATATAATAGACCTATGTAAATATTTTTTCTCCAATAAACTAGAGAGGTAATTTAGAACGCAGGAGACCGCCATCGTGAGCGGTTAGGCTGGAGATGGATGGCGGCCTCGGTTCAAGTAATTTAATATCTTTGCGAGAGAAAGTTGCTGCAAATTATTCTGAATTGCTCACCACATAGTTTAGCAGATGGGTTGGTTGAGCCAGAAAAAAAGTATACGTAAATTCACGAAAATTTATCATATGTAACATCCACTTAAAAACTCACCTCTCATTTGCACATAGGGACTTTCCCATGGGCTCGGAAATGCATTGGGGGGGGGGGGGCATATTTTGTCCGCCAGAGAAAAGATGCCCAGCCCGACGTTCAGACGCCTTTGCTCATGGGTCGAGAGCACAAGCTTGATTTCCTTCTCTTATTTTTCCTGTCTAATTATGTCATAAATCAGCTATTAAATATTTACTACCATAATCGTTTGGTAAACTGCGTTTATTAATAGTCTTCATTATTCATAGTCTGAAACATCCAGTGCTCGTTTCGTTTGACTCCTATGAATTTGATTCCCTTCATAAGCCAGAACTCAAGATTAGTTAGTTGTTTTTCGTTTTTGTTTTTGTTTTTGTTTTTAATCTTACTTGGCCACCTGCTCTCCTACCATGGGTTCACCCTCCTGTATTCCCCATACTCTGCAAAACAGAAAGAGATGATAAAATTATTACGATAAATTATTTACAAATTATGTATACAAAGGACAGTTATAGGATACTGGCAGAAATTCAAGTAGGATGAAATCTTTGTACACATGCTCAAATCTGACAAGAAAATTTCTCTTCTGAAGACGTTATATCATGTATATTGTTGTTTTTACTGAAGATTATTGATGAATATCAAAAGTCTGCTTTAAACGTTAAAATCCAATGAATCATTGTTCAAATCCAAGGCTTTTCTTTATAATAGATACGAAGAATATATATACGTATTTGTACTAAATATTTTTCACGTTTCTTTAATTCACTTTTATAAAGTTAACTCTGAAGGCTAGTTGACGTGAAATCGAACGAATGGTTCATGCGAAAAGAAAGAGGTAAAAGACGAAGAAGGAGAAGAAACGGATGAAAAAAGAAAGAAGAAGAAGAGGGAATTAAAAAAACAAAATATGGCTAGGAAATTGATTCTATGGGAAGTTATTCTATTTATCCTCCATGTTTGTCTAATATCAAGACTAGCAGCTGCTTTGTACTCATCAACTCACTTAACCTTTGTACTATGCAAGAAATGAAACTCATCTTCAGGCCATTAACCCCCTGTTCAGACATAAAAAGTTTATATCGAAACTCGATTAAGAAACGTCGTATAAAATTTTCATCGTATAGCCTACGGACCGTTCAGACACATATCTCGACCGTTCAGAAAAAAACATCGTATAGATGCGCAGTTTTCCACTGCACATGTTCCTATGGTCGCCGCTAGCCCCTGCCCCCTGCTAGGGTCACCTTTCGCGCGCGCTCACGTTAAGCCCCGCCCAGTAATACCGTTCTATGGTCGCCATACGTTCAGACCTACGGTTCAGACACACACGGAAAGGTGATTCGTTCTAGTTCGAAACGATGCCCTGACCCTCGTTTTGTTATACGACGTTTCGTCATACGACGTTTCGTTATTCAGCGTTCAGACACATAAATCCATGGTATAGCTATACCGTTTTGGTATAAATTTGTTGTGTCTGAAAACCCTGTAAGGGTGTGCACGTGGGTGCATGCGTTAATAGGCGTGTGTGTGTATGTGTGTGTGTTTGTGTGTGTTACAAAACGACTTTTTAAATGATATGATGAAATCTTCTATTTATTCTTATGTCTGTGAATACTGTATTTTGGTGTTACTGTCTAAACCAAATACAAAGCCCTAATTTCTGTCAAGAAAAATTATCATAATATATGTAAAGACCACATTTATTGTTCAAAGTTTTGATATGAAACAATCTAAAATGATAATAAACAACTTTATACCTCATATAAGGATCGACAGTTAGATACACAGCTTGCAGCAATACCTCTGTAAAGAAAATTGTACAATAGAGAGTATGATCATCATTTGCAAAAGAACTCATCATTTTACGTTATGAGCACATTATGTGTCTATAATTATGCACCTGTGCAGACCCGCCCCCCCCCCCCCCCCACACTCAGGTGGTCATCTGTACCGCATGCGCGTTCCCGATTTTTCGGGAAAAGGGGTATATTTTAGGGGCTCAGTTCGGGAAAAAAATTCCCAAAGTCCGTGATAGGGGGGTAATTTTGATGGCTTGATGGAACAAGCATATGTGTATGGTTGACCGCCTGAATGGGGGGGGGGGGGGGGGGGGAGCAGATAAAAGGTCAATTGTACCGAGAAGAATTGACCTTTATACGCAATCAAAGGCCCGAAATCACGAAAGAGGTTTGTTTCTCTCTCTCTCTAGAAATAATTAACAAGTCATGCAGAAGAGGAGAATTAGAACAAATCATGAACTCATCTATGCTATCACTGAAGCCAACAAATGCTCAGTCAACCCAAACAGAATGAGACAAGGGTACAGGGCACAATAGACATTGAGAAGAATAATAGTTACTAATATCATTCAATTCATGAGCATTTTTTCCAACAGCGCCTGCTGACAAATTATTTTAATCATCTATCTGAGATAATACCAACTCTATTTATCGATTAAAAATATCATACGTTATTTGTTTCTACAGCCTACAGGGGTAACTTCTGACAAGCTGACGAGTCGTCAAAATCTTTTTTTCTTTCCTCGTCTAAAAAGTATGCAGAAATGTAAATACATTAGTAAAAATTGTGGAGGGGGTTTACAGTCCCACTCACAGCGATAAAACTAACAATGTTCTTCATGCAATCTGTTTCCTCAAGGTTAGGTAGTAAAATATATTGGATCTGAGGAAAATGCTGATGATTAGAAGGCTCATGAGCATGAATCGGTTAACACCACCCAGGTCGAAATTAAGAAGAAGGCGGCAAAACACCCACCTGCTGCCGAAATGATAACTTATGATAATATAAGAGAGAATTTCTATAGGTCCCATAGAGACCCATAGGTCTCTATTTTATAGGTCTCTGTAGGTTTCTATATGGAAATGGTATATAGGACCCATAGAATTCCTATATCATGTATATGGGTGTCTATGGGACCGATAATCCTGTAGGTTTCTATAAGACCCTATAGAAAACCCTAAAGGTGTCTATAGGACCAATAAGAAACTGATTAATTATAAGATATAAGAAGAAATGCTGGAAATGCTGTGGGTGTCTACAGGAACAATCACGTGACAATAATTAATCCTATATCCTACTCCTATAATCCTATAATCTATATCCTACATCCTATATCCTATACCTAGCTACTAAGCAATTGTATCACATTCATTATAGTAGTGCTTTAAAAAAATGGTTACTAACTAGATTACACTTTTATTATTGAAATATGAAAATGCCTTTTAAAATTGTGTACATTACAATAATTAATAGAAGTACAATTTCTATCACAGTTCAAAGCTTAATCCCAGCATGATCACTTAACATCTAAATGTATCTTATCTATTTCCACTAGTTTTCAAATTTTAGATTATTGTCATTCATGCATTCATGAGTGATTAGGACCTATAGAAAACCAATAGGACCAATAGAAACCAATAGAAACAACCAAAACCCAATAGTAATACTGTCTATAGACTAGAATCTATTGGTTTCATCACTGGATTGGTGTATGGGATCCAATAGACCAACAGGATAGTTGCATGGCACCCTTGAATTATTGATTGGGCTTTACTGGATTTTCTATGGGTTTTATGGGTTTTTATGGTTGCACATTTGAACAGCTGTGCTTAATATGAAACTTCTATGGGTTCCTATAAGAAACCAATAGAAACCAACAAAACCATCAGAAACCATTAGGATTTCCTATTGGTTTTCTATAGGTCTCTATATAGGATTTTCGACCTGGGCAATGATATTCAATATTTGTCAACATAAATTTAAGGCGACCAATTTTATAATAAGATAAGATAAGATTTTATTCACTCTATCGACCCCCTCTCGGGGTATGAGAGCACAACATATTTACAATAATATAAATGGTATATTGAATACTTGTACATGGATATATAGTTTACATATTAAACAACATTTCTCAACGAAACAATCAACAAACAACTATAAATATATGTATATATACAGTGTAAATACAACTAAAGTACTAAACGTATAGGGGTTTTAACTATTCTACCGCTACGTGTAACTACCTGACTTTGATTGTCACCTACAACATCAACAACTTCATCCTCTTTGGATTTATATCTGAATTGCTGCATAATAATTTTAACAAATTTAACAAGCTTTTTAAGCTGGCAAGCATTTTTTGTAAGAAGAATTTCAGCCATTACTGTTGTATTTGGTCTATGTAAATTAAAATCAGACAAGTACAGTTTTCTCTCATTAATAAAAAATGGGCAAACAAGCAAATAGTGATATTCATCACCAATATCTAATGATGTACAGAGTGTGCATAAACTTTCATTTAACAAATTAGAGTTGAAACGACTGTTATTAACTGGTAATCTATGTGTTCGACATCTAAACTTACATAATAGTGTTGCATCTGCACTATTCAAAAGACACAAATATTTTTCAAACTCTAGCTCAAGTTTAAAAATCCTATAATTAAGGCACATCCGATTGGACCAGGTTGCTGCTTGCCATTCCTGTTTAAACATATCAGATAGTCTCAAACGTAATGCACCTAAAATCCAATCGGTATTAAATCCATTGCCCTGAGAAAGCCACACATTAGTGAATCCTGCATTATTCAATATGTTTTCAATACATGTAAGCCAAGATGATACAAAATCTATCTCCTCATTTTCATGTAATCTTCTTATTAGTCTGTAGAATAAAAAAGTATATTTTGACTGTTCTCCCTTGACTATTCTTAACCAAAAACCAATCATTCTACATTTAAAATAATTAATTATTACACAACGACCAGTTTCACCATATACCATAGTATCGGGTGTACACTTATTTACTTGCAAGATCGTTCTTAAAAATTTCCTATGAAAAACTTCTATTTGATTTAAATTCTCAAAGCCCCAGACTTCACTACCATATAACAAAATAGGTAGCACCATACGATCAAAAAATTCACATTGAGTATCAAGAGATAACTGCAATCGTTTAGCTTTTACCAACATACCGAACAAAGCTTTCCTAGCTTGAGTCACCTGTTTGGCTATTGCCTTCTTAAAACTGCCATTATAATTAAATTTAACTCCTAAATAATTAAAGTCATCTACTACTTCAAGTTCATCACCATTAAACATAAATCTAGGTATACTTTCCTCACCTTTCCTCTTGAAAAAATAACAATTTTCGTCTTACTCGTATTTACTTGAAGATACCATTTTTCACAGTACTCCTCCACAGCAATTAATGCTTTCTGAAGCTCATTCGGATTTTCAGCAAAAATGAGAGTATCATCAGCATATAACAAACAATAAAGCCTGAAAAAAGTTGAATGTCTTCATCTGACAAACTATCACTATAAACATCATCCATCATAGAAAGACCCCTATAAAATTTACTGATATGACTTTCGAAATCATTCAGAAACATAGCAAACAACAAGGGTGACAGGTTTTCACCTTGCCTAACACCTACATTACACATAAAATATTCTGATAACTGACCATTTAAGTTAACACATGATTTGGCATGTTTATAGATATTATTTATAACTACAAAAACTTTGCCCTTAACTCCGGAAGCTAAAATTTTCAACCATAAAGATGATCTATCAATCAAATCAAAGGCCTTTTTATAATCAATAAATGCACAATACATCCTTTTTTTTCCTTTGCAAAAAGATATCAATAATACATTTCAGTACAAAACTATGATCAGTTGTTGAATAGCCTGACCTGAATCCAGCCTGTTCTTCGCCTAAAATCTTAGTACAATCTAAAAAATTTGATATTCTATAGTTTAAAATTGAAGTAAACAGCTTCCCTAAACAGCTAAGAAGTGTAATACCCCTATAATTATCTGGGTTTGTGTCCTCGCCTTTATTTTTAAAAATTGGGATGATAATCCCTACACACCAGTCAGTTGGTATAATACCATTATCTAGCACAACATTAAAAAAGGTAACTATTAAATGTAAAATACTAATTGGGCAATTTTTCAAAAATTCATTTCTCATCAAGTCTATACCAGAAGCCTTGCCATTTTTTAAGCGTTTGATAACCAACAATGTCTCATCAATTGTTATTGGACCGTTTAAATTATCAGACTCGTTAAAACTTTCCAACGACGGATGCATTTCAAAATTTTCAACTTCTGGTATACTACTCCCAACGTCTGTAACATTGTCTACATTACCAAGATTTCTAAAATGCTCAACAAAGACACTTAATGGGACTTTATTAGTAAAAGAAGCTTTTTTCTCACCCCTTTTCAGAAGAGTAATACTGTACATATGTAATCGTTATCGGTGTCATACGGGACCGACCCTATTTTCCTCACGGAAAAAGTGTCTTTACTCACTTAGAGCATGCGCGTACCGAGGGGACGGGGGGCCCAGCAAACACAAAACGTTTTCAGAACGTTCACAAAACGTTTTTATTAGGTCCGCTACGTCTTCGTCTTTAATAAACGTTTAAAAAACGTTTACAGAACGTCGAATTTTTGACTTAACATTTGCCGCAAATTCACAGCTATAGGTCTTTTGATGACGTCCAAAAAACGTTTGCAACACGTTTTACCAAGACGTCATCTGCTGAACGTTTAGTTGCAGTAGATATGTTTATTATCATTATCATTATATGATTCTTCTTCTTCTTCTTCTTCTTCTTCTTATTATTATTATTATTATCATTCCCAGCAAACACCAAACGTTTTAAAAACGTTCTTTCAGGTCCGTAGGTCTTCGTCCTTAAAAGAACGTTTGAAAAACGTTTTTAAAACGTCTAAAACAAAACGTTTCTTACCGAACGTTTTTAAAACGTTTTTAAAGCGTTCAAAAGTGGACCATGTACATGATACAAGTATTGATCATGATTCATGAATATTCACAAAAGTCCATAATTGACCAAAATCATATTTTAAAAAGGATAAACGGCAATCTATTTTGGCAATTCAATTTGTGCTATAATGCAAAATGCATTTACATTAATTGTTATGTCCAATGCAATTTGAAGAGGTATTTATAGGTCAAAACTGAAAAAATGTAATCTTCAACTATTTTTTTATGGTCACTGCCATCTGGTCCATATATATAGAAAGACCTGCCAAGAGTACTGTGGATAGGATAGGATATAGGCATAGGGATGTTAGAATTATAAGAGGTTAGGATTTTAGACCATTAGGTGGATTGTACAGAAAGAGCTTCACATCAGGTTAAAATTATTATTTTTATTATTATGTCCACCAGGTTTTATAAACGTTCTTTAAAGGTTTTCTGGACGTTTTTAAAAGGTCTGCCGGGTTTCAAAACGTTCTAAAAAGGTTTTATGTACGTTCTGGAAGGGGTTTTTTCGGACGTACTTAAAACGTCCGCCAGGTTTTATAAACGTTCTTTAACGGTTTTTGGACGTTTTTCTAGAAAGGTTTTTTGAGAAACGTTTTATAAACGTTCATAAAACGTTTGCTGGAGGTTTTTTAAAGGTTCTTAAAACGTTTTTTAAATGTCCGTAGGTTTTCTGAAGGTCCTTCATTTAGAAGCATATTTTCAAAGTTTTTTTTTTGGTTTTTTAAACGTTTAAAAAACGTTTTAAAAACGTCCAATAAAACGTTTTATGGACGTCCAAAACCTTCCACAAAAAACGTCCAAAGAACCAACTTGGAACGTTTTTAGAACGTTCAGAAAACGTCCGATTGTTAACTGGGGGGGGGGGGTGTTTTGGGTGTTCTAGGTGTTCAAACACCCCCCCCCCTTTTAGAAATGAAGCATTTTTTTTCAGAGAACCTGTGAGTAAAAAGACACTCCAAAATGCTGATAACCTTTTTTTTTTTTCGCTTGTCAGATAATTTTTTAGTAAAAGAGACCCCCAAAATGCTGATCATCTTTTTTTTTTCTTGTCAGAGAATTTTGGAGTAAAAAGCTGGTAAAAAGACACCCCCTTTAAGAAATCCTGGGTACGCCCCACTGACTTAGAGCATGAATAAATGCATAATACAGCTATAAGAGCCACTAAGATAGTGAGTTCACTCTTGTCATTTTAATGCAAAGTTTTAAGTGTTAAAACACCCCCCCCCCCTTAGAAATGAAGCATTTTTTATTATTTTTTTTTGTCAGAATTTTTGAGGAAAAATACACCTCAAAAATGCTGATAACCTTTTTTTTCCCCGCTTGTCAGATAATTTTTTAGTAAAAAAAGACCCTCAAAATGCTGATCAACTTTTTTTTTTTTTTTTTTTTTTTTTTTTTTTTTTGCCTGTCAGAGAATTTTTGAGTAAAAACACACCTGGGTAGCGCAGCATGAATAAATGCATAATATTCAGCTAAGAGCCACTAAGTTAGTAAGCGAGTTCACTCATGTCATTTTAATGCAAAGGTAAGCATGTTAAGGCCCCACTGACACCCACATAATAATACAAAATCTTACCTCCTTCATTCGGAGCAGGAACCTGGATTGTCTCCATACGGAAATTTGACTCTTTGACCTCTCCATCAAAAGCTTTCGCCAGAACAAATCGCTTACCAGTTGTATCCGCCATTGTATTGAACTGTCGACTACAGTGTGATGTTCAAACACAAGTCATGTATCATAACATGTATGTGTCAAGGTATGAATACGTGGGATTTATTACCATCCACTCGTTTCGCTGAAACACAGTTTGCTGTATATCTTTCTACTGTGTGCTGTCAATTCAGGCGTATGTCTTAATAAAAGCCTACACGAGATAATGTGCGGCTAATAGGCTTGATAACAGACATTGTATGTACATCTCGTTTAAAGCTTGGCAAAGGTAAAACCTTACATACAGCACGTGATCAAAGCCAGATATCAGTACAGTACATCCGTTCAAACTACATGTAGCCCGTTAAAGTCTATGCCGTAAAAATACCAAAACAAATAGCTGGAAATTGAGGTCATAGTTCAAAAGTATGAAGTTAATAATTACGTATACTTGAGTATCTTAAAGTGCATACTGTGTATCGCAGCTACGCAAATTAAAGTTCAAAGATATAGCTTTTCCCTTTTATGGCACGTAGGCCGGTCAGAGTTCAGTGCAATTTGGGAATGATATATGACTCAGCATTGCTGTGAACAAACCAAAACTGAAATGTAGAGAACTAAAGGCAGGCGAACAGTTTATGATTACGATAAGATCGATCTCTGTATAAACGTATGTAAGATTAACCAACAATTTGGTGTAGACACCAGCAGGGGCGGATCCAGGATTTTGTAAAAGGAGGGGCACACAAATCTCCGAAAATTATCTGACAAGCAACAACAACACTCAACAAAGGCTATATAGCTATAAAACGGGGGAGGGGCGGGGCACAAATGTACACTTTTCTTTCAAAGGGGGGGGGGGGGGGGTACGGGCCGGAAGTGTCTCTCCCCCCCCCCCCAAGTCTGCCACTGGACACCAGAACATAAATTGACACAACAGAAACCAATCGTTAAAGCTTTGCAAAGATGCCTGGATTATTCCTTCTCTCATTTCTCATTTTCTAGCTATAATCTTATAGAACCAGCGCCCTCTTGCCTGAATTATGTCTTGCATAAACATTACGTTTAAACGCAACTCAAAACATTAAATGCAACTTAATTTTTAACCAATTTGGAACTCACGGGGGGGGGGGGGGGGGGGGGGTTGTGATTAAAGGCAGATTTTCATTCAAGAGGACCCTGGGATTGTATAATGAAAAATGTTGTAAGTTTTGTTGTAGCTTCCGGAGATTATATACAGCGCTAATATTGTTGTAACGGGGGGTACTCTGAAAATTGTGTTAACGGATTATTATCTCTGGAAGGACCGCCTCTATCTCTGAAATGCTCATTTTTGATAGACTTTACCAATCAACAGGGTGTTCAGACACAAAAAAGTATACCAAAACGGTATAGCTATACGATGAACTTTTGTGGATTTATGTGTCTGAACGCTGACTAACGAAACGTCGTATAACGAAACTGGAGTCAGATCATCGTTTCGAACTAGAACTCGATAATTTCCGTGTGTGTCTGAACGTATGGCGACCATAGAACGGTATAACTGGTTGGGGCTTAACGTGAGAGCGCGCGAAAGGTGTCCTTACCAAGGGGCGGGGACTGGCGGCGACCATAACAACAGGCGCAGTGGAAAACTGCGCATCTATACTATGTTTTTCTAATCGGTCGAGACAATTATGTGTCTGAACGGTCCGTAGGCTATACGATGAAAATTTTATACGACGTTTCTTTATCGAGTTTCGGTATAAACGTTTTGTGTCTGAACAGGGGGAAAGATAGATTTTATGAAATAGGTCAGGCAATAGGAGCACGGCTCTTTACAGGGTGTTCAGACACAAAAAAAAAATTATACCAAAACGGTATAGCTATATAAGCGGTATACGATGGATTTATGTGTCTGAACGCTAACTAACGAAACGTCGTATAACGAAACGTCGTATAACGAAACGTCGTATAACGAAACTAGGGTCAGAGCATCGTTTCGAACTAGAACTCGATAACGAATCACTTTTCCGTGTGTGTCTGAACGTATGGCGACCATAGAACTGTATAACTGGGCGGGGCTTAACGTGAGCGCGCGCGAAAGGTGACCTTACCAGGAGGCAGGGGCTAGCTAGCGGCGACCATAACAACATGCGCAGTGGAAAACTGAGCATCTATACTGATGTCTGATCGGTCCGTAGGCTATACGATGAAAATTTTATACGACGTTTCTTTATCGAGTTTCGGTATAAACGTTTGTGTCTGCACAGGGGGTTAGATCAAAACAGACCCCCTGTTCAGACACAAAACGTTTATACCGAAACTCGATAAAGAAACGTCGTATAAAAATTTCATCGTATAGCCTACGGACCGTTCAGACACATATCTCGACCGATTAGAAGAACATAGTATAGATGCGCAGTTTTCCACTGCGCATGTTGTTATGGTCGCCGCCAGTCCCCGCCCCCTGGTAAGGACACCTTTCGCGCGCGCTCACGTTAAGCCCCGCCCAGTTATACCGTTCTATGGTCGCCATACGTTCAGACACACACTGAAAGGTGATTCGTTATCGAGTTCCAGTTCGAAACGATGCTCTGACCCCAGTTTCGTTATACGACGTTTCGTTAGTCAGCGTTCAGACACATAAATCCACAAAAACTCATTTCGGTATAGCTATACCGTTTTGGTATAATTTTTTTGTGTCTGAACACCCTGTTAGTTTCGGTGGTAGTAAATCACAACTGACGTGAAATCTTCGAATCTCATTCTGTTGTTTTTTTACTGTTGTTTTTTCTTCTTAATGTATCTTCTGTAAGATCTTTGAAAGCATGCAATCCTCTACTTTGCTGGGGGAGCATGTAATGCCGAAAGCTGATCGAGCTAAAAATTTGCCCCTATCGTGAGCTACAACCGAGCCTTAGCTTTTGTAAATCCATGGAAGATAAGATGCATCAAAAGATATATATATTTTTTTTATAACAATAATTTTCAAAATACTAATTATTTCATGATATTATCTTCCGGGGGCATATATAAATTATGATTATGCGCCATTTCATCTGATTTAAGCACACTTTGGAGCTCAGGCCTCAGGGTAAAGGAATGAGAGAAAAGGGCTTAAACAAAGTAAATCCCACCGCACACTATCGACTACGATCCGATTTTGGAAATAAAACGCAATAGCATTAAATATGCTAAATGAACATGTTAAGCAATTGTGTAAAAGCCTTGCGTATAAAGTGTTCTCACTGCGAAGACTAAGCAATACCCTAAACACCCCTTTACTTAATATTCTATATAAAGCAACCATCCAGCCATGTATTGATTATGCATGTTCAGTGTGGGGTAATTGCTCGTTAAAAAACCGTGAATTTATTCATCGAATTCAAAAAAGAGCTTCTCGTATAGTGTCGAAGCATTTCGGCGCACGGGAAATTAGCGTCTCTAAACTATTAAAGATTTGAAATGGCAAAATTTTGAAAGCAGAAGATACTACTTTATTAATATGCTTATGTATCGATGCATACATGGTAATGCTCCTATTAGACTATGCAATGAAATAGAAATGTTTTGTGATAGACATGGTTTTAATACTCATAATTCAAGCTTGTATAGCTCTTTAGTCCTCCCATATTTATCGTATTGCACTCTTGTGTGGGGCAATACCTATGCGTCTAATATAAGTAAGCTAACTACATTACAGAAGAAGATAATAAGAACTGTTTACGGTGTACCATCTGGAACCCACACCAACCCCTTATTTCATGACATGAAACTTTTAAAATTTGAAGATATTGTCAGTTACCAACAGCACGTTTTTATGTATAAGTGCATTTACAAATATCTCCCCGATCAGTTTTGTAATCTGTTTGACTTTAATTTTAATCTCCATAATTATCCAACAAGATCTGTGAGAGACATTCATTCCTAGACATAGAACAATTGCGTTTCAACAAAATATTCGTTTTTCTGGTCCCAAACTCTGGAACAACTTAAATGACTCTACTAAAACATGCTCTTCACTCCATACATTTACTCGTACTTTAAAGAATATATACTTTGTACAATATAGTCAGTAGCACATATTGCGGATTTTTCTTGATTTTTTTTCTTTTCTTTTTTATCTTTTAGATTTTTTTGTTTGTGTATGTTATGATTGTTGTTGAATATTGTATATGTAGATAGGTACTGTAAAGGCGACCCCACCACAAGCCAAGTGCTTCTTGGGACCCTCGCCTCCTTCCACCACGTTCTTTTTGTGAATGTATTTGTATTTGATTATGATTATGATAAGGAAATAAATGTATTTTGAATCTTGAATCTTGAATCTTGAAATTCACTAAATGTAGTCCTACCCAAACCCAATACTGAATTATTCAAGCAATCCTTTAGATATTCGGGCCCCAAAACGTGGAATTCTCTCTAAAATGACATCCAAAATCATCATACTCTTTCCTCATTCAAAAGATGTTATAAACGCGAACTTTTTTAAATAACTAAGTCAGATTCACATGCATGGTAACTGTTTATATACCAGAGTATTTTGGTAATTTTACATTTTACATTTTATAAGATTAATGCTGGTGTGAATACGAATTATATACTGATAATGAAATAAGGATTTAGGTTGTTAACTCTATCAGTTAACAGTTGTTAACAGTTGTTAACCCGTTAAGTCTACCAGTTAGCAGTTGTTGACCTGTTTGCAATAGTTTGGTAAGAGGTTTTAAAAAAAAGAAAAAAAAGAAAGAAAGAAAACATGAAATTTTTTCCTCACTCTTCCCCCCCCCCCCCCGACTTTAGACTGAATGGAAAAACCATTTCGTGCTTTTATTCTATTTCTTCCGGACTTTTGGTGTAATTGGCCAGGTTTGTCTGGTTATCCGTTTTCTCCCAAAGAAGGGAATTGAGATTTTTCATGAGATTTAAATCCTTTCTCTTCCCTCTGTTGGTCGAGGTTGGAGGTGCCTCGGCGCCTGTGTGCATTGGTGGCAGCATCCGGGAATTGAGATTGATTACAGAGTGTTTAATCTCAGTTTTTGGACGTTGTTGTCGCTGTGTGCGGGCGTCGATGTGTTTTCACCCTCGATTAACAGAGGGAACCCTACATGTTTAAGGAATGCTATAACTTATGTGCATCTCCTCTGTTTGTATGACCAAGGATTTGACTCCTTGGTAT
Organism: Heliocidaris tuberculata; assembly: GCA_025618425.1. NCBI lineage: Eukaryota > Metazoa > Echinodermata > Echinoidea > Camarodonta > Echinometridae > Heliocidaris > Heliocidaris tuberculata. The sequence goes on from CM046843.1 coordinate 1,129,921, forward strand.
GACCATGTTATGACGGCATTGTTATGATAGGGTTGTATCCAGGGTGAAATACTTTTAAACAAATACAGTGTCTTATGTAACCTGACTTAGTTCGTTCATCCACTCAACAGCTGTCTTTGTCGCGTTCCGCTCGTCTCATGTGAGTCTTTGTGCCCGGTTGGGCACTGTGCGAGCTGCGCGTGCATAAAGTGGGCTATATTACATTATGCCTTGCCTGACCTGGTAACGGCAAGCGTGGGCATGGCACGTTGCATTCCGCCTGCTCGGATGCAGTAGCTTGTGGCAGGTGAGCGGCGCGGTTCACAGGGGAAACGCTGTTTGAAAATGCAAAAATTTGTTTGCGGTATGACATGTACGAGCTGATCAACCTGTTGTAGGACTATTGTTGTAAACAATTTGCTTGGATAAACATTTTGTATAAGTCCTAAAAAACCCTTTAAGCGGCGCCTTTACTGTGTTTCGTCGCTGGTGTTGGGAGGATGGACGCACATAATTAAAATTTGATTACAACCGGTTACCCCTTGGTTACCCACTAGAAAAAATCTCCATGTAGTTATGTAACAGTTCTTTGTCATACTTTGCAAGTCAGGCTTAATACGAGTCTCTGCTTGTATACAGGGGAAAAGGGACGAAGATGTTTGTAATGGTGGTGTCACACCTTGGCGTTTTAGCCAGCGTATGCCCGACGTATGAGGAATTTGGCGAATACGCTGGCGTACGTCGAATACGTTACGGGTAAGTTTTGCATACGTTAAGCGCACGCTAAAACACGCTGGTATACGTCGTCATACGGCGAGGTCGTCGAAAAATTTTGTGCAAGCACAAAATTTTTCGACGTATGCCAGCGTATGGCTCATACGTCCCGCATACGCGGGCCATAAGTTGTAGGTAAGTTACGCGATCGTTGACACACGTTCACACACATTACTCGTAAGTTACTCATAAGTCGAAATACGTCGAGATATAGTCTAGCGTACCCCAAAACTTACTTCTAACCTATGAGTAACGTGCTTTGAACGTATGTGTAACTTAACTCCAACGTATATTGACGTATGAAGACGTATTTGACGTGCTCCGGACGATCACAAAACTTACTGAACGTGTTTCTAACTTACAGCTACCGTATAATGGCGTATTGACAACGTTTAGAGGAATTGGTATATAAAAATGGGGTTCACAGGAGGAACCCATCAGAACTCATGAAGACACGTCCACGCCCCCGCCCACGGCCAGGGGACTTCTTGGCAGCGTTCTTCGAAGTGTTCTTCGGCATGGCGGTGGTGTTGATACGGTTAAGTATAGTGCGGTCAGGGGCGGCGCCAGGGTATTTTGATAGGAGGGGCAAGACGACCTAAAGATGACGTCATATTTTTTCTCCATTAAATAACAGGGGTAATATAGAGTTATATGTTTAAGACCTCTCTTTTTAATACTTCTCTTTCTTCTTTCTTCTTTCTTCCCTTTTCTTCCCTTTTCTTCCTCCTTTTCTTCTTTTTTCTTCTTTTTTTTCTCACTACTTGAAAAATCATAGGGGGGCGGTCGCCCCCTCTGTCCCCCCCCCCCCCCTGTAGCGCCGCCCCTGAGTGCGGTTATGATTTGAATAGTCGAGCGGCAGCCTTTTTATAGGCTACGACACGTGATCGTCAGCGATACGCTGCCGCGCGCTATGCGTAAGTTAGACTATCGTTGGGCATAAGTTGTGTACGCCGGCAATACGCTAAGCATTCGTTGGAATACGTTACTTATAAGTTAACGAAGCGTTCTATATAAGTTACTAATACGTTATGTATACCTACAACTCGTTATGAATACGCTAAGTATACGCCCAGAGTTGAAAAAAAAAATCAAAGTTCAGCGTATGCCGACGTTTTAGAGGAATTTTGATACGTCGGGCATACGCTGGCTAAAACGCCAAGGTGTGACACCACCATAAACGTAACTTTGATGCATGAAATGGTATTCTCTTCTTTTTTCCCTTGTTGTTTTTATTTTGTTATTTTTTCTAAGGTTTCATTTAAATACCGAGCAAGTGTTCTCAAAATAACATTTGTATTGTAGCGGGTTGCTGTTAAGTGCCTAATTTAAGTAGCGGGTTGCTGTCAATTAGCCAATCGCTAAGATGCTCTTCCGCCGATTATCAATTGTCCATATCTCTCCTCGTCTTTCGTGTTTGTATGTGATTGTTCTTGTGTTTTCGTCTCTAATGACATGTGTTGTCATGTCCTTTAGTTTTTCTGCACATCTCCTTACTCCTTCTCTCTTCTTAGTTCTCTGTTGTATGTTACATTTTCCATCCTCAACCTTAACTCCAAGGGAGATTTCTATAATTCCGTCATGATGACTGCTAATGAAAATGTTCCTTTTCACACCCTAGATAATGATGAATTGTATGACACCTTTCAGTCTGTTCTGAATACAAACTTTACTAACAACTCGAGTAGCGCTTTTCATGAATCCGTTGTACAATCCATGAATTCCCAAAGTCAAAATCTTGATGCTGTCTCTGACCCAAATGATAATACATATCAGCATACACCATCATTCTATTATACGGAAAGACAGCTTGCATCTGAACACCTAAGTAATGATTTTCTAATGTTACACTGCAACATTCGCAGCGCCAACAAAAATTTCGATGCATTTCGTTCTCTTCTAATGAATTCTAAACTCAATTGCTCTATAATAGGATTATCAGAAACCTGGTTTACCAATAGTACCCAATTATCTTTTTACTCATTACCTGGATATGATCTGATTACAAACAACAGAATAGGAAAAGGAGGGGGAGGTGTCGGCTTGTTTATATCGCAACATTATGAGTACAAGTTGAGGCCTGAATTGAATTATATAAATGACTTTATAGAAACTCTTTTTGTAGAAATTATTATTCCAGGTGATAAAAACATTCTAGTTGGAATCATCTACAGGCCACCCAATTCTCTTCATGATGAATTTCTAACTTGTATTCATGATTTATTAGCGCACCCCCACATGGTAAATAAAAAATGTTTTTTACTCGGTGACTACAATGTTAACTCATAGCCCGCTATTGTCGACCACTGTCACTTCCGGGTTCTCGCTTCTGTCGACGATCGTCGATAGAAATCACGTACAAAAGATATAGCCTTTGAAATAATCCAGCAGCCATTGGTTTCATAATGCACAGGGCAAAGAGTTAATCTCTTAAAGTATGATACGGAAATATTTGTACAAACTTTTATGGATGTACTACTAACTGCTGGTTTTCTTCCATTGATTACTAAGCCAACTAGAATCTTCGGCAATTCGGCTACTCTCATTGATAACGTATTTACAAACGGACGTTGTACCATTTCTTCAGGTATAATTCTTTCAGATTTGTCAGACCATTTTCCTATTTTCTCGCATTTTGAAATTAAAAACATCTCTGCATTGAATACAGAAACTATTAACAGCCAACGTGATTTTTCTCAAAATAATATGAATCTTTTCAAAGAAGAGCTTGGAAAGGTTGATTGGTCTGTAATTTACAGTATACACAATGCTAGTAAAGCCTTCGATTCTTTCATGAATATTGTTTCTTCTAAAAACGAATAGCTGTTTCCCGGTATTACAAAAGAAGCGTCCAAGATGCCCTTGGATCACTCCAGGCATTTTACGCTCAATTAACAGGAAGAATAATCTTTATCTAAAAACAATCTCAAAACCATGTGATAAGAACAAAAAGAAGTATACAGATTACAAGAACCTACTTACAGGTGTACTTAGAAGATCCAAAAATAAATGTACTTTTGTAACCAGTTTGACCTATACAAAACAGACGTACAAAATACTTGGAAAATTATTAAGAATGTTTTAGAAGGCAACCAAAAAAAGTGTTCGGTTTCAAAAATAAATTTAGATGGGAAAATTATTGAAAACCCTCAAAGATTGTCAAATGCATTTAACGACTTTTTTGCCGATATTGGCCCAAATCTTGCCAGTATCATTCCTGACTCTTCTAATCATTTCACAGATTTTCTTAAGGATCCTAACCCTAACTCAATATACTTTTCACCTACAGACGAGACGGAGGTTGCAGGTATAATTCATGAGTTAAAGAATAAACATAGTCAGGGCATGATACCATTAGCAATGTTTTAATTTTAAAAAACTTTAAACGAAATTGTTAAACCCCTGACTTATATTTGCAATTTGTCCATCTCTACTGGAGTTGTCCCTACAGCTATGAAATTAGCTCGAGTTATTCCGGTTTTTAAAAAGGGAGACAATATAATGTTAGGAAATTACCGACCAATATCGTTGTTAACATGTCTATCTAAAGTTTTGGAGAATTTTTTTTTGTACGTACAACTAAGTTTTTAAATACGCACGAATTATTATACCAGATGCAGTTTGGGTTTCGTGAAAAACATTGTACTACACATGCATTGTTGACAATGCTTAATAAGATTACTAGTGGGATTGACAGGTATGAACACACTGTTGGGGGTGTTCCTGGACTTCTCCAAGGCTTTCGACACAATTAATCATGATATACTACTTTATAAACTCAGTTATTATGGAATCAGAGGAATAGCCTTGGAGTGGTTCAGGAACTACCTCCTCAATAGGCAACAGTATGTTTCTATTGCTAACGTCGACTCTAACTTTAAAAATGTAACCTGTGGTGTCCCACAAGGTTCTATTTTGGGCCCGATTCTTTTTCTTGTCTATATAAATAATTTTTATAAATCCTCAGATGTTCTATCATTTATTTTTTTTGCAGATGACTCTAATATTTTCTTTTCCCACAAAGACCCACATGTTTTGGTTGCCACAATCAACCAAGAATTAGAACGAGTTTCTGAATGGATCAAAGCCAACAAATTATCACTCAATCTGCAAAAGGCCTACTACATGGTCTTTAGTAATATCATAAATGAGCTTCCAGGTAACGTAGTTTTTGATCATACAAATATACAAAGAATTTTAAACACTAAATTTTTGGGAATCACTATTGATGATAAGCTATCGTGGAAAGATCACATAGATAACATCTGTAAAATCGTTTCTAGAAATATTGGTATAATAAACAAGGTCAAATTTTACTTCCCAACTCGTATACTTTTAAATCTGTATTCCACACTGATCCTTCCACATTTAAACTATGGTATAGTAGCATGGGGCAGTTGTGCTGACTATCAATTAAATAAAGTTTTACTTTTACAGAAAAAAGCTCTGCGTGTTATATGTCATAGAGATTACCGAGCGCACACCGATGCACTCTTTCATAGACATAACATACTAAAGATAAGCGATTTATATAGTTATAATCTTGGAACATTTATTAGTCCGGGTTATAATTGAGCGAGGTGCCACCTGGAGAGGTAGAAATTCTCATGTGGTTTTTCTAGACCAGTTTTTCATGCTGAACAAGAATATATGAGGTAAACAGGCTGTATCCTGAACCTTTTCCCGTGAGGGCGCTTTTTTTCAAAATGGCCGCCAAAAATTCATATAAAGTGACTATGTGGTATATAAATAAATAACAATGGCGCATGTTTAACCACTTTTTGCATTCGTTTTTATTACAGTTATTCCCAAACAAGCTACGATTGTATTCCAGACTCTAAAAAGCGGTATAAAGTGAGGGCGCTCTTCAAAATGGCCGCCAAAATCATAGATAAAGTGTATATATTTGTTAATAAACATTTAAGAGGCCGCGAATTGGGCATATTTTGCATTTATTGTGATGAGAGTTATTCACAAAGTATCTACATGTGTACCATACATTTTATAAAGAGTTAAAAAGGTGAGGGCGCTCTTCAAAATGGCCGCCAAAATCATAGATAAAGTGTATATATTTTTTAATAAACATTTAAGAGGCCGCGAATTGGGCATATTTTGCATTAATTGTGATGAGCGTTATTCACAAAGTATCTACATGTGTACCATACATTTTATAAAGAGTTAAAAAGGTGAGGGTGCTCTTCAAAATGGCCGCCAATAATCCTATATAATGGGTGTGGTCCTGTGTGTGTTAAAAACATGAATGAGGTACAATTTTACCTTTTTGCATTGGTTTTGATAAAGCTTTTCAAAATAATCTGTATTTGGGACAAATAATCTGTTCTGAGGTTTAAGAAAATGGGGGCACTTTTGAAAATTGCCTTCCCCTCCCCCCCCCAAAAAAAAAATCTTGATAATGACTTAAAGATGTATCAGTAACAGTGCATAGAAAGTACCTTGAAATGTGAATACACTTTTGTGATGGAATTATTTGAGGATGCTCTGTGGTGTTCACATTCACCCTAACAATCACAAATGAAATTATATTTTAAATGAAAGTCATAAATTTGTTATTTTCTGTTTACTACACGATGACAGAAATACATTTTCAACTCTTTATTCTTTCATTATTCTCTGAACGGTTTCTATCTTCATGTAGGCTATTCAAGATTACGTGAAAAGAGCTCTCTCCCAGTTCCCCTTAACCTGAGATTTTTGCAGAAGTTAAGGTACCTTTAATTGTTTTATCTCAAAGATTTTCAAGTTCTGTCAAAGCATTATTCAGGTTTTCGTTGGAATGTTGTTTTGATTCTCGTTTTTGTTTTGTTGCATTTGCTGTTGTTGATTCCTCATATAGAAATATTGCTAATTTCATCAAAGATTTCATAATGCTAATTCAATTATTGTTTATTTTATTTGAAGACACAGTATCAGATCTTAGTCTGAGTTTATTCAGTTTGTTTACATTAATCATTCAATAACACTTGATGTAAGTTTATTCCAGCTCTTTGTCTTGACTGGACTTTTTGGTGAGTGCATTCATATTTCCTTTTACATTACTAATAACCCTACATTTTTTTTAAAATTTGGTAACACGTTACACCTATCGAGTGGTTTTCGAGCATGCAGTACTGTTCTGTTTTGTTTAATGAAAATTATTTATTTATTATATTATTTGATATATCTTAATGTAACATACTTTTCCCTCTACATGTAATGTTCCATGAAGGTTGTAAACAATAAATAAAAAATACTCAAACAAGATATGAAGAGTTTGTTCGCAAAAAAAAAAATGATTAGTGAATTATTAAGAAATTTAGATATTTGCAATTAAAGATCAAGAAAAAAAAAGGTCTATGCTGCTTTTGACAATAAATTCTAAATATACCTTTATATTTGATAAAAATATATTATTTGAAAGGTATCATCTTTTTACAACGAGATTAATAACTTTATAAAATTCTAAAAATGAACTTATCCATTTTTTCGAACAAACTCTTCACATACTATGTAGTGTTCAATTTTTCACACAGGTATACAATTTGAAGAAATGGAAACTCCTCATCAGCGCCTGAAGTTTGTTGTCCACTACCATTCAGACGCAAAGTACAGCACTATAGTACCCTTGACCGAAAAAACATTTGACAGAATAACTGAAGCGAAGGAAATAAGAGAGAAATGGAAAGGCGAGAATTGGCATGCCGAACATTGTTCTACTGTTCCCGATGAAATTCAGCCCGGCATTTCTGGTGTTCATATGACTCCATGCTACAAGAAGTTTACCCTCTTTATTTCTAAGTCAAAGAAGAAAGAAGACACTGGAGAAAATGAAGCTGACCAAAGGCCTCGTCGACAGAGTTATGTAGAAAACCCAAGGTCACTCTTTCCTAAGCACTGCTTCTTCTGTAAATGTGTGAAAAAGAGAGTAAGAGGGAAAATGACCCCATGTCGCTTGCTCAGGACAAAAGCGGCAGAGACGAAGAAAAAGACATGTTGTTTCATGTAAGGGATGTTGATTTTATTGCCAAAGAGTTCAAAATGCATGACATATGCTATATAGGGTATGTAAGAGAGGGTAATGATGATGCCCCAGGTACAAGTGAAGAAAGTCATGGTGATTTTGAGGCTGTGAAGGCATTTATCCAAGAAAAGGTGATTGAACTCAATCAGGCAGTATCCATGGTGAAAGTACATGAAATACATAATGATGGTCATGAGGGTGACACAAGGTATAGAAGTAAACTCAAGCAGAGAATAGAAAGATGGTGTGGAGATGATGTTATCAAATTTGTAGCAATTGATTGCATAACTCCTGAAATCATAATCAATGCAAAGGGTCTTTTCAGTGATCATATAGAAACAACTTATCAAAATCTAATTCACCGTACATACGCTTTGTAATGCTTATTTAAAGCATAATTTAGATTGGATTTTTGCGGTCATTTTGAAGAGCGCCCTCATTTTTCACCTTCATATACATTATTTTGTCACACATGTAGATTCTTTTCAAATAACTTTATTCAAAACTAATGCAAAAGGGGGTCAAATATGATCATTAATGTTTCTTTTTGTTAACTTGCACAGGCTCATACCCTTTACATGGGATGTTAGCGGCCATTTTGAAGAGCGCCCTCACCTTTTAAACTCTTTATAAAATGTATGGTACACATGTAGATACTTTGTACATAACTCTCATCACAATAAATGCAAAATATGCCCAATTCGCGGCCTCTTAAATGTTTATTAACAAATATAAACACTTTATCTATGATTTTGGCGGCCATTTTGAAGAGCGCCCTCACTTTATACCTCTTTTTTAGATTCTGGAATACAATCGTAGCTTGTTTGGGAATAACTGTAATAAAAACGAATGCAAAAAGTGGTTAAACATGTGTCATTGTTATTTATTTAACCTACATAGTCACTTTATATGAATTTTTGGCGGCCATTTTGAAAAAAGCGCCCTCATGGGAAAAGGTTCAGGATACAGCCTGTTTACCTCATATATTCTTGTTCAGCATGAAAAACTGGTCTAGAAAAACCACATGAGAATTTCTACCTCTCCAGGTGGCACCTCGCTCAATTATAACCCGGACTATATGTATAATTTAGATAGAAACGAACTTCCCAATGTATTTTATTCAATATTTTCAAAGAATCTCAATATTCATCATTACCCTACTAGGTCTGCCGGGCTTTTTCATCTACCAAGAACGAGAACATTGATTTCAAATAAAACGTTTATATTTACTGGGTCAAAACTCTGGAACTCTCTCCCAGATCCAATCAGAAATAAAGCCACACATTTTAGTTTCAGTAGAGGGTTTAAAAAACTTTTACTTCAAAAGTACAGTTCATCTCGGAGTTAAAGTCACTCTCTCTCTTCTTTTTTTCTAGTGCAGTTCTGTCTTTGTTCTGTCTTGTTTTTCTTGATTTTTGCTTTTTTTTTCCTTCTTTCCCCCTTTTCCCCTTTTCTTTCTTTCTTTTTTTTTTTTTTTTGTCCTGTGTTGTCCTGTCCTGGTTTTGTCCTGTTCTGTCTTGTCAGTTTCTTGTTTTTCTTGACTTTTGTTTGTCTTTTTTCTTCTTTCTTTCCTTTCTTTCTTTCTCTCTTTGTCGTGTTTTGTCTTGTGTTGTCCTATCCTGGTTTTACCCTGTCGTGTCTTGTCCTGTTCTTTCTTGTACTATCTTGTCAGTTTCTTGTCCTCTGAGTTCTGTCTTGTCATTTGTTCTTTAATGTACAGCATCTTTCTATGAAAATTTCATCATTATTGATACAGGATTTATGACTATTTAATTATGTTGTTATGAGAGATATGCCAATATATAAATATATATATATATATATATATATATTTGTATTTTACTTTCAATCTTCCATGTTATAAAAGATAATTATGTTAATGTTATATCTATTCTTGGGAACCTACACAAACAAGCTATGCTTTCCAGTAGGTTCCTTTTCATTTCATGATTTTGTACTTTGTAAATCATATTGTTTTGTATTTGGAGAAAAAAATGAAATGAAATAAATCTTGCATCAATCAAAAAAAAAATTTTTTTAATCGTTGATCCGCTTTTAAATTACTGTTTTAAGTACTGTTTCTAGATTTTATAAATGCCATATGACATTGTGTTTATATTTGTTGCTTGTTTCAACCAATTCTAACCACGGGGATTCCAAACCATCATCTGTTTCCTTCTTCTTCAACAAATATAACTGATTGATTAATTTAGTAACTTTATTCAAGATATTTTCAGGAATGGTTGCCAGGCCTTTTAACAGGCTTGCTATATTTACTACCCACGCATTTATTTCTTTAACATATGACCTTGTGGATGTTCGTGTAGTGTGTGTGTTGGGGTGGATGGGGGAGAGGTGTACGTGAGTGGTTCTGTAAGAGTATGTTTGAGTGCGAGTATCATCGAGTCATGAAGATGCTTACATCTCTATATGGTTCGAGTGCGAGGATGTGCGAGAATTAGTATATTCGAGTGCGTTGATGTTAATTTGAGTGCTCGTATATGGCACGCCATTAGGGAAATAAATATAATTGTTCAACATCAATACAAAATATATTTCACTTTAACAAATACATATTTCTCTTTTACAAAACCATTTCACTCCAGCCAATATATATTTCACTCTTTAAAAATATATTTCACTTTTCACAAAAATTCATTTCACTTTTCACAGAAATTCATTTCACTTTTCACAAAAATTCATTTCACTTTTCACAAAAAATCATTTCACTTTTCACAAAAATTCATTTCACTTAAAAAAAAAAAATCATTTCACTTTTCAAAAAAAAATCATTTCACTTTTCACAAAAATTCATTTCACTTTTCACAAAAATTCATTTCACTTTTCAAAAAAAAATCATTTCACTTTTCACAAAAATTCATTTCACTTTTCACACAAATTCATTTCACTTTTCACATAAATTCATTTCACTTTTCACAAAAATTCATTTCACTTTTCACAGAAATTCATTTCACTTTTCACAAAAATTCATTTCACTTTTCACAAAAATTCATTTCACTTTTCACAAAAATTCATTTCACTTTTCACACAAATTCATTTCACTTTTCACAAAAAATTCATTTCACTTTTCACGAAAATTCATTTCACTTTTTACATAAATTCATTTCACTTTTCACAAAAATTCATTTCACTTTTCACACAAATTCATTTCACTTTTCACAAAAAAAAACATTTCACTTTTCACAAAAATTCATTTCACTCTTCACAAAAAAATTTATTTCACTTTTCACGAAAATTCATTTCACTCTTCACAAAAAAATTTATTTCACTTTTTACAAAAATTCATTTTACTTTCAAGAGGAAATAAATTCCATTTATAGGCCTATTTGTCTCGAAACAACTTTGGTTGTCATACTAGACCTACGTGTACATTCCTCTCGATCGTACCGTATATACATGCGAGTACTGTGCATAGAAATCATTCCTCTTTCACCAAAACCATTTCACTCAGATAAAAACCATTTCACTCTGAAAAAAAAATATATTCCTCTTTTTTCTCGGCCTAAAGGTGGCGCCTACCACGCACGTGCGATATGAGCTAGCATCGCGCGCGAATTAAATTGCAAGCGCAGCATCGACATCGCGACGCGACGTCGACGATATCGATATCGCGACCGACGCGACGTATAGTAGTATTGTCATCATGGCGGAGCGCGAGCAGGAGGCCGAGGATCTCATCCGAAACATAAGGGACGGGATTTCAAACCTTAGCAATGCACTAGCTGCGTGGGGGCCGCCAAGGGCAAGGCCAAATGGAGCTCGAGCCCCTGCCCGCGCCCCTGGACCATCTACTAGTACTAGCATAACTACTACTAGTATTGTGCAACCTGTGGCTGTGCCACCCTCTACTGTTAGTAACACCAACAACAACATGCGTCGAGAATTTCAGTCCCTCTTTGGATTAGGGAGAGGGAGAGGGGCTACCACGCCGGGTACAAGTCTGCCGAGAGGTCGCTGCTCTCGAGGTGGTGCTGCAGCAGCTGGTCGAGGCCGAGGTCGAGGAGGACGAACATCTGGTAGGTCCACTCAGAGAGTTATTGGCACATATCATAGAAGGGATAGGGTGTATTATTAGCAGTATTAGGGTTAAGGCAAGGAGGTATGGTATAGTCAAGTATTGTAACTCCGAACAGATTGTATTACCGAACGTGTAAAGTTAAGCGCCTAAAATGGGTTTTCATACGCGTAATCCTACGCGTATGAAAACCACACTATTGAAACAAAGGTTGTGTCTTTTTCCCATAGGTTTCACACGTTCGGAAATACAGTACCTTTTTCAAGGGACCAAAGCACCACGTCGTTGGAAAGGGGTTCACTCGGAAGGGAATATTGTATTAAATCTAAGTTGTCTTTTTAAAATTTCATCAACTTCTTTTTCTGTAGGACTTTGAGCATTCAGTATGTAGGTTTGACAGATATTCGTTTGATATTTTATTTGCTATCGTTGATTTTCTGAAAAGTGTTCGGACACTGGATCCACTACCATAAGTAAGAATGATCTAGACTGGAAAAAGACCCGCTGATACATGTACACACAAAAGCTATTGAACTTTGAAGCCTATTCACCCGTAGAAGCTAGTCTGGAGCACACCACGTAATACTACATGTACAAGGTTTACTTCAGATAAGCTTTGAGTCCTACATGGCTGTTCGGTAATATATACACTCCATGTCATGACTATAGCTATACTATTACTAATAATCGTCTAGGTCTAACTTAGGTGAGCGACAGGCCCTTGCGCTTGCCTATGGCTATGTGGGACTGTGTCCAGCATTCACTGTTGCAGCAGTCAAAAACCCAGGGGGGGTCACTCGCAGACTGAAGTGGTACCCATGCTCGTCCGAGCACCTCAAAATTGGACCCTAAATGGCGTAATCCTTGGTGTCTAAATCTACCCCTTAATGGCGTAAATGGCGTAAAATTATGTAAAATATACCCCTAATTGGCGTAAATGGCGTAAGACAATGTAAAATATACCCCTAAATGGCGTAAATGGCGTAAGACAATGTAAAATATACCCGTAATCGACATAAATGGCATAGAACAATGTGAAACATACCCCTTAGTGGCATAATTTGTATGGCAGTGTATAAATGGACCCCTATATGATGTAAATGGACAAAGATTGTACATCATTAAATTGCATGACATATTTGAAATCATACACTTGAATGAAGAAACATAAATTAATCCAGATTCCAGGTTAAACTGTTTTATTATGCTCAAAATTCTTACTTCACTGTCTTCTTTTTCTAGTATTGCAAAGTGAAGCTCTTTATGACTATGTAATCGATTTGTCAGCTATAAAGACGTCGAAGAACCAGCTAAATTGAAACCCTTTTTCTCAAAAACGTCGAATGTAAGACCGAAAAACACCCCCTTTTTCAAAAGACGTCGTCGACGCCTTGGGTCGGAAATCCGACCCTTATTCGACGTTTTTTTGGACACGCATGGGTACCACTTCAGTCTGCGAGTGACCCCCCCCCCCCCCCGGCCCCGGGTCAAAAACAGACAACAAAATTGCTCTAGATCTAAGAAAGATTTAATTTTCTTACATTATGCTAGATTTCCTGATTCAGGGACTCTTCAAATCTTACTGTGCCTCAAATTTGGGGATTCAGAATTGAAAGTGAAATTTTAAATAATCATTTTCCTCTCATGTATGAATGATCTAGACTGGAATAAGGCCCGCTGATACACACAAAAACTATTGAAGCCTATCCACCCGTAAAAGCTACTCAGAAAACCTTGACCTTGTAGTTGTACATGTATAATTGGTGAGCGAGGATGCACGAAAAACAGAGCAAAGGTTAAGGCATATCGAATTCATTAGAAATCTGAAGAACAAACGTACCTTTGATTTTGATTCCGCCATAATTCAGAAACCCGTACCATTTATCTACACCAAGCTGCATGCGATATTCAGCACGTCTACTACTATACTACCAGCATAGCTAGATGCGCTGGCTGCCTGCGCTGCTGCCGGAACACCGGCGAGGCGCGGCGGCCGCGCCTGCTGGGCCGGGCTAGCTAGCGCAGCGCGCCTAGCTGAGCTGATAGCCCTGTGCCGCGGCGGGGCAGTCGACCGTGGCTAGGCTAGCATCGCCTCATGATCCGACTGACGCCATCTTTAGGCCGAGAAAAAAGAGGAATATATTTTTTTTTTCAGAGTGAAATGGTTTTTATCTGAGTGAAACGGTTTTGGTGAAAGAGGAATGATTTTTACGCACAGTACTCGCATGTATATACGATCGAGAGGAATGTACACGTAGGTCTAGTATGACAACCAAAGTTGTTTCGAGACAAATAGGCCTATAAATGGAATTTATTTCCTCTTGAAAGTGAAATGAATTTTTGTAAAAAGTGAAATGAATTTTCGTGAAAAGTGAAATAAATTTTTTTGTGAAGAGTGAAATGAATTTTCGTGAAAAGTGAAATAAAATTTTTTGTGAAGAGTGAAATGAATTTTTGTGAAAAGTGAAATGTTTTTTTTGTGAAAAGTGAAATGAATTTCTGTGAAAAGTGAAATGAATTTTTGTGAAAAGTGAAATGAATTTATGTGAAAAGTGAAATGAATTTTCGTGAAAAGTGAAATGATTTTTTGTGAAAAGTGAAATGAATTTGTGTGAAAAGTGAAGTGAATTTGTGTGAAAAGTGAAATGAATTTTTGTGAAGAGTAAAATGAATTTTCGTGAAAAGTGAAATAAATTTTTTTGTGAAGAGTGAAATGAATTTTTGTGAAAAGTGAAATGTTTTTTGTGTGAAAAGTGAAATGAATTTCTGTGAAAAGTGAAATGAATTTTTGTGAAAAGTGAAATGAATTTTTGTGAAAAGTGAAATGAATTTTCGTGAAAAGTGAAATGATTTTTTGTGAAAAGTGAAATGAATTTGTGTGAAAAGTGAAATGAATTTGTGTGAAAAGTGAAATGAATTTTTGTGAAAAGTGAAATGATTTTTTTTTTAAAAGTGAAATGAATTTTTGTGAAAAGTGAAATGAATTTTTGTGAAAAGTGAAATGATTTTTTTTTGAAAAGTGAAATGAATTTTTGTGAAAAGTGAAATGAATTTTTGTGAAAAGTGAAATATATTTGTAAAGAGTGAAATATATATTGGCTGGAGTGAAATGGTTTTGTAAAAGAGAAATATGTATTTGTTAAAGTGAAATATATTTTGTATTGATGTTGAACAATTATATTTATTTCCCTAATGGCGTGCCATACTCGTATGTAGTGTGAATAAGTTTTTTTGTTGGTTTGTGTTGTGTGTGCATTTAATAGGTATTAACACAGGAGGCTGGTGGTGCGCGTTACAGCTGCTCCACTAGTTTCCTTATTTCTTTGCACTGGGTTCATTTCTTGCTTATATTTTACATCATGTTTCTTGGTTTATTGTTCTGATCAGACTGGGCAAGTTTTTGCAGATATATTTTTTGGCATTTGTTAGAAAATAAGTATCTTATTTCTGACTGTGGTAAGCATTAAAGTACCATTACACTCTGTGTAGTCATTTCTGCACAGGGTCTAGTATGTATGTGCACTTAACCATGTTCATTATGTTTGAGTAACCATGTATATCACTGTTAGAAATATCACTATTTCTAATAGTTTGTTTTTTTGATATTCTACCAACACGTGGACTTTGTATTTAACTGTGTAGCTGTAATTGAGATTGAAACCATTCTTTTGGTGTTATTTACGAACAACACACCTGATTAAGCTTTGTGTGACAATGGCCTCTCAGGGCATCCCCCTTGCCATTCTATTGTTGTGTTCACTTTTGAGTGGGGGTGTGCTAGAAGGTACAGGAGTAACATGTTCTGTACTGTTTGACACACCTTCATTCACAAGTGCTCATGTAAAGTATGTTGGAAGGAAGGTATTATATAATCAGACCAGTTCCTGTACTGCTACATTCCATGTTAAGTTGATTCTATGTGGGGATGTACATCCCAACCCGGGTCCACAGAGTAACGCTTATAATTCATTGGATAAGCTTGGTGGTACTCAAAGTCAGGATATTGTAATTTCTAATAGAATTCAGTATGATGTAGAGACGCTTTTAGGTTTTAGGTCTCAAAAGTTTCAAGTGACTCCAGTAGTTTGGTTAACACTTCGCAATTTGAGTATATGTAGAGGTCGTACCAAACGGGGTCGTAAAGGTGGTCGATGTCGTCGGCGTCGTCTCCAGGAGAAGTCAAGTTCACCAGAGCATAATAACGGTCTTATAAGACTTTCCTTGTGGAATGCACGGTCTTTGAATAACAAAACACACATGTTATCAGATTTCATCATAGGTGATAACATTGACATCGCTGCAGTGACAGAGACATGGCTAATTGGAGATGACCGAGACAACTACTCCATTGCTCAGCTCACATCTGTTTTGAAAGACCACAACTGGCTTCACAAGCCCAGAATGCACCGTGTTGGCGGCGGTGTTGGGATATGCATTCGAAAGTCTCTTCGCGTCAAGGTGTATGACAATATTTCTAACTTCAGTTCTTTTGAACACTTAGATATCCTGGTAACTTCACATTACCAGGTTCCAACACGCCTTATTGTCATTTATCGTCCTCAACGCACAGCCAGGGGAGACTCAACCGAGCGGCTCTTTCTCCGTGAGTTCTCAACCTTCATGGAACAACTCATATCATCTCCTCATCAGTTATTAATAGTTGGTGACTTTAATTACCATGTTAACTCCGTCACTGATAACAACTCAAGGAATTTCTTGTCTGTGCTATCAGCATTTAACCTGCAACAGCATGTATCGTTTCCAACGCACAGAGCTGGCCATACACTTGACCTCATCATCACCAGAGCCACGGACAGTTTTGTCACTGATCTAAGCTCAACGTCTTATCTCCCATCGGATCATGTTGCTATCTCTTGCAGCTTGGACATTCGAAAGCCTCCACCATTGAAATTGGAGATAAAGACAAGGAAGGTCTACAGCATTGACATCGAAGCCTTTTCCAGTGACATCCTCAAGTCAGATCTGTACTCTTCTCCAAGCCCAGACCTGAATGAGCGAGTTGGTCAGTTTAACAAAACTCTATCCTTGCTTCTAGATAAGCATGCTCCGGAAGTCACTAGAACTGTTAGATATCGTCCAGACACACCATGGTTCACAGATGAACTTAGAGAATTGAAGCAAAAACTTCGTGCTCTCGAACGGAAAGCTTTCTCTCGGTGTGGTCTTGAAATTGATCGGCAAATTTATGTGAAAGCGTCTCATCACTATAATAATCAACTCACTTCAGCCAAACGAGTTTATCATCGTAATCAACTGAAAAATTGTTCTCCTCGAGATCTCTTCAGGAAGGTTGATCACCTGTTACGACCCCAGTTAAAAACCTTACCAAACAATATCAGTTTTGATATATCTCTACCACAGCGTTTCTTGAGATATTTTGTAGAGAAAGTTCGGTCAATCACTGATGAATTACAGTCATCAGCGGCTGATAATAGTAGGGAATTTCCTGAGAAGCTTGCAACCTCATCATTCAGCAAATTCAAATCAGTGTCTGAAGATGAGGTTGCCAAGTTCATTACTACCTCTTCTTCCACAACATGTGAACTTGACCCTGTCCCAACTTCATTTCTGAAAAAATTTCGTGAAGAATTATTATCATTTATGACACAGGTCACTAATGATTCTTTCATGACTGGTTCTTTCCCAGAAGGTTTCAAGCATGCAAATGTTATTCCTAGACTGAAGGGTTCGGCTACTGATGTTGAAGATCTGAAAAGTTATCGTCCGATTGCAAACTTGAGATATTTTGGCAAACTTTTAGAAAGAATAGCTTCATTCCAACTTCAACAGTACCTGAACACATTCAGTTTATACGCAAAGTCACAATCTGGTTACCGCTCGTTTCATAGCGTCGAAACAGCGAAAGCCCTTGGCACAGTAAGAGTCAGAGAGCACTCCTTTTCAGGGACATTTCTTCTTGGATTTCCATTTACACTGACATCAACAGGATAACAAAACTCACAAACTCTTTTTTTTTCACTTTCTCTATTTTTGTTGTTCTGCACTGTTTATTGATACATATATTATCGCTTTGATTTGTCGAAAGTTAAATGAGATACATATGGAGAAAACTATTTGTAAGCTTTCTCATTCGTTTTATTTTCGTGTGAAAGAATAACATATTTGCTATATTCCAGGAAAAAAAGGATTGCTTTTGAAATGCCTTAATATTCCAAGGACCACATATATTTTATAGCTTTGGACCAAGTTTTTATGACATATGTTTGTGTAGTCCTATATATCCAAATCTGTGTGCAATACATTCAACTCCGGAATTCACAAAGGTGGTAATAGATTTAGACCATGGTTTATGCAGATTTTGTGGTATAAGTGCACTTGATTTCGCGCTTGATTTCGCGCGTATACTTAGAAAGATCCAATAATGAACGCGCGTGATCGGCAAAGGACGCACATTTCAAGTTCAAGTTGCCATGGTTTAGACCACGGTTTATGTAAATTAATTGAAATAAACTGTGCGTAAATTTACATAAACCATGGTCTAAACCAGCGCTATACATACAGAGAGTCGCGACACTGGAGGTCGCTTCTGATTGGTCAATCATTTCATGAAGATTCAAATAGTTCCCTCCCATAGAGAATGTACGTGAAAGGGAACTACTGGGAGCTCCATGATCCGCCATGTTTCAAACAAATCTGCATAAACCATGGTCTAAATCTATTACCACTTTTATGAATTCGGGCCTATGTGTTTTCCAGCAAGGCTGAGTCAGTGATATCATTTTGATAATATTATAAAACATTACAATACACGATTCATTACTACCTAATTGACCTTTCTCAATAACTTTCAGACCTGTTGTTTCACGTGATACAACTTTATGATCAATGACCAAACGTCTTTGAAATATGACAAGAAAGGATTATTGGGGGAAAATACATGTATCATATAATATTATAATACTTAATATATGATGAAGCTTTTACCGACCTTAAAATTCAGCAGGTAAGCTTTCGTCCACACCTGTGGACTCTGTCTTGCTGTCTTGAATATAGCCCTGACTTTAACTTTATAGGCTGCATGTTATGATTATTCCCTCTCTAGCCTAACTTGATGAAGGTCATTTTCAGCTGGCCAAAAACCATTTACCCATTCCCACGGGTTAAACCCCTTAAAATGTAACATTTGGGCGTTAATGGGTTCAAATGTATAATGATTATTTGGGATTCTTTTCAAAATTAATGTAAAGAATGCTAACCGCTCTTCCATTAACGGTGGATGCAGATTCATAAAACGAAATTCGAGCATAAATAGTTAAGAATAGTGATGGTATAGTACTCTTTGAAATGTAATTCAATAACAACCATAATGTTAACGGAATTTTGTTTTTCCCTTTGATGGGATGCTCTCATTTGAGGAAATCGTACAAATGTAAAATAATATAATCAAGTTCAAGTTCAAGTTCAAGTTTATTTGTCTTTCAGAAACCACGGGTAACAAAATATAATAGAGTATAACCACAACAGTGCAAATGTATCGCCTACACACTCTATTCTATAGCACATAATGTAGAATAAAGAAAGACAGAGAGAAGTGAGATACTTGGAGCATTTGTTATAGCAGAATCAAGTGAATTCCAGAACCTGGGGCCAGTGGACATTCGAGTATTCAGAGTGAACGCTGTCCTTGCATATGGTAAATGGAGAGCAAAATCCTGTCTAGTATTATCACTATTATGGCTGTGAATTTGGTTATTTCTTCTAAAGATTTGAGCAAGGGCAGAAGGGAGATTCCCCGAGTGAATGCTAAACATGAGCATTCCAAGTTGCATTGAATAGAAATCTTCTAGTTTTAGAATACTGTTTTCATTAAAAAAAAAGTTAGATTTGTATGTGCACAATAATTCACTGTACAAATTATTTTATAGGATTTCCCGCTCAATTTCAAACTTTCTCCAATCAGTTTAACGTTTCGAGCAATCAATTTCGTCCGAAATGCGATTGTGGTAAAAATCAGAATTCAAATTCGTCTTTGGCCGCTCAAAATCAACAACTCAGCGATCAAATTGCAAATTGCGCCAATCAATTTGACACAATGAGCAATGGTATTCGTCAATCGTAATTCGAATTCGTCCGTTCATAACATTTCCGTCTTTGCGGCCATTGGAATTCCTTAATGAGCATGCATATTTGAAACAACTCCCATCAAATTAAGAATGCGAGGTTCGTATCGAGTAGAAATTCAAAATTGGGAGGGGTTTGGGGAACGCTAGTTCATGTCAATACTTAGCCATTGCGTTGTTATGCTTATTTGGCAAATAGCCAGAAACATTCTCCTTCTTTTCATGTCAAATTTGATCTCTTTTTTGGAAATGGTGTTTTGATTTCTTAATGGGTCTATGCCCCGATTCTCCCCTTATGCAGAGGCGGCGCACCCGGGGGCAAGGGGGGGGGGCACAGTGCCCCCCACTTTTTCAAGTACCCCAATAGTGCCCCTTTTTATCTATGAAAAGTGCCCCTTTTCATAGCTGATAAGTGCCCCTTTTTCTTCGTATAGTGCCCCTTTTTTCTTTCTGATAAGTGCCCTTTTCACCTTCTGATAAGTGGCCCTTTTTACCTCATACATGAGTGCCCCTTTTGAAATCCGATAAGTGCCCATTTTCCGTTCTAACAGTGAAATTTTCCCTTCTGATCAGTGCCCTTTTTCACCCCTTAGAAGTTCACCTTTTTAAGTGCCCCCTTTTACTGCTGATCAGTGTCCCTTTTCCTTTCTAATGGTATCATTTTCCCCTTTGTTAAGTGCCCCTTTTGTCTTTTGACACTGAGTGCCCCTTTTTACCTATATATCCCGATGTCGCTTACAAACTGTGCCCTAAAGTCCACAAAAGAGCCATATATCTAGCTCCAAATAACCAGAGAGGCTTCATATTAATACATGTAATAGATTCCCCGACTGATATCAGCACAAAGTGAGGCAGTAGAGTAGGTGGCAAGAGGGGCACAATGCCCTAAATTATAAAATATTATTCATTGCCCCTAAATAATAAAAGGAATGAGGAAAAAAAATTCTTAAATTTTTCCAAAGCTCGCTCCCTACGCTCGCTCGCATTAACTATAATATACCCTTCTTATCATATTAGGGAAATCGCTGTGTATAATTAAATACCATAGCCTTCAGCGTTAGAAAAAAAATCTTAGATTTTTTAAATGAATAATCAGACCATCACACAAAATGCAAAAGTAGTTCTTATCTGGAACCATGTTAAGATAGAAACAGTAGGTAATTGCCCTCTTTTTTCCAAAAAGTGCCTTTTTTGTTGGTGCCCCCCCCCCCCCTTTGAAAGACGCTCCGCCGCCCCTGCCCTTATGCACTATAAATGATCCTTAAATTTATTTCGTAATAGCCTGGTTTACCAACACATTCAAATTTTATGCAGATTTTTTACACAAAGGTTGTTCCTGGCAACCATAAAGCTTGCCCAAGGCTTGCGCGACAAAGCAACAAATAATTAGTAGATCAGTCTATTGAATAAACGCTTACACCTTCATCTGTTCTGTGCTGTATTTTACTTCATTTCATTTCACTCTACAAACTTGACGTTGACAGACTACATACTGACTGAACTGACTTAAGAGAAAACCTATACAATATATATATATATATATATATATATATATATATATATATATATATATATACGCTACCGACGCACCACCAATGAGGACCGACGTAGAATTATCGAGGCATTTGGATACAACATGGACTATTTTGAAATGGCGAACAGTCTTGGCGTCAATCGCCAGACAGCAATATCTACTGTTGCCAATGGGGCAAAGCGACAAACTTCCTCGAGGTAGCAACATGAATGCCAAGATTGACGACGAGATGAAAGAGCGCCTTCGTGAAGTTTTGAACCTAAATGAACTCTTGATTGTACTAAATGGTGATAAACGTCGAGACGGTATATGAGCTCAACGTGGCTTTTTTTTCTTTTCTTTTCTTTTTTTTTTTGTTGGTACATTTGGCTTGATGCGGAGTGAGTAAAAAGCACGTCGTGTGTGTAAAGCACGTCATGGGTGTAAAGCACGTCGTGGATGATGCGGCTTATCTGCCGGTGTGGTAGATTCCTCCGCACAGGCATGACAGGCCGTGAGTGAGGTAGTGACGTCCAGGGTATCTCGTTATTAGATTTTTATTCACTTGGTTTGGTAGAATTATGTTTTTTGGGCTGGGATTTATAACAGCCAAGGTTGCTAGGCTTCTCGGGAACTGACAAATCTAGGTTTTGTCAGGTTGGCTGGACACAGTAACAGCCAGGTTCTATACTAGTTTCGCGGTATCTTGTGGAGACTAGGTTTCTCGAGTCGATGTCGGGTTGTGTGTATAGCATGACTACTTGCCGAGTTCCAATAACTCGTCAACTCGTCTTCATGTGACGCCTGCATAAGGAAGTTTCGAAGCGGGTCACGCTGAATTTCGCACCCTCAGCTTTTGTTTCGCACCCAAACATTGAATGCGATTTTCTCCGTTATTTAGATTTTCATTATGATACTTTCCACGTTTTCAATCGCTTTTTTTTTAACTTCTACTTGAGGAAAATCGAGTTGTTATACATCATTTTAAAGCTAAACAACTAGAGATTGTAGAGCATTTAAAATCAAACTTTTTGATTTTTTTGCAACTTCCGCCTGAAACCGTCGCGCAGGGTCACACATGACCTGACATTAAATCTTAAGGCTGGGAGAAAATTAAAATCATGTTATGATTACCCCTTCTCTATCCTATCTTGATGAAGGTCATTTTCAGCTGGCAAAAAAACATTTATCCATTCCCATGGGTTTAACCGTCCCCTCAAAAAAAAAACACACACACAAAAAAACAAAACAACAACAAACAAACAAACAAACAAACAAACATTTGGGCGTTGCTGGGTTCAAATGTATAATGATAATGCGGGATTCTTTTCAAATGCAGATAATAATAACCGCTCTTCCATTAACGGGGGATGCAGATTCATAAAACGAAATTCGAGCATGAATATTTAAAGGGAAAGTTCACCCCGAAGATTACTTGAGTTTAAAAAATGCAGAAAAAATAAAGAAAAATATTGGCGAAAGTTTGGACAAAATCCGTTAAAGAATAACGGAGTTATGGACTTTTGAAGTTTTGATTTTGTGACGTCACATGCGAGCAGCTCCTCCATTATGTAATGTGATAAATATTCCATAAAATACAGTTTTCTCAGAAAATTTAGAATATTTTCGTCTGTGCATTTGATATATTGTCAGAAATGTTATTCAATACTAGATTCTGAAAAGAAACAATATTAATTTATCGTGGAACGTAAAAAAAAATGTGAATATATGGAATATTTATTACATGACCAATGGGCAGCTGCTCGCATGTGACGTCACGAATCCAAAACTTTAAATAGTCATAACTCTTTTATTATTTGACCGATTTTCATCAAACCTTCGCCAATATTTTTCTTTATTTTTTCTGCATTTTTTAAACTCAAGTAATCTTTAGGGTGAACTTTCCCTTTAAGAATATGATGGCAGAGTACGCTTTGAAATGTAATTCACTAAAAAGCATAATATTAATGGTTTATATGGTTTAATGGTTTTTCGTTTTTGTGATGATATAGTTTGAGAAAAAGCATATATGAAAAATAACTTAATCAGTATGAAATGTTCCAGCTTTCTCATTTATTCTCTTTTTTTTGGGGGGGGGGGTGGGGGATTTTTCACAATGCTACGTGGTTCATCTTTGAGCAGGAGAAAACTAAAACTTTATTTTCCCTTAAGCTTTAGCCCATATATGTGACGGATCCAGAATTCTGGGGCGGGCGCGGCAGCTTAAGTCAAAAGTTCTTTGAAAAAAGGGGGGGGGGGTTTAGGGATGGGGTAGCACACGGAAAACAAAAATCCGATATATACCGTGTGAATTTAAAAATCAAAACTAAAACAAAACAACTTATATTTTTTAAAATTATTATTTGAAGTGTGAACTTTCAATCTAAAATTAAGCATGAATAAGCGTATGTAAACATACTATTGCTCCCCTATTGGACATAAAGACATGCGCGTACTATGCTTATAGTGGTTTAAACCATGGGTTTAAAAACTTCTTTCATGAATTCTTTAACAAAATTTGTTGGCATAGTTCTTATATCACACACTAATTTAGCACAGCATGTAAATTATCAAATGTAAGCCTGTTTCCACATGTATTGTAAGTGACAAATTTTCATAAATGTATAATGATATACATGTATCTAAGGACTTACAGAGTATTCTATAGAAACATACTATTTGGTCAATTATTTTTCACATACTTTGCAAGGATATATTGAGTACCATCATTATCACTGCAGTTACCATATTGTAATTGCATATAAAAAGCATGTACAAACATTAAACATAACAAAAACATACACACACAAAATAAAAAGAAAAAAGGAAGAGTTATTGACACTTTAAACCAATAAAAAGAAGAGCCTACATGAGCATTGGATCATCTGTATATTCAGAATTTTCTGAATCGTAAGAAACTGGAATGCAAATAGTGTCATCATAAAATAGATAACTTGCATCACTTTCAGAATATATACTTTCCGTATCACTCTCAGAATATATACTTTCAGTTTCTACCTTTGAGTTCTTTATGTTTTTGCAAAACCTGCATCTGCAACCTGGACCGCAATATCTGTTATCTCTTTTTTTTTTTTACAGTTACACAAACATTTGCTTTTTGTGTGACATGGGTTTTTGAACTTGGCTCCAAACTGTTTGCACCGAATAGGATCTAAGCCAATTAAATATAATAAATATAATATTGTCAGGATTATGTAAACACAACCATAATTCATATGCACCTATTTTACAAGACATAATAGAGGAGCTTACTAAGTATCAGGGCTATTTGGCTGCCATGCTGAAATCTACCATTCTTATGTTAGTTACACAAATACCATGCTAGCTCCTCTATTATGAGTTGTCAAACAGGCACAGATGGTCAATGAGCATGTTTGCATGATCCTGAAAAGATTTTTGGGCAACTTTTGAGAAAGCAGTATAATTTTCACTATTTTTTAGAAAACTTATTATTGAAATGATTATTTAACCTGAATTGTATACGAAAGTTTTTAGTTATTAAGGTTGTAAAGCAAGAAGATGCCTTTTCTCTACATTCAGAGCATTTTGGGGGAGCAAAGCTTGGTCTGACAACCCATCCCGACTGAAATTTTTTTTTTGCGTGTGTGTTTTGGTTCATTCTGACGAAGTTTGGTGCATAATTTTTAATGTTAGATGGGTTGAAATCGACCCGACTTGGAGACCCTTTTCAGGGGCCCTGTGGGCCAAGCACGTCAGCTACGCAGCTACTAAGTAACTTCAAAGGGTAAAGTCTGAAATATAAAATACGAACGTTGGACTTTGCCATTTTTTCTGAAGCGTCGTCAATCGGGGAGTCGTTTTTAGTTCGGCTGAAATTTCAAAAAAGTTTGAAATATTTCGCGAACATTTCCAGCATCCCGGGTAATGATTTGCACGTGATTTGTTCTCAAAATTGTCTGAAAAGTGTCATCATAATTATGCGCACGACCTACTCACGACGTGCGAGATGCTGGCAAAATCTTCGTGAAACCCTAAACAGATTCCGACAGTTTCGAAAATGTCTCGCACATGTCTCGCGAAATCAGCAAATTCGTCCGATCGGTTCTCGAAATATTACAGAACTGTTCGCGTACTTAATGAGAAAAGGTGACTTCGCCAAAGAAGCTAACTCAAGCCTTTCACATCGAGGCCCTCTGCTCATTGGCCTACCGTTCGCGACGATTGATTTGCGAATGTCATGAAGTATTCCCTAACTATTCGCGAGCTACACACGATCAAAACCGACGCTTTCGCGAACGTTTTGCGACGGTTTGGCTCTCCCGACATTCTCAAGGAGTTCGTGCGATGTTCTCACCAACCTTTTGACGCACGTTTGGTGCATGTTTGGCGGCAAATCGGCACCAAATGACATCTGGCCTACATAAAGCGCAGAGCCAAGGCTTCTGACTTCATTCTGCGACTAGCCAGCGAATTATTCACGAAAAGACCGATCAACTCAAGGCAGCTGTCAACTCAGCTTCGTGCATGTGGACTGGCCATAGGTTGTGAGAACTACGCGCAAACCGCTCTCTTTCTTTTTTTTCTCGACACATTCGGAAAAAAAAATTCTCTGAATGTTGAAATTTGTCATTTTTTCGACATTCGCATCGTAGTCCGTTGTCAAATGGTCAATAATGGGAAATTTTGCGAGGATTTTTGCAAACATACATTTTTAGAAAGATAATGTCATGCCTAAAACTATAAACGTTGTTTCCAAATTTTCAAATGGGTCTAAAATTCCTTTTCATGTATTTTTAGAATGCTGCTTTTAGTCAAATTTATGATTTCGAATTATTTTTTTAAATACCCTTAATTGTAATAGGGATAAGAATTCACACTGTTTATATGGAAAAGATTTTGGAGATAACTTGAAAAAAAAAATGCAAAAAATACATAAATATCTCAAATATAGGCTTTGACTCATATCTTACTTTATACGCCCTCTGCGATAATTATGAAACGTTGTCTTCTGCTCTATGACTGTTTCCGAAAGTATATGTACTTACATCAAATCGTAAATCAGTAAAAAAATAAAAATAAAAAAAAATAATAATAATAATTATCGATCAGTGGCATAATATTCATTATAATATTAGATAATATGATAAAATACAATATAATATTCATATTATATAATATTCATTTTATTATTTACTTTGAAAATATGTTAGCACATTGAGTGACAGTAAAAATCAAAAGTTATAATATTATGTAATTAAAAGGAATTGATTAACTTTGTCAAAAATTCAAAAATCAGCTCAAATGCCAGTGAATTGTGGGCAGTCCTCTAACTACATATGTAATTAAGGATATGTGAAAGTATGAGAGAAAATGGAACCCGTTTACTATCCTAAAAAAAAGGAAAAAAGCGATCGATCGCTATAGCGCATGTCGCTCGGCTTCTTCGCTGCAGTCACAAAAACCAAGCTCCAGCGCTTGGCGATTTCAGAGCTGGTATCTAGCCCGTGAAGAAATAGGGATTCGTTCATTGTACGGTATTCTGTGATAGAACTGCAAGAGTTCTTTAGGGTTCGGTGGTACTAGTATCCCGACATCAATGTTCAATCGTAAATATCCTGATATATAAACGACCGATCAGCTCAGGGGCGGATCCAGGATTTCGTATAAGGGGGGGGGGGCACACAAATGCAGGATTGTCAACTTTGGGAAACTGCTTGGAGGGAGACCCATATTTTTTTGGTCTTGCCAGCCCTCCAAAAGTCGCTCAGTGGGGGGGGGGGGGGGTTATGGGGTCCAGTTCCCCTCCATAATTCTCTGAAAAGCAAAAAAAAAAAAAAAAAAAAAAAAAAAAAAAGGTTTTCTGGTCGAAAAGGGCACAATCGCAAATAGGGGGGGGGGGCACAATGCATTGTTTTCCCTCAAAAGGGGGGAGGGGCACGGGCCGGGATTGTCCCCCCCCCCCCCTAAATCCGCCACTGGATCAGCTTATAAAACTCAGACGATTCCTGACTCTGACCTAAAGGTTTGCAGTTATGATTACAGCATTAGCTGGAACAGTGATATTTTTGTTCAATCCTGGGCAAAGTTAATTGATCTGGTGTGCCCATTTTCCCAAAGTTCATCAATCCGTTTAAGAGAATCACTAGAAGTGTGCTATACAAGACGATCCACACTTACACCAACAATTCTCTTCTCCATAGTTTTACTGTTTTTTTCTATCAGTTATTTTGTTTTTTAAACAGCGTAGGCTTCTCCTCTTTTTTGGCTTCTACAAATATCTTGCTTACCAATGCACGGTGTGCCCATTTTGCCCTTAAAAAAAAAAGATAAATATATATATTAATCTCATTTTTCTTTGTCATTGCATTGCATCCTGCCTTATATATCGGGTTCCTCTCAGTAGACCGACAGCCCACGAGACCGACATTTACAAAAGTTTCCCAAGACCAATAAACAAAGAAATATGCCTACATAACAAAAGAAAATTTCGGTCTCTTTTAATATTGGCCATCCGTCTAGTAAACCCTGAAAAAAAAAAAAAAAAACTTTCTGAAGGCCCGGGAGACCTGATGGGTTGTCGGTCTCTTGGAATTTTGGTCCATTGACCTGTAGGCTCTTTGCATCAGCTCCTACATTCTTGGACCTCATACCACTCACATTATTCTTATTTTTTTTTTCGAATCTCATGAAGCTGTGAAATAAATCTTTATAACAGAAGTGATTGAATGTAGGAAATGTTAGAGTGTACTCTTTGAAAATATTGCAAATCAATTATTTAGAATTAGTTTGTTTTTATCTTAATGCACTATCAAAAATCTCCTTCCACCTTGCTTAACTCTCTCTCTCTCTCTCTCCTTCACTTCCCCCAAATCCCAATAAATACATTTAATTCTTATGATTTTTAAATCTACGCTTTTCCTAATGAATTAAATATTAATTTTTTGCCTTCTTTCATTTGTATAGAATAGATATATATTTAAACTAAAAAAGTTTATTTTCGTTTGTTATATAGTTAATTTCCTACCTTAGTTGTTTTTAAGCCTGTTTTGTTTAGGGCTTCCATCATATTTTTAAAATCAACATCCATTTCTCTGTAAAGACTTTTAAATGGAAATATGTGACCCTTCACCACAAAACGACCAATAAGTCGGAAATTTGGGTTTTAAAAATTTCAACACAGTTTGAAAGCTTAGATTCTAAGCTTTAAAATGATATATAATTTGTCTTGTACAGGTTGTATGGACTAAGCGAAGCCTTGTAAATTACAATGCGAACGTCAACGCGGGCTAATGACCAAAACAATAGAGAAAACGGGCTCTAAAGAACAGTGACTATTTAAGAGCGCCGAATCTGTGTTCTATTGTTTGTCGCACAAAAGGTTGAGTCAAAATTCCCTAGCATAAACTGTGAAGTACTAATTGAATTGGGTTGAAACTTTCCATACATTCAGAATAGATATATTTCTTTCTTTCTTTAGATTTTGAATATCAGACAATGCGTAGTTTTTAAGCTATACCAGAAAAGCGAAGTGAAGTACAATCCCAGCAAGTTGACACACAAAACTTGAATGTCCAGGAAAACATATTCATTGTGAATGAGAGTAAAAACATATTTCAACATGGTATTTTACCCTGAAATTTTGTCAGATGGTAGATTAAAAAAAGGAATTTTCAGAAAATACAATAAACTTAAGATCAAAATTTCCACCCGAACCACCTTTTTCCAGCTGTTTACTCTAAAACTCCCATTGCGACTTATTGGTCGTTTTGTGGTGGAGGGTCACATATTATCAGTATGATTAAAAAAAAAAAAAAATGAAAAAAATAAATGGTAGTAGATCATGGGCATTGAGGGAGGGCATTGATGAAGAAGAGAAATAGAAGAAGAAGAAGAAGAAGAAGAAGAAGAAGAAGAAGAAGAAGAAGAAGAAGAAGAAGAAGAAGAAGAAGAAGAAGAAGAAGAAGAAGAAGAAGAAGAAGAAGAAGAAGAAGAAGAAGAAGAAGAAGAAGAAGAAGAAGAAGAAGAAGAAGAAGAAGAAGAAGAAGAAAAGAAGAGAGAAAGAGAGAGAGATCGTTTAGCAAGATGGGGAGGGGGAATTCTAATAATAGCTCAACAGTATGGTTTCCCAATTCGCTTTGCAAGAAAATAAGCACATGCACTTGAATACCATCACTTCTGTAGGAATGGTAAATTTCACAGCTTTATGAGATTCGAAAGAAATTATTTGCCTAAATTTAAATATGAGTTCCAAGAATGGAGGGGCTGATGTTACTTATGACTATTTACCTTGATGTTCATCTCAAAGTATGACAAACTTAGATATCTCCTCTGGATCTTCTTGAATGAATCGAGGGCGTATAAAATAAGATATGAATAAAAGTCTATTTGCTACAATTATATATTTTTCTGCATTATTTGTTCTTGAAAGTCATCTCCAATATCATGTCTACGCAAAGAGCGGAAATTCTTATCCATATTGCACTTAAAAACATTTTCTAAAAAATGATTTAAAAACCATAAATTTGACCAAACTCAGCATTCTAAAAATACCTGAAAAGTAACTTTAGACCCATTTTTAAAATTTGGAAACAGTGTTATAGTGTTAGTCATGACATTATCTCTCAAAAAATGCATGTTTCCAAAAATCCTCACCAAATTTCAAAAAAGGCTATTTTTTTGACCACTTGACAACGGATTATCGTTCGCGAATCCTTCGCGTGCCACATGAAAACCAACCTTTATCAAAGAGTATAAGTACGAAGAGTGCTCAGTCTCGAAATAAAGCACTTGTATATATTGTGGTACATGTCGATCGGCCGAGAGGGAAAGGTTATAGTCTTTATAAAGATGTCTGTATTTTTTATTTTCTTTATTTTTTCTTCTTTTTCTGTACTTCGTTTTTGGTAATGCCGCAAAGGGCATAATCTTGATATTGTCCCTTCAAATACAAACTTATGTCCGAAAACAAATAGGAGTCAACTCTAACTGCAATAGGGAGGAGAGGGAGAGAGTTGGGAGGTTGACTAAGGAAAGATGTGTGTATTTTTGTTAAAGTTATTTGCTGTGAAATTTCTATTAATATTTATGTGATGGGGGGGGGGGGTGGTCTAAAACATGTTCCCTGATATTAAAATTTCGATATCTGACGGGGATGTCGAGAAAAAGTATCACACAATAATAGAATGCGTTCCTTATTTTTCTGAATCAGAATATTTCATTTGATATCATGATTTGCGCCAATTATAGGGATGATAGACTATAATGTAAATCTATTGGCCTTATTCTGTTCAAAGTCAAGACAGAAAAGGTTTTATTAAAATGAGATTGCATGCGAGCAATTCCTTATATAAATATAAAGATTAATTTGTGGCGTATCCAGGAATGCACGTGTCCCTACGTGCCAGCCAAAACCAAATCTGACATATCTTAGTTACACATCGAGTGAAAGAAAATGTGTGCCCCCCCCCCCCGCACAGAAGGAACATGAAAAATGTGATAACTTTTTTTTCCTTTGCTTGTCCGAAAATTAAGAGTAGAATGCATCTGATTTTTTTGTTCGTCAGGCATGAGCCCCCTCCCCTCCCCCTGCATTCCTAGATACGCCACCGATATAAATAACTGACGGTGAGTTATTTGTAATATTCTGCTGTAGCAGTTTGAGACGGACAGGCGAAGAAAACAGTATAGGGGCTTGCTCCGAAGCCCTCACCAGCGCAATAGGGCCAAATGGCTACCAATATTATTGTATGAAAAGGGAAAAACGACCTCCGTAACCAACAAGAGCAGCTGATGATGTAATTTATTACCAGTCCTATTCTTTCTTTGTATGAATATTCCATTCCTCCCCCCCCCACTCTCTTTGTCTCTCTCTCTCTCCCTTCCCTCCCCTCTCACAGGCTTTCATTGTGTCATACTCTCTTATTCTCTTATTCTCTCTTACATCCGATCTGTAAAAATGACTCCAATAGAAATGAGGACAAAATAATGATCTCTTATTGTTTGCTTTTTCAATCTCTACATTTAATGAGATCGACCACCAACACTATGCATTCCCATTCTTCACATCCATGACAGAATAGCAGGGGCGGATCCAGCGGGGGGGGGGGGGGGGGGGGGGAATCGGCCGCGGCCCTCTTATGAAACCCAACTGGCATACCATAAGTGCACACACACACACACACACACACACACACACACACACACACACAAAAAAAAAGCCTCTTAATTGTGTACTTTTACAGCTCTGTGCCCCCTCTTTTACAAAATCCTGGATCCGCCCCGGGAATAGGAATCACATTCTCTTGAACTACAAACTACAGGTATACGCAGGCTCTTGCCTAAAATGTAAATAAAACTGGATCGAGCACCATTAGTTTAGGAGCCCAAGGGGCTAACAATGTCGGTCTATTAAAGGGAAAGTTCACCCAGAAGATTACTTGAGTTTAAAAAATGCAGAAAAAATAAAGAAAAATATTGGCGAAGGTTTGATGAAAATCGGTCAAATAATAAAAGAGTTATGAGTATTTAAAATTTTTGATTCGTGACGTCACATGCGAGCAGCTGCCCATTGGTCATGTAATAAATATTCCATATATTCGCATTTTTTTTACATTCCACGATAAATTAATATTGTTTCTTTTCAGAATCTAGTATTGAATAACATTTCTGACAATATATCAAATGCACAGACGAAAATATTCTAAATTTTCTGAGAAAACTGTATTTTATGGAATATTTATCACATTACATAATGGAGGAGCTGCTCGCATGTGACGTCACAAAATCAAAACTTCAAAAGTCCATAACTCCGTTATTCTTTAACGGATTTTGTCCAAACTTTCGCCAATATTTTTCTTTATTTTTTCTGCATTTTTTAAACTCAAGTAATCTTCGGGTGAACTTTCCCTTTAACCCTCCGAGATAACTTGTAAAAAGGCCCACCCCGCAAGACTGACGTGACAGTATCATGGACCAATGGCGGATTTAGGGGGGGGGGGCAATCCTGGCCCGTGCCTCACACCCCCCCCCCCCTTTGAAATAAAATTATACATCATTGTGCCCCCCTTTTAGAATTGATAACTTTTATTTACATTTATATTTTGTTGTTGTTGCTTGTCAGAGAATTATGGAGGAAAAGTGGACCCCATAAAATCTGATAACCCCCCCCCCCCCCCCCCCCGCCAATCGAATTTTGGAGGGCTGGCGAGAGGAAAAAAATACGAATCTCCCTCCAAGCAGTTCCCCAAAGTTGACAGCCCTGCATTTGTGTCCCCCCCCCCCCCCCCCGCTTTTTTTTTTTTTTTTTTTTTTTTGTTGTTGCTACATCCTGCATTCGCTCCTGTCATGGACTGTCAGTGTCAGAGTCATGATCCATAATAGGGTTCAGAAGTCCCCTTTTTCCCCTTCTTTCTTTTTTGGCATATGCATTCATCTATATCTCAAACTCTATGCCAGGAATGGTTTTGGGGTATTGAGTAATAACTGACAATTTTTTCTTTAATTACCAAAGCCATAAATAAATATTGAATATGAATTCACTGTCATCGTTTTTATATCAGCAGTTCCTGGTAGGCTACACTACCTTAGCACCCGATACAGAATCCATCCACAATGACCATTGACATATGTTGGAAAAAAGGTACAATGGACAAGGGACTAATTTACAACACATCCAAGGTGTGTTAGGTTTGAGTCCAGTGGGCACTGAACGCTGTGTTACCCGTTTTACCCTGGTGTCATATTATATAGACTTCCGTACCAGCCGCATGATTGTGAAAAAAATTACATGTTTAAACACTAGGGGAGCAAGCAGTGCGGCCTAGCTGGCCAGCGGAAATATGTACGCAAGTCAGCCCGCGTTAGCGGCATGGTTAACCGGCAGTGCTAGGATCGATACCTAGATCAGCATTTTGTCAAGGCTTTTCGGTGCTAAATGATCGTGCTCTTTATTACCGTAGAAATAGGACGGGAGCCGGAGAGCCTTGATAATACAAGTCAGAACTGCAGAAGAGCGAGTAGCATTTTGTGAATGGCGCTCCATTACGATTTTAGTACGTACAGGAACCATCCAAAAAGTGGACAGCTAGTTAGCTGGCCAGGCTCTTGGCAACTTGGATCGAGGAACCGATCGACCGCCCACCCGCTCCCGACGGCCTCCCGCCCCTCAGCTAGCCCAGGGTCCAGCTCTACAGCTAGGTCCAAGGAGCCATGACTGCATCACCCATGATGGGTGTGGGGCTTCTCACAGTCTCAGGCCAGGGTCAGCAGCACCTCTGCATTTATTCTAAGGTATGTATAGAAACTAAAGATTGATTAAATTTTAATAAATGGGTTAATCGTGAAATAGACCACTCATCTGCCATAGACCATGTAGACTAAGTAATCTGCATTCATTTCATTACTGAGTGACAGTCACACTCACAGTGACACTCGTGATACTAGTCACCGGTCACTGCCCTGGATCTGGATCTCATTTAGATCTATCTAGATCTAACTTAGGTCTAGTAGTTGCCTATAACCTGGCTTAATTAATGTTAATGGTAAAACTTTAGACTGCAAATGGGTCCCGCAAGTATATAACAATGTCAAGGCTCTGCTTGCCAAATCATGCTCTTTAAGACCCTCCGGGCTCAAATATGAGGTGGAAAACCGTGCCCGTTTTTAAGCGCATTTTATAACATGCGACTTAATGAGCATGATGAGTGCGTGACATGTTAAGCTTAGGCCTTTTTGCGTCATTGCCATTTATTTTGTCCACGAAAATGCGCTTAAAACCCCCCGCGGAAAACCCCCACGGTTTTCCACCTCATGTGAACAAGCTTTTCTTGTAGAAATAGCATGGGAGAGCTTTGTTGATCATTGATAAAATACTAGCACTAGCCAGAAAAGTTGAGTTTGTAGCCTTTCGTAAAGGCATTCCGCTACAATTTGTTTAGTACAATGTACAAGAACTATTCAAATAGTGGTCAGCTACATGTAGTTTGCTGGTCGGGCACTGGGATCGAGGAACGGACTCACAGGCTCCCTACGCCGCCCCATCCAGGGTAAAGCTCGGTGCATCATCACAGATGATCATGCAGGCGTGGGGCTGGCTTTTCACAGGCCTGTAGTTTAGAACTCTTCATCTAGGTGTGTTTAACTTAAAGTTACAGTGTTGTGGAGGTTAGATGGTGATATTTGCAATGCTCAATCACAGCCAGGACAGTTATGAGGCTTTGGCTAAATTTCGGCCAAACCCGGAGCAGTCATTCTTCACCACACGTGTGATGTTCGATGATGTACATGTACATGTAATATGCATATTTTGAGTTTTAAAAAACAAAACATTGCATTATTTAGCTGATCTGAGC